>CM069456.1:25407676-25658056 GCA_035610835.1 Ophiura sarsii
GGTAATACTTCCAGTTCAGGAATGCTTCCTGAACGGGAAATCGGCCCGGACTGATTAAAGTTACTTTTGACTTGATTGACACACTTTCCAAGTTTGTTTGGCTCTTAGTCTCAGTCTTATAAAAGTAATAATAACTTGTAGGCCTAGTCCTGCCAGCTAGGCTACGGATTCATACATAAAATTATAGGTCTAGGCTACTATAATAGGGCTTAGGCCTAGGCCTATAGGTAAATTAATAATTGAACGAACACAACTAAGCAGCGTATCGCGTACATTTCGTGAAGCGCGGACAACTATTCGCATGATCATTTCGGGCGCATTCGCCTTTGTACTGCGTTCGTGATGTTCGTTCAATTATTAATTTACCTAGTAGGCCTATAGCTAGCTCTTCCGATTATTATAATCAGATTTATAATTGAACGAACACATTGAAGCACTATTTGATTATAGCAGCGTATTGCGTACATTTTGTGAAGCGCGCACAACCATCGGGTCAAGACAACCATGATAAGCGTGAACATGATAATTTCAGGCGCGATCATCTTTGTGCTATGTGCGTGATGTTGTCCCCCCCCCCCCCCCCCCCCAGGACACCTAAAATGGGGACGGAGAAGCGGAAAAATGGGGACGAGAAATTGTTCATGTAGTACATTTACTGTGCGATTTTTTTTTTTTGACTGCAATTTTTTTTTTTACCTCCCCCCCCCCCCCCCCCCCCCCACTTATGTGAAATTCACGAGGTAGGCCTAAGTGACTAGAATTTTTTTGGGGGCAACCTTTTACGAAAATTTTAGAAATCTTGCCCCCCCCTGAAAAAAATCCTAGCTACGCCACTGAATTACGGTACTAAAGGCTAACATATTAATATTTTGACATAGGCCTATATACACAGGGCATAGGGTCATCTATGCTGTGATAGGGCCTCCTTGCAGGTCTAGGCTAGTCCGTCGAGAAGTCCCCCTCGCCAAGTGAGGTATAGAGCGCCCCCACACGAGAACCGACAGGCCCGAGCCGAAGGCGAGGGTCCTTCGGCTTACGTCGATACCCCCCGCAGCGCGGTCATTAAAATAAACGGTGACCTGCCAAATGTCCAATTTAACGAATGACGTAGTTAACCAAATATGGTATTTTCACGCCCAGCCGGATTGTGTTTCCCAAAGATGAGTCCCTGTGTGTGCGTGTCACTTGCACTAACGCGCGTGCTCAGCGTTTCAAACAAACCGTCCGCGCGCATGCTGATGAGTGATGAATGACACATTGTTAGTCTGATCAAATGAGACTGTATTTTGGATAGGGAAAATTTAAACATTGGATGAAGTTTAATAATGGTTTTGGGTTTTGTCAATGAAGGCCCGGTGCAGCAAAATGGCTAGTACCGAACGAGTATCAAGGCCCCGATATCAGTAGCGTAATTAGGGTCTTCAATTATTTTTATTTTTTATTTTTTTAATATTTTTTTAATATTTTTTTTAATTTTAATTTTAATTTAATTTAATTTAATTTAATTTAATTTAATTTTTTTTTTTTGGGGGGGGGGGGGGAGGTTGGCATGTCATCAGGGGTGGGGGGCATATCTGATTATTTTTTTCAGTAAACTTAGGTATACAGAGGTTTGTAATTTCATTATTTCATTTGGGGGCATCAGGGGGGGGGGGGGGGGAAGCCTTCTGGCAGGGGCCAGAGGCAAATGCACCCCTGCCCATAACTATAATTCCAAGGATAGTTTTGGGTCAGGGGGAACAACTTTTACACTGATATAGCACAATAAGAACACGTTGAATGACGAGACATGTAAAAATAACAGCAACCACATCCAAAGAACTTTGTTCTACATGCAATAGGACCATGCATTAAAGAATAAACATGTTTCAGCTGAATTTCAAGAAACATAATATGGAAAACCCAGAAAGCGCGCAATCGGTTACAAAATACACCGAAAAAACCTGCCACTTGAGGAAGGAACCTTCAAAACGAATGAGCGTTACATCTCCGAGTTGCAGCCAGTGATGTGGCTTGGTTTTTCATATTGGGCGAGGGGGTAAGAAATGAAATGAACCGACAAAAATTTTCCAGCGAAAGAAATGCACGCATAGCTCAAGAACATTATCGACTTTACATTCATTTTTGCTATGATTGAGGTACATTTCTGCTTTAAAGTAGATAAATACATAAATCATGATATTTCGTCATATCAAATACCTTTACAGACACCATTCAAAATATAATAAAAATGTAATTCATAATACCGAGGTTTTAAACCATTCTAAAGCAATTTCATGTCATATTGTAATCCTTCAATAGCAGAAACAGTGGTATTAGACCCGAAATGCCCCAAAATGTCTAAGAACTAGAAAGAATGTGAATTATTTCATATTCTATTCACATTTCAATACCGAGTCATGTTTTATTGACACTAAAACAACTAATTTTCAAAATGAATTTTACAATTTTGATTAAGTTTTTGCAGGCGGACCACTTGCCCCATACCCCTTCGGACCACTTGCTCCAACAAATTACTTCGCACTTTGTCGAGATGAAACATTATCCAAACACGCCTGTGACGTAATAAATGTTACGCCAAAATGTTTTAAAACATACCACCGTTGTTATAATATAGTAATCAATAACTCCAATACATTTCAGAAAAAAAGGCAAAACTGCATTTCTGTTTTTAGCCATTACACAGATTTCTGTAGCCAGCGAGTATTTTTGAATTCGCAAATATTACGGCGTTCGGGTCCTACAAGTAGACGAGTGTCTTTAGATAAAATAAGAAATTATGTACTTTGTTATTTGCCAATTCATAAACTAATAATTCCACCAAATGAATACCCGTGATAATGATTTATTGATCGCAAATCCAAACCACCAATGTCCCAAATTAGATACGCCATTTTACGGTCATTTCAACCACAACCTATGGTTTTAATCGTATTGTGTGAACATGCAGGGGATAACTAATAATATTTCGGAAAGTCCCTAAGCACACTACAATATAGCACCCATCAGATCTTAAGGCGACTGTAGGCCTACTGCATGTATATTTACTGTTGCATATCTGTCAATCATATAAAGTACATTAAACATGATCTAAACCCATCTTCATATATCGCCAATACTATCTGTGAATTTTCAATCAGTCACTCAAGGAGTTGGCTTCAAAGATCTGGAGAAAATCATGTGTAAATACCCTAAAGTTCCAAATGTTTTGGATTGTAGAAGGTAAGGATATATGTCAAGTATCAACAAAAGTCGTACTGTTCAAAAGAAAGCAGTATGCCCATACAATTACAAAATCCTTCATTTCGGACCACTTGCCCCATGGTCCAGTTGCCCCATATTCCCCTATTAGCCACGATTAACCTCTGAACATGTTTACAAAGTGATAGCAAGAATGTGTTTAGAAAAGTGTTTACTCGCTGAACATGTTTACAAAGTGATAGCAAGAATGTGTTTAGAAAAGTGTTTACTCGCTAAACACAGTATTTAGATCGATGCCCAAATGTCATAAATTATTTTTGATTTATCCATCTTGAAAAAAATATAATATCAGATATCAGATATGATATTCTCTTTAAAATAACTTTGTAATATTGTAATCTTTTATTAGAGAATTTAAAATCATGAAAATTGGACTTAACTTTATTGTGTAAAGGATCGGAGATTTTGGCAAACCTTTTTTGAAATAAATGAATATATTTTCTCGTTTGATTATATAACATATTGTTCCCTAATCTTTCCGTAATTCAATTCAATGTCCGTCATACCCTTTTTAAAGATATATTGATTATATTTTGTTTCTATTTTACAAGTGTTTAGGCGCTTTTGATCAGCTAATGAAGTTGTATTTGGTAATTTAATTATCACATTGGATGATCAAGTTGGTGATTTTATATCAGTAGAGATAATCTAGTATTACTTGTTATCACATAAAAACTGTGCTTTCACCAATGAATGCAAATACTGTTGAGAGGTTGTCAATATAGATTGAGATAAAATAAATGTTAGCTTCAAAAGTATAAAAGTTGCCAAATAGAAACAATGTTTGAAATCACTCAAGCGTGATGACGGGGTGGGGGGGGGGGGGGGCGGGGGCGGGAGCTCGGGCGGGAGCTCGTGTGTACCGACGGGTTTATTTCAGGGGGGCACCGCGGGCTAGTCCGCCCTCTAATTTTCAGGTTTGCCTAGCGGACTCATTTTACAAGTTAGAAAGCTATCCTTTTTTAACTCACAAAATTAAAATGTAAAGCATTTTTTCGGGCCGTTTTGGACTCAAATTTGTCCCAAAAAATGTGGGGGAAACCTTTTACGATTTTTTTTGGTACACCAATGTACCTTTTCCAAAAAATATGCCCCCCCCCAAACAAATCCTACTTACAGGCCTGCGTGCTGCAGATTCTTTTCTTCATTAAAATGGTCCAGACAACGTTCCTAAAATCAAGTATGTCATATCTAATAACTTGAATATTGACTAATTCGCGCAAAAACCTGTAGTTTTGTCACTAAAATATTCCAGACAACGTTCCTGAAACCATGTTGTTTAAGATTGAATAATTAAACACTGAAACTAATTCGCGCGAAGTGTGCAAAATCTTCTAGTTTTTTCATTAAAATGTTCCAGGCGACGTTCCTAAACAGCTTGAATAATAAACATTGAAACTAATTCGCGCGAAGCGTGCAAAAACTTCTAGTTTTTTCATTAAAATGTTCCAGGCGACGTTCCTAAAAACAGCTTGAATAATATAATATAAACATTGAAACTATACTATTCGCGCGAAGCGTGCAAAAACGTCTATTTTTTCATTAACGTCCAGACAACGTTTCCGAAACTACGTGTTTTGGGTTGTTGTGTTGTTGTTGTTGTGTTTTTTTTTTTTGGGGGGGGGGGGGGGCGTCGTCCCTACCGTGAAAATAATATGGGTATGCCCCCACTTCACCCCGTTTGCTCTGTCTATCCTAGTTACCCATCATCCTCATTCTCCTCTTCCTCCTTAATCGTCTTCCTTTTTATGTTTTACTTTTTTTTTAAATAGAAGGGGGGGGGGGGGGCACGGCCTGGTGGGGCCCCTGGTGGCGCCACAGGTGGTGAGAATGTCGTTGGCGGGGATTCAGGGGGCCGAGCCATTGGGGTTTTAACTTTTGTCTGAATGACCTAAAACTCTCTCAATATTTACATTTGTTATATAATACTGACACGGTCGGGGACGTATGAGAGACACAGATAAAAGCTCCCTCCCTCCCTCCACTACTCCCCTTTCTCTCCTCCTCCCCCTCCGCTTCTGTTCTGTCCCTCCCCACCCCTCCCCTTCACTCCCTTATGTTTTCCTCTGCAGGGACCCGGGGGTGGGGGCAGTGGCGTATCTGGGGTCTTTTTCAGGGGGGAGGGGCAAAGGGTATTTTTCCCAGTGAACACCAGTTCGACTCTATAAAGTAAACAAATTGCGCAGCTGGGTTGTTTATTCCAGCGAATGACGTTGCCTCTTAAAGTTGTTTGCGCGCGCGAAATGTTAACAACATATCTATACGAATCCGGCCATTATTAAGGTAGGCCTACATTTTCTTTCAAACAGGCTTCTTTTAATGACATTCCTTGACAAATGTGCGCGTAGCGCGATAAAAATTTGCCATTTTTATACTAATTTGCCCATCATCAAACCGGGCGAACCGGGCAAGGGGAAGTTGTCATTTTGATTGGAATTAAGTAAATCCCTTACACTTTCTCTTTCCTTTTATCTTCCTCTACTCTCTTTCCTTTCTTTTTCTTTCCCTTTTCTTTCTCTCATTTTCCTCCTCTCTTTCCTTCCCCTTTTCCCTTTCATTTCCCCTTTCCTCTTCCTCTCTTCCATCTCTTCTTCCCTTCTCTTCGATTTATTTTAGCCCGGTAGGCCGGTAGTTTGAGCTGGCCTTCCCGGTCAAAGCCGTCTGGGGCAAAGGCGTCTCCAGAGGGGTGTTGACCGGTGTAGGATAACAAAAAGATCGCACGGTCAACAAAATTCGCAGTCAAAATAACAGCAACAGATTGGATGAATAGGGCAGATTTTGCCGACAGATATGATTAATGCGCCCCCCCCCCCCCCCCCCCTGGCCCACTTGCACTTACATGACTGCAAACAAAATTGGGGCTATCTTTTACTATTTTTTGTGGGTGCTTGTCGGCAATTGGACCGCTACACCCCCACCCCCATTCAAAAGGGTCTGGGGACGCCCCTGGTCTGGGGGCAACTCTGCCTGACACCCCCCCCCCCCCCCCGGGAGGCGATTTTCTTTTTTACTAGTAAACATTTGTAAAATTTATTTATTTCGTTTTAATACGGAATAAAGCAAAACTCACTGAATAAAATGATTTATTTTTTATTTTTTAAAGTCAACTGATTTTACTTGTGAGCCCATACAAATGTTTACTAGTAAAAAAAAATCGCCCCCGGAGATACGCTACTGGGGGAGGGGGGGGGGGGGCTTTAGCCCCTGGACACGGGCCGGGGTGACAAGAAATCAAGTGATTCAGAATTATAAAAACCGGTGGCTCATTCAATTTTACATCTATGCCCTGAAAGCTACATGGATCCCAAGACTTTTTAATGCGGAGGCATTAGAGTGGATTAGCCGTTTTGGTAAAATGGTACTTTTATCTCTTTAGACGAATATTTCATTAGAACCAATTGTTTAATATGGCCTCTAAATATTGTGCAATCACTGCCTAATGAAGAACAACTATACAAACACGCTCAACTTTCTTTCAACATATTCAAGTCGTAAACTTTAACTCTCGACATGTTCAAAGAAGTTCTTTGAATATTTGACATGTTTGATGTCGAGTGTTATAAATGAAAGAAGGTATGATTCTCTAATCTCGTCTAAAAAGGTCAAATGAAAATTTATAGAAAATGGGAAAGCAAGATAGACATATCCTATAGTTTAAAAAATGATCGTTTTTTTCTTCTTATAGGCCTACCATTTCAAATGGACCGTTGATATAAAAATAAGATGGTTCCAATTTCGCCTGATTCATAGAATTCATAGAATTTCTCTTGTTTGGAAAAATCATAGGGCGGAAAGACTCACATTTATGCACATTTGGTAAAGAAACAGAAGCAACCTACTACACTTATTCTGTGAGTGTCCAACCATATTATTCTAATCGTTTTAACTATTAAAATAATATGGTTGGAATTACTCAAATGTACGCCTTAATTGCACTCTCAAATTAAAAATACAAGCGTACCGCGTACACATACTCGCGCGTTGCGGCGCGTGGTTACGGGTCATAGCAGGTCCCCGGGAGCTTCAATAGCTTTTAATGCAATCTAAAGGGTGAACGCAAAGACAACGCTGATTGGCTAACTGTAATGTCAAACTTGCTTCGACTTTCCAAAGCAGGTTTGACGTATGCCGAAGGACCCTCGCCTCCGGCTCGGGCCTATCGGTTCTCGTGTGGGGGCGCTCTATAGCTCACTGGGCGAGGGGACTTCTCGACGGACTAGTCTAGGCCGGCCAGCTTAATATAAGCTGACAAACAATGCAAAGGGCCCCTGCCTTTAAAAACGTTGCGTAGCACATATTATAACTAGCGCCTAATAAAAGCAGTATCATGTACCAATTTTTCGCAAATTATCGGGAAAATATACCTATTTTTTGCAAATTTTCGCGAAAATAGACCCATTTGTAAAAAGCGACCCAATTATTAGGGATTTTCAGCACAAAATCATACTCCATGTTTAGGGATTTTGTGCCAAAAAAGCTACCCATTAGAGCGGCACACCCCCGCGTAGTGGGAAAAATACAGGTCAACACCCACCAAAGTGATTGTTTTTAAGCAGAAGACATCTTGATCTTCAATAAAAACAATGCATTGAATGAACCAGTTTGCTCTAAAGTTGAGAAAAAATAAACATGAACTTGACTTCTTAACCACACAAAGCAATTCAGGGAACTTGGTGGTGTGAGACCATGACTAGTCAGGGCAAATGTCCAAAAACGGCAACCTGTCGAATATGGCAGCATACTGCCGGATCCGGCAATATTGCTTTTTTGCCATTGGTTATTTTTGTGAATTGAGAACCTACTTTTGCATGTTCAGTAAGGTGGTTTTATAAGTTAATTAGGTCAAAATGATAACCACTTATCATATAACATAAATTGCAAAATTTGTAGTATTTATTTTCGTGACTTTGAATCAGAAATATGTTCGCGAAATTAAATAGATCGCAAAATTAAGTCGTTTTTTGCCTCTAGCGTCTTTATTTTAAGTTGGGTGATCAAATTAGTTGATGAATCATGATGAGAAATTAATTCCCTAAGCCCGGGGGGGGGGGGGGGGGGGGGGGGGGGGGTGGGGGCATTGACATTGGAAAAGGGTATAGATATAATAAGGTATATAATAAGGTATGTGCCGCGCTGAAGACCCCTTTTTCACCCTCTGCTGCTAGCTCTTTATGACCCCCCTTTTGAACCTGCATCAGTTCTTAAGACCCCAATTTGATTGAAAATTCAAAAATCACAAATTGTTGCGTTCCAAACCCCAATTCTTCGAACATTTTGCGTTCTTAAGCCCAAAATAAATCAGTTCCTAAGACCCTATTTTTTGTCATAAAATCCACTCAGTTCAGTTTTGTAGCCCCCCTAATTGAGACCCTTGGTGGCACACCCCTACCCAAATAAAGTTGAGTGCCCGGGAGGAGTGGAGGTGGAGGGGAGGGAAAAGGAGAGGCCGGGAGCTTTTATTAGTGTCTCTCACTTTATCTCTACATCTCTGAACCATGTGAGTGTTTTTATATCGAAAGTAAATATTGATAGCAAGGAGAGTTTTAGGTCATCCAGGCAAGTTAAAACCCAACAACTCGGCCCTCTGAATCACCAGTGGCGTAACCAGGGGGACAGTCCTCCCCCACCCCCCCCCCCCCCCCCCCATTTGCAAAAGAGTAAAAAATAAAAAGGAAGATAAGGAAGATAAGGAGGAAGGGTAACGAGCATAGACAGTGCAAGCAGGGAGTGCCCCCCCCCCCATCATTGTCACGGTGGGGATGATGCCCCCCCCCCCATCATTGTCACGGTGGGGACGATGCCACCCTCCAAAAGAAAAAGCCATTTTTTTGCGCGAAGTAGTTTCAATGTTTAACTATTCATGCCTACACGTACCCAAAGTCAATGTTGACTCAAACCACCGGGCTGATAGGACAATCAATTGGTTCCCTGCAACTCGAAAAACATGCATAATAGTCATAATACAAAAAAACACTCAATACTTCAAAACTTGCCACATCTAACTCATCTATAAAAATATTTGATTTTGCAGGGTTAGGCATGTATATAGCGAATCAGGATGATCTTTGTGAAGTGTACATTGAACAAACTAATACATGCTACCTACAGCGCAATGTTGGGGACAGAGTGGACATACAGGTAAGCTTGGTTGGAGGATATTTTGGTGTAATGCAAGGGTCAAGAAATTAATTTGTCCATATACCTATATTAATCAAAACTTGTGTATCCGAGCGCCGATCCTGAGCGCTCACATTCATCCAAATGTTAAATGCGATCTTGCAATGTACTGTATTCCAAAACAACAGGCGCACAATGCTGTGCATACATTTTGAAGACATGATGGAATGGTTTGATATGATCAACAATTATTTGTTTTGATCGTAATAATCAATGCAAAAAAATCAATTTGCCACAGACGGGAGCGTGAACAGACAGGGGTAGAATTTCGTAACCAACCGCGCGGAAGGATTTTGCGAGAATCCATGGATTCTCGCCAATTTTGAGAATCCATGGATTATTGCGAAAATAATATCAAGAATAAGGCTATAAGCTTGCACAACTCCAAATTCGGCATGTTTGTTGACGAAGGGTCAAATACCAGTCCTGTTTTGGACTTTAAAAAAAAAAAAAAAAAAATTAAAAATGTTTAATTTTTTAATTTTTTGCTTGAATCCACCTGGATTAACGCGGTAGTGATTTTGCGCGAATCTTCACGCGAATCGATTCGCGGATTCGCGCCGAAATTCTACCCCTGAACAGAGCTTTAGAATGATGTGTGTCACCGAAGTATTTTACACTACACAGAGGATACAAAAATCATACTCATTTTTTACAAGATATTACAATTTTAATTTCACTTCATACCCTAACAGATATTACAATTTTAATTTCACTTCATACCCTAACAGATAGCATTTTCAGGAAAAGGGCCCAACATCAATCCGTACATCACATGGTACCGCAGACTCAAGATCCACAACAGTCCGCCCATGTTGGTCAGCCTCAACGAAACCGGACATCTTCCGAGGAACATGGAGCTCTCAGCGGATACCCTGAGACTGACCATCCATCAGTTGAGGGATTACGATATGTCTGCAAATGGACTGAAAGGTTGGATGCACGGATGGCTGCAGTTGTCACAGACCAGAAGCTTTGTCAATATCATCATTGAACCTTTGCCAATAGGTTTGTTAAGTTAAAATCGAGGGGTTCTACACACATTTATATGTCTCACTGTTAGACTCTTCATTAAGGGAGCTTACCTACCTACTTGCAGGCCCGTAAGTCAGGGAGGGGGAGCGCCCCCACCTCAATTTCCCCTCCCAAGTCCCCAAGAAGGTCCAAAATCCCCCTCCCAAGTCAATTAGATCAATCATCATGTTGTCGGTCCATTTTTAAAACTTAAATAGGCCTATTTGTTCATAATAAATAAATTGGATCAAAACTTTCCAATGTTGCCGTTGGGTACGCATGATCTATCAAAAATAAAGCTACACAATATGATATCCATGAAGTGATTTTTTGACTCCATTCATTTCTGGTTGACAACAGACTGAGATAGATAATGCCAACATTATAGTATTTTTAGTTTTAGGGCTCTGGTAAGTTTAGTTCTGGAGCACTGTATAAACTAAACTATTCACAAAATCATATATATAGTAGTCAACGGTAAATCATGAAAATGCTGGCAGTGAACCGTGTATAACATAAACGATTCGCTAATATTGGCCCGGCTGTCTGAGGCCGGGCGTAGCCAGGGCGTACACACGACACTATGCCCCGGCTATGGGGGGCCGGGACCGTACGCCGGCGTACACTTTGTCCCGGCCATGGGGGGCCGGGACTGTAGCGGGGGCGTACAAAAAGTGGTGCCCCGCCCTGCTGGGACCGTACACGACTGTAGCCGGGACGTCACATCAGCAATTTGTACGTCCCGGCCCTAATCCCTGCTATCCCCGGGTCCTCCGGGGCCGGGGCTGCAATTGATAAGTGCATAATGAGTGCAGCTTAGTATCTGCCTGTGGCTCAAAATGCACCATCCTTTGTGCTTCCATAATCAAAGGTGAATCAGTTAATGCTGCATCTGTCACTGGAATGTGAACCTTCCTCATATCAATGAATTTCTAGTACAGGGATACTTATGTGCGCCAAGTCGTTTGAAGCTATGTGTGTTTCGGACCAAGATAAAGAATGTGTAGTATTTAGCCCTGTCAAGAAATAACTCAACAACAAGTCATCAATAAATATTCACTCTCGTTCCCTGAACGATTGCATCTATTAGTATCGATCTGAGCAATATGCACACATTATCCATACGGTGCGCGTGGGTTCGAGTTTAATTCTTTAAAAACACTGGGTGGAGAAGTTATGTACAATTATCAAACATATAGTAAAATCAATCGGACACGGTGAATGTATGTGATAATTTAATATGTTGAAATTGTAGCAATTACACTTTCACCGTGCCATCTCATTTTTAACGTTAGTTTTGTGTCGCAACAGGCTCTTCAAGGGCCATGCTGTTGTCGCAAGAGACTACCAATGCCCATGCTAATCACCGCTCTATTCAAACATGCTTTGTCATACAGGTGCTATGAAACACACATAGTATCAGTTCTTAAAGACATTTCAATAGAGATCATAATCCCTGTACTAGAAAATCTTTGCTCATATTCATACTTCAGATTAAAATGGGTCTTCTCCGATAACCCATCTAATGTACCGGTAATCTAATTAAGATTTCTAAAAAGGTGTATTTTCATTGATGCAAAGTGAAACAGCAGTTATATAATTATATATACATGTATATACAATCATTCAGTATATAATCTCATTCCAACTCTTGGGGCAAAATAAACAAATAACAAGTGCTGCTGAATGTCCCAACTCAAAAAGAGCAAGGACTCAAACCCACAATCATTCAGTTGGCTACCTCACAATATGGCAATTGACAATTGGTAATTCAGTTAAATATTTGTTGTCAGGTTAAAATCACAAATTTGTGTTTTTCCGCACCGAGATGGATTGGCATAATCAAAACAAAAATTTGTCGATCACAGCGTCATGATCCGAGCGCTCGCGAGTCGCGATCATACAAAAAGGTTGAGCGTGTCCTTGCATGCAGTGCATTCCAAAATAGTCGCAACGCGGTGTGGGGTCTTGTTGATTAGGGCCCGCGATTGGTCAATTACCTATTTGTTTACAAGTACGTCACATCTTCCGATTTTACTGTGCTTTTGCTATCGCATATGTTATAGTTACGCACAATACGCCCCAGTTGCATGGGACGCTGGGGAATCGTATAAGCTGTGATCGACAATTTTGTTGTTGATTATAGTAAGACCGTGTCTTTCATTATCCTGCTTTTGTTCCGCAGACCTTGGTGACCCCCCGGTTGGGGAGCCTATTGACATCAATATTGAAGACTATATTGCCCTACCACCAATAGCATCATATGCACTGTGGCACAGAGAGGGTGCTGTACCGGAGATGGAACCAGAAGAGAAATTATTAAGCGAAGGAGGTGGCTATTATGAAATTGTTCATTTCACGCAAGAGGATCAAGGGATATATGTCTGTGAAGTGTACAGTACTGAGAGTTATTTTCTGGTGAAAAAGCGTTTCCAGATTGGGGATGGTGAGTTAAAATTAGGACAAATCTCTCAGGCATTGCTTACTAACTAGGGACATATGAAGAAAAATCAACTCCAATGCAAAAGAAACTACCGTAAAACGCGGTGAATCTGGACAGTTTGAGCATGGTTTTGATTGTTTTTTTCTTTTCTGTAGCCTCATTTGCCACAGTCATTGGTACATTTTATGTCCACACATAAGATCTACATGCTGGTAATGTTAAATTTAGTATATTAAAAGTGTTTCACCCCTTTTTAAAAAAAAAAGTGACTGTCCCGATTCACCCCGAGTTTGGGGGTGAATCGGGACAGCAGGGAAATAGTATTTGATGAAGGTTTAAATTAATTTTTGTCCCCTTTATCCCCACAAATGGGTAGATGGGGACTTTAAACAAGTTTTGGTCACATTTCTTGTAAGGTTTTGATCTAAGTTCTGGCTTGTATTGACACGGCATCGTGTCCCTATTCACCCCGTTTTCAAAATCTCAAATCTAAAAAACACAAAAATCTACAAAATTAATAATTTCTTTGGACTTATCAAATTGTCACTTTAACCACACTTGTAGGACATATTTTGCCAGGTCCCTGGGCATTCCCAGCTTATTTCCTCCAATGGTTCTACTGGGAGAGAGAACGTTTTGACCGCATCTTTTTTTCGAACCATTGGAGGAAATTTTCATTTTGGTATCCTGGGCTCCAGATTTCCAGTATCACATCTGCAAAGCCATCATTCTAACACTGACAGTCCACTTTTCCATCCTTGGGGGAGAAAAAGTCAAAAGAAACAATTAGGTTTGAAAAATTAATTATAGGTTTTCCCAGTTAGTTTAACACTTTATTCATTATATTTCATATCTCGTTAAGTTTGAATTCGTCCCAAAATTTTGAAGGTTGCATTTGTTAAAGTAAATTTCGTCTTTGGTCAAGTATATTCATATTTTGCGCAATGAATTTCATTTAATGTTCATTTTATTTCGTCCTAACACACTTCCATTTCGTCTGATACAGCGGTAACCTACTAATGTAGGCCTATACATTTATTTCGTCTTTGATCAAATAGTTTCATATTCAGTTCACTTTATTTCGTCCCATGTGGAAAGACCTGCCTAGAAGCATGTAAAATCCAGCTATAGGCCTATACGTTTTATATATATATACATATTATTTTTTCTTTCTTTCTTTCTTTCTTGTTCGTTCTTTTTTCTTCTTTTATTTCATATGATTTATATCACCAACTTTCTTGAATGACTTAATGGGACTTTGTGCAAGTTGTTTGCACTTTGGTGTGGTATCTTTAGATGGTAAAACCATGCAAAAACATGATCCACGTTTTCAGTTTTGTTTCAATATAGACCTATATCTAACCTGCAATGTAGGTTTATTCTTCTAACACCTGACGAATATATGTGATAAAAGTATTAAAAATAATGAACAAAGACGAATTATATTTGTGCATAGACCCGCTACCCATCAGGTGATACAAATTCAATCTTTCCTTGACGAAAAGAAATGACCAATGAATTAAATGAAATGGTCATACTTTGAAATATAATGCTCATTGACAAAATTTATCTAACAAAATGCGTAAGTCAGATTTTGGGGACGAATTATAACTTAACGAGATATGAAATATAATGAAAAAAGTGTTAAACTAACTGGGAAAACCTATATTAAACAACTTTTTTGTGTTTTGTCCCAATTCACCCCGTTTTACGGTACTTGTGGTTAGTAATGCTTTGTTTTGATTTTCAAACACATTTTTGAAACAAATGGAGAAGCTTTATGGTAAATTGCTGTGTATTGATCCATTTTCCAGATCATATGCAGTCAAAGAACATTTTAAGGAAATTAAGGTGAATAATGTTTGCCAATATTGAAAATCTTGGTAACAATTCAAAGCAAATCAAGGATTATCAAATGTAAGCATTTATTATTGAACCGAGGGCGACGAAAAAATAAACCAGGCTGTTCTACGGGCCTAAACAACTCATTTGATAAGAAATCAATGAACATTTTTTCAGGTGCAAATGAAATGAATACCAACCCAAATAATATATTTTTTTGTGTCAAAATACGGCAATTTGTTTACAAATTTGTTTGATTTTTACAGTCATTTTCAAGGGGGGGATTAAACCCACAACAAATACATCACTTGACCCAGGGTCAGAATTTTGTCAAAGGTTGCGAGAATTCATTTAGATTCCTGCAAAGGATTTTGAGAGCATCTATGGATTCTCCTCCATTCAAATTATGTGTAGACAGGATATCTCTACAAGAATCAACTTGGATTATCGCAACTTTACCAGCGAGAATCTTTGTGAGAATGGATTCTCGGATTCTCCTCGAAATTCTGACCCTGTTCTTTTTATCATCGCATAATCTCAAAAAGTTAAAAAATGATGTACTGTTCATTTATATACCCTTATTCAAATTATGCCAGTCAATACCCCGCTGTCTTTACATCGATCTGGAGCAGATTTGTGGGCGGATGAGGAGCATGTGGATGAGAGATATGACAATAACGTCCAGCATCACAGGGAGATATCAAGGCATTATGATCAGCCTCTGTCATCAAATGCCAATCTTCATCATCGTGAACATGGTAAGACATTTAAAAAAAAAATTGAAATTGGTGTAATTTTATTAATTTTTGCTGTAGATGAGGTTGCATACCTGTGAATGTGTCCCCTATTGAAATACATGTTAAAAAAAGTTTATGAAATCTGATGATCAAAACATGCCACAAACATGAATTTATGAGGAAGAACGATATAATGTATACAAACTATGAAGCTTTAGTTTAATCAGTTCCCCTTGGTTTTTAACGTTTTTATCTCTCTGTGCCCAAAAAGTAGTCCAAGCCACATTATGGCCACATCTAAGATTACAATACTATAGCTGATACTATAATTGGGTGGAACTTTACCATGTTTTACCCTTATCTATTAAAGTCAATGATATAATACTTTGGACAAAATGCGTATGTGCGCTGGTTGCTTCATTTTGTTGCACCGCACACTTTAGAATGACAATTCTTTACGCGTTGAAAATCACTTCAATTTTGTCCAAATCATTATGATGGTGACTGTAATGCACTTATCAATTGCATCCCGGCCCCGGGGGACCCTGGGATTGATTAGGGCCGGGACGTACAAATTGCCCATGTGACGTCCCGGGTACAATCGTGTACGGTCCCCGCAGGGCCGGGCACCATTTTTTGTACGTCCCCGTTACAGTCCCGGCCCCCCTTTGCCGGGACAAAGTGCACAGTCCCGACCACCCATTTCCCAGTACAAGGTATTCACCCGGCTACAGTCCCAAGGTGCGCTTATTTCTTTCTGCAACCATAACGGAATGCATTTCTATGTGTTCCCTATGTATTATTAGGCTTATTTCGTCAAGCGCATCGTATCTCTAGCTTATTTATAGCAAGCGCCCGGGGTGTACATTTTGTGTACCTTAGCGTACGTCCTCGCTACACGTCCCGGCTAGCGGGGGCACAGTTTGTACGTCCGCGTACACTCCCCCGCATAGCCGGGCATCATTTTTTGTACACTCGTGTACGGTCCCCGCATGGTCCCCGTCATGCCCCGGGTCCCCGGGGGCCGGACTTGCAAATGATAAGTGCATAAATCTTACAAGTTCCAATCCTGCCTTTTTTTAGATTTACCAAGAACAAATCACTGGTCAGATGAAGAACAGGTAGCAGATAGATATGACAATAATATCCAGCATCACATACAGATATCAGGGCATTATGATCAGCCTCTGCCATCAGCTGGTAATCGTCATCATCATGAACATGGTAAGACGACAAACTAATAATCTGTGTCATCTCTGGTTGGGAGATAACATCACCGTGCAATTCAGACAAATAAAGGTAGCATTTCCCGAGCTAGGTCTGACATTCATCTTTGAATGTATGATTGCCAAGAACATATCACATTGGAGTTATGGGCATAATGTTTCCATCACTATAGTCTCTGTCATAATACCTTGGACATAATTCCACTAATATGTGCGTGCGTGTGTACATGCTTATTAGCGCTTTCAAAATGATCGCGCATCCTCGTTAGTCAATCGTGAAATCGACACGCGCATGCATGCTTACTTGTTCGCGTATTTCATGCATTTGGATGCAATAACAACAAAATATGCTCGCATGAAATAGCTTGAATTATGTCCAAGGAATTATGACAGGGACTATAGAATAAGTGCTGATGTGACCTCCCCCCACGTGACATGGCATACCTACCATATGATTACAATGTCGGTTGTTCTCATTGTGATATGTATGGGAAGTATGTTAACGCTTTCCACGCGGCAGGCGACTGCAGACGACAGTTCCAAGGCTAAACACGACAGTTCCAAAATGTCACAAAATGTTTAAAAATGTCAAAATTATTGAATTACATCACTATATTTGGAAACACTATGAAAAATGCATTGAAAAAAGTACACACATGCCTATAGTCGGATTTAAAATTAAACGAACACATAGAAGCAGCGTATTGCGTACATTACATGAAGCGTGCACAACCTGCGGCATGATCATCTCGGGCGCGATCATCTTTGTGCTGTGTGCGTGTTGTTCGTTCAATTAATAATTTGACTATAGTATTGGTTCAGTAATTCTTGAGATAAACTTAAAAAGTGAAAGTTGGGAAAAGTCTCTGGAAATCTGTTATGTATAGTATATAGTAAAACTAATAGCTGCGTGGAAGTGTTAAGGCATTTCTCTATTTGTATACTCCATTTACTTTCGCATGTGCAGTGATGTCATGAAGGTAGGCCAAGCTGCACCATTTCACCTTAGTTGTTCACATCTAAGGTTTTGTTTATTTTCATTTTGCCTTTTTGGCAATTTTTTATGCAGTAGATTTATCATGGTTTATTGGATATGAATATGATTACACCACATAATTTGAAAGTCTTGATGTGAATGTGTAATGAATGTGGGTATCATTTGATTGGCTTTTAGTGAACGTTGACAAATCGTAATAACACTCCCTAATTTGTTTTTCTTTTCAGTTCCAGTTACCATTGAAGTTGCCAATCCACAAGTCTGCTCCCACCACATTCCCAGCAGTCACCTGTGCATTATTACAGTTCCCATGTTGCTTCTTGGCAGCTGTGACATATCACTAGAGGTCAACATCACAGGACCATATCAAATTGACGAGCTGGTCTGGTTGAAGTATTGGGCTAAGTTGAACAGACTACAGACTCATTCAAACCAGGTATGACAAGTTGAATGTGAATTATATTATTCCATTGAACAGAAATAAAGATTGATTATAGGTAAATGAAAGAGAAAAATTAGACAAATCAATGCACATGCGCTGATGTTGATGTGTAAATAATGGCACGACCTGTAGGGGTAGTACTATAGTGTGACCATATCAACATTTGCGCAAGTGCATTGAGTTTTCTAATTTTTCGATAAACAAACATACGCATGTATTGACCTAATTCATACACAACACTATACAGATCAAAATACACCATATTTTGCATACTTTTAATCGCTTTAATAATGAATAAAAACATGTTAACAAGTGTGAAAAACGAATCAAAACAAAGTGTGTAGTGCGTGCACCATTGCGCACACGGAGTGCATTATACACATTCAATACACATCACATATTTCATCTTCCTGCTTGCTTTCTGATTGGTTTGTAACTACTAAGAGTTTTTGAATGAGCATCGAATGTTTTATTGTCGCATGCATTTAATTTTTATATTGAGAATTGTAAGGTTTTATTCACTCTTGTGATTCAATCAATTTTTCACCTAAAATAGTGTAGGATATCCTCAGATCATCTGTCATTGTTAATTCTCAAATTGGTTTCTGTCACATAAAATGGACCATTTTGCCACAGTTCAATTTTAGTTGAAATCTTAGATCCTACAGCTTCATAATGTATTCCCCCAAAGCATTGAAAAATGATGTACCTTAAGTATTCACTATTTTATTTCATTTTAATTTTGGTCACATTCAGTGGACTGGTCCAAGATAACCACAGTTCTAATTTAAAATTTAGAATAAAAGGCTTCTTTTATTATACTACTCCAAAATGTGATGTCCATAGATTTCATGGCATAAAAAATAACATCTAGATCTACTCAAATTAAACTTTGATATGTTAACAAAGGGTATCATGTCTTTTGATGGGACTATCAATGGTTTTATTTTAATAGATTTAAAATCATACCTAGAGATAACTGTCACATTTCATTCCACACATCGCAAGAATAAGATAACATCCAGTCAGATTTGGTTTTAATATTACAGTCCTTAATTACAGAGTTGATTAATGTTTGACTTAAATGGCCAACATGTTTTCTCTTAATATCTTGTTACGTAGTTCTTGGTTCATTCCTTCCTGCTGCAATGGCTTTAATAGAGATACATACTTGGAGAACCGTTCCAATATGATATGGGACAAGATTGGCCTGGTCCAAGTCTAAACAATCGGTTCAAGTCTAAACTTAGAATAGATGTCTCCTATCTTACTGTCCTATATTATATTAATGGCATCTGAAATAGTGTAACCTTTGATGCTTTAATTTGATTTTGTCACACAAAAATGGACCAATCTGCCACGATTCATATTAAATATTTGAGATTTTTATAACATGATATTCTACATTGTGTATATGTCAATAAATGCATTTTCATGTGTTGTTTCAAGAGAAATTAGAAAAAATCAATGCACATACGCACGTTGATGTTAATGTGTGAATAATGGTATGACCGCGTACAGGTCTGGACAAAATGTATATTTCCCGGGAAGCAAACAAAATTTCCCACAAAGAAATCAAGGTTTCCCTCCATTTCTTATGTATTTCTTTATTTTTAAAAGCAAAATTTCCCTCCAAATACCATGAGCTTCCTGAATTCCACATTTTGTCCAAGCCTGACCATGTAGGAGGAGTGCTAGTTGTGAGCCCACATTTGCATGTGCAAGTGCGATGATTTTTCTTGAGAAACAAAACATGCGCATGTATCGACCTATTTCACACACAACAAAATACAAATCAAAAAGTGTACACACTTTTAATCTCTTTTAATAACAAATAAAACATGTTAACAAGTTTACTAACACCCGCAGCATTAACCCTAACTTCCCAAGCTATGTTTTTGTGTGTATCGGGGAGGGGGAAAAAGTACAATTGTTTTAACCCAAAAAATCACCGAGCACCCCCTCGGGATTCGATCCCGGGACCATTCACACCCCAGTCTGTGCCCCTATCCACTGAGCTAACTCCCCAGCGCATATGCGGCCACAAACTTCGTGGCCACATATGCCTGGGGTAGGTGACGTAATAGAGCCTTTTTATTTTAGATGATTTTGTATGGTCTAGTGCTGCATAAACAACAAATTAAAACAAAGTGCGCAGTGAGCGCATTATGCGCACTATACGACATGCACAGGGAGTACAATATTAGACATTTTCATTACACTCTTGTGGTTTTTAGTTCCCTGTATTATGGTTTGAAGCTAAATAGAGTATGAATTTCCTTCAATTTGTCACATAAATTGGACCAGACTGCCGCAGTTCACTTGTTAGTTAAATTAAAGGCCCAGATTATGCTGTTCCATCATTATTAGTGCCCTCATTAACAATAAAAAGTGATATTAAATACAAAATGGTCTATTACTGAAGTTCAGAGTTTAAGGGAAGTGTCAACCCTATTATTTTGATGATCAACTTTTGCTTCTAAGTTTGAGAATATTGAATAAAAGTAAATAAAAGTATACATTTATAGAAAGAAAATTTGATAAGAAATTTGATGGTGATATCAATGTGATACCAAATAAACACTATTTTGAGAAATGAACCAAAAAATAAAAAAATTCGCTCCTAGCGCTGAAAGTCCTCTACACAATGGTAGTAAAAGCTTATCTGATAGTTTGATATTTTTTAGTTATGTTGTCTGAAAATTCGTAAAATTCCTTCAAATTTGAACTTAGTTAAAATATTGACATTTTCCACCATTTAAAGCTAAATGTTCACGGAATACATGGGCATGTGACCTAAAAGGCGAGTATACCATTATGAACAATCAAAATAAACTATCAGATTCAATTTATATTGTCACAATGTGAAGAAATTGGAAGAAAACTGAAATTTAAATGATCGCAAGATTGGCCTTTGTTTACATTTTTATACATTGTTTTGCGCTCTTTTTTTTTGTTTTTCGCGTATACGTCGCTGATATTAAGCGGCGCATCTATACTCTGTTTGGCCATCTTGAGACAGTGACGTAACCGCGTATTCTACTAATTGCATCACAGAACGCGCGCGCATACTCGCGGCGCTGGCGTACAAACACGAGCTTTGAAAGGCGGAAGATACACACGCGTGCGTAAAAGCTGCGCCTGTTCAGTTACGTCACTGTCTCGAGATGGCCAAACAGAGTATAGTATTACGCATGGGAAGATTCAGCGCGCGACGCAATGATCGAACAGCTGTTGCAGCATTTGAAAAGCGCGGAACTCCGCTTAAATTCCCGCCAAATAACCATGCGCTTTTTCCTGACTCAAGCTTACAAAAATAACAATTTTAAATCACCCAAAAGAACGAGAAATAATCGCTTCCGATTAGTAACTTATGATGGTAATGATAGAATACATATAAAAGTATAAAATAATAGAGAAATATGAAATACAATTTGGAAACAAGTGCCGGGTTGACACTGCCCTTAAGGGCAGTGTCAACCCGGCACTTGTTTCAAAAATTGAATTTCATATTTCTCTATTATTTACTACTTTTATATGTATTCTATCATTACCATCATAAGTAACTAATCGGAAGCGATTATTTCCCGTTCTTTTGGGTGATTTTAAATTGTTGTTTTGGCAAGTTTGAGTCAGGAAAAGGCGCAAGGTTATTTGGCGGGAATTTAAGCGGAGTTCCGCGATTTTCAAATGCTGCGACAGCTGTTCGATCATTGCGTCGCGCGCTGAAACTTCCCGCGCGTAATACTAGACGCGCCACTTAATATCCGCGACGTAGACGCGAAAAACAAAAGAGCGCAAAATAATGTCTAAAAATGTAAACAAAGGCCAATCTTACGATCATTTAAATTTCAGTTTTCTTCCAATTTCTTCACATTGTGACAATATAAATTGAATCTAATAGTTTATTATGATTGTTCATAATAGTATACTTGCTTTTTAGGTCACACGCCCGTGTATTCCGTGAACATTTAGCTTTAAATGGTGGAAAATATCAATATTTTTACTAAATCGATGTTTTCTAGAAGTTCAAATTTGAAGGAATTTTACGAATTTTCACACAACATAACTAAAAATATATCAAACTATCAGGTAAGCTTTTACTACCATTGTGTAGAGGACTTTCAGCGCTAGGAGGCAATTTTTTATTTTTTCGATTATGGATTTTAAACTCGAGATATGCATCCATTTCTAGCGAAATGTATGCAAAAAAACACGACTTTTCCACTTTTCCGATGTTTTTAGCAATATTTCCAAAACCAAGCTTTATTTTGGAAAAAGAAAAAATTGCCTCCTAGACAAAATTGTTTTGTTTACAAAAACGTATATTAGAACAAATTACCATTTTTTATTTTATAGTTATGCTGTCTGAAAAATTTGGGGTAAAAATATCGCTTTTTGGTTCTTTTCTCAAAATTTATTTTATTTGGTATCACATTGATATCACCATCGGATTCCTTATCAAATTTCCTTTCTATAAATGTATACTTTTATGTACTTTTATTCAATATTCTCAATCTTAGAAGCAAAAGTTGATCATCAAAATAATAGGGTTGACACTTCCCTTAACTGGTTCGCCGTCGGATAAGTTTTCGTCAGGATTAGCTCTGACTTCTTCAGAATAAGATTATTATTATATTAAGCAAAACATAGAGATTGCCACTTCTCTGTTTTTATCATCATTTGGACTGCTCTTTGCCCAATGACAGTAGGTGCGGTGCCCCTTTCCTACTTGTGAAGGATTGGTGGCTCTGAAAAGAGCCGTTCAGATGGATTGCCCGGTTTTTTCATTGAACAGAGAGATGGTGGCTCTGAAAAGAGCTCCCCACATAGGTTGCCACTGGCATACTATAAATTTGGCTCTAATAGTTATAGAACCTATTCAAAAGGACTGCCCTTTGATCAATGAAAATATCGTAGACTGTCCCTTTTCTAGACTACAAAAGTCTATTGCACAGTAGTGCGGTCACTGAACTGTAAAGATAGTCTGACAGTTATAAACTTGTCTGACTTCAAATTGTTTTAACAGATTTGCCGTCGGACAAGTTTAAAAACGCTTAACTTAGCCTATCTCACAATTTGGTCTATTACTATTTTAGTTCAATTTCGATTTGTCACATAATCCGGACCACATTGCCGCAGTTCAATTTGTAATCAAGAATAACAGGCGTTTGTCTTCATGAAATAAAACAGATTGATCCAGTTCAGTTTGAAATCAATCACTAAAAATAAATGTCTACACCTGTAGAGAGATAGGGCTTCTGATAACCACTGCATGCATGTGTAATCCCCATTTAATGGTATTTGTACTTGCTCAATCAAAGAAGAATGCAGGAATATTGCACATTCTTAAACAGCTAAGAAAGTTTAAGCAATCTCATTGGTTCTCAGAGAAATCGGCGACATCTAGATGAGACAACTTAACACGGGGAGGTGGGGCTTACGTTTTAACAGTGCGCTCGACCTTCACAATGCGTGGTTTGCTCCATAACGCGCACTTCTGCAGTGCGTCTTTAGCGCTTTTCCTGCGTTTATGCCGGCGCCGCGACGCTTACGCATGGTTTACTCATCGCATGTGATTGGATGGAATGTTTGTGGGTTATTCGATCCTAGCAGGGGTAAAAGTTGTCAAATGTGGATAATAAAATGTACTTATTTCTTTGATAAATGTCTAAAGTATGATTGTTTAAGAATGAGAATAAAGGTATTGTTTTTAGACCGTACCCGTGATATATTGTCTGACATGAATGCGTTCGATAGTATTATTTTTTGCGTAGAACAACTCCGCCTGCGGCGTCGTTGTTCTACTTAAAATAATACTATCGTCCGCATTTATGTCAGACAATATAACATGGGTACGGTCTAAAAACAATACCTTTATTCTCTAATTGTACTGTTAGGCAATGGGGATAAAAACCCTGTTCAATGGGCCTGACCGACACAATTATTTAGAAAACTTTAGCAAATTCTTTGCAAATGTTTGATTTTTTTTTAATATATGGATTTTTGTTTTTGTTGTTAACATTTTTGCAATTATTTCTATAAAACACCAACATTTCCTGAATTTAAAAAAAGAATTGAACCCCCACCTCAACCAACCAAACCTACCTGTGAGGTCTGTTTATTGTTGTTATCTTATTCAGTTTTAACTTTGTTCTTTTTTCCCCTTTCTTAGTTTGAATCAGATGAGGTGCCCCTTGGTGTATCAGCGGATGGAAGGAAGAAGCAGATCTGGTGCGATGAAGGCGATTACATGGAGAACTACTTCTCTGTGCAGATCCGGAATGGCAACCTGCCACCTCCTGCATTCACATTCAAACTCATACAAGAACCTATTGGTAAGAGAGAATGTTGAGTTTATGACAAAGCATAAGTTAGATATATTTTATTTAATATAATGAAAAGCTGAATGCAAACTGCTTATCCACAAAAATAGCCTGTGAAAGTAAATATAATAATTATAAGAGGGCCTGACGTTTCGATCCTAACAGAATCTTTATCGAAGGCAATATGACAGAATACAACAAACACAACTTATATATAGACAGGGAGACAATGGGCAGGAAGTAACAGGTAAAAATGAAACACAATAGAGGGTGATGTGACAGATGGATGAATAGGAGAAGGGATATGGTCGTGTGTTTTGAACTCGCCACCCTTACCGTTGCATGTCCAGTATTTTACATTTTACACCATCTGAGATTCGAATTAGCATATCGCAATAACTATTTGTTCTACCCCATATAAAGTATATATTTTCTGAACGGTAATCTTACAAGGAATCCAAATATGCTATTGGAATTTAGATAAGACCTAATGGTAACATGTTGTGATTAAGAATGTTCAAAAAATATCGATTTTTTTCATATTTTGATTTAAGCTCAATAATAATTTGATACCTATCCCAATCATAATTTTACTGTGCATATCTAAGTTCCTCATGCAATTACCCATCAGAACATAATAGTTGTTAATGGTAAACGTGTTGAAATATACTATATCGAGAAGTAAATGAGCACAAACGTTTAAATTTCATAATTATTAGAGTTTACAAGTATATTTTTTTTGGTATGCACCCTATCCTGATCTAAACGGCATTTTTGAATTCCCCTATTTGAGAGCTTTCCAAAAATGTATAATTTTGCTATCATCGGTTAAATATTTCTTTTGTTATAGTCATGTATGTAAAACCGATGAATTAGGGCAAGTTCACTGTGTAGCGAATAGGGAAAAAGCCAAGGACAACGCAATCGATTCATAATTGCAATTGTTGCACAATAGTTGTCACATTTGTTGAAACAGAATCTTATAGAATATAAAATAATCTATAAAATGAGAGCAAAATCATTTTTGTACCATACAGGAATGAGGAGTTATAGTAAATTGAACGTAGAATTGGGAACATTTTCTATATTCCCCATAGAGATTGCACACAGCGCCGCCGCCACCGCCGCCGCCGCCACCGCCACCACCCCTGACTTTCACAACATAATCAATCATATCTCAGCCAAACATTTATAGAAATACCTGATTTATTAACACAGTGTAGCTAGATAAATGGGCTTTCACATGACACCTCAACCATAGCTCTACCATATTTAGTTGTTGAGTTAATAGAGAGAGATGGATGATTCGTCACCAAAAATGCAACGCCACCACCCTTTTTGGGTGGTGAGTTCAAAACACATGGCCATATGCAGACAGACAACTGATTGATGGAGTGGGTAATGTAACAAAGGATGACATAGACAATGGGTGATTGGATAAAAGGGGCAACAGGATGTGAGACAAGACAATGGTCAGTGAAGCCCATAAAGTAAAGAGTAGGAAAATGGGGACAAATTTAAATGAATGTAACATGTAAAAGACAAAAATATGGAAGGGGAAGGGAAATAATGAAAATAAATAAATAAATGGGAAAACAAATGGAGTGTAGGCTAGTGGGTCTAGAAGGAGAAAAATAAAAATGAATGAGAAAACAAATAGAGAGTGGGCTAGTGGGTCTAGAAGGAGAAAAGATGGAAATGCACTCATATGGCAAAGTGGTCTCATTTGCTCCGTGCACGCATGTCACCGTATATTGGGTATAGGGAGATTTTCATGTTTCTGCGCAAAAATGGTTGTTGTATGAAAACGAAATAACTTGAATTTAAGCCGGACTATACATGGTGATCTGTATATGTTTCTTATTATCATAATTTAATTTCAAAGAAATCGACTGTAACATCTCGTCGGACCGTCCGTGCAGAAGCTCAACATTTCATCCCGTTACCCCCAAATTCTGTGTTTAACCTAAGCATAGACCCCATTGAATTGCATTGCATACGCATGTACACACACGCAGAGGCCCGACTTCACGGCTCTCCCATTCATAAAATATTTAACCTTTGACCGTGTAGGAAGTGTCCATCCCTGCCAGATGCCTTCATTAAGATTATTTGTAAAACTTACTATGATTAGTTGGCTAGAAAAATCGGACAGAGCGAAACAAGACTATCGTTATTTTATCTATCCAATCAAAATGAGCGTGACCCGAGTCGCGGGATCGATTGTGTAGAGACGGATGTTGACACGGGTAACTAAGATCGGGTTGCTCAACATGAATTTCGTTCGTGCATCAAGCTCCGGTTTTCGTCGTTTAACACCGTTTTTGTCAGTGATTTTACAATCTTTTATAAGAGAACGTTGGCTTAGTATTGCCTGCGTGTACCACTTCTGGTTTGAAGTTCATATACTGCTGTATTATTGGAAATATTGGACAAAATCGGGGACAAAATATGATACATTTTTCATTTGGACCGCACCATTTTTGTATAGGGGATATTTTTATTGTATCATTGTTTGGTAAAGTATGTTATTTGTAAAGTTCAAGTTAAGTGGATAAAAAATGAATAAATAAAACTCAAAACCTAGATGGGCAAGATGAAAAGAATAACCAAGGTTTTTGTTGTATGGTCTGATGTGCGTGTCAATTATTGATCACCATACTGCTCCCCATACACAGAAGTGGTTCAATCCAAATTTACCATGCTGGCTATCACAGTGCAGCGGGCCGTGATAGAGTCATGCATTATTCATGTTAGTAGTAACTGTGCATTGACCTGTGCCATGAGTGTGCACACAGCCGGTGAGCTTGTATTAATAGTAAACATGTATTATAATGGACAAACAGCCAGAAACCTTTCCATATGGAACAAGTAATGAAAATTACTGTGCATAGGAGACAATGCAAAGATGAAAACATATAACAATTAATAAGTAATGAGGTGAAAAATGAAGTGAAAAAGTAATCAGTGGGAAAAGGAAAAAAAATCAATTAATAAAAAAGTAGTAAAAATGAGAAGTGGTGAGGAGGGGTAGAGTCTAGTCGTTTCCTTCCTGAACATTTAGGCCGTGGGGCTGGATAGTGAGAAGACGCTTCATCCATAGCTTCTCTCTGCTGAGGCGGACAACCTCTGAACGGCTACCTAAAGACTCGATGCCCTGTTTTACAGGGCATCGAGTCTTTAGGTAGCCGTTCAGAGGTTGTCCGCCTCAGCAGAGAGAAGCTATGGATGAAGCGTCTTCTCACTATCCAGCCCCACGGCCTAAACGTTCAGGAAGGAAACGACTAGACTCTACCCCTCCTCACCACTTCTCATTTTTACTACTTTTTTATTAATTGATTTTTTTTCCTTTTCCCACTGATTACTTTTTCACTTCATTTTTCACCTCATTACACACCTACAAGACGAAGGGTCACATCACTTGCACTACCTCTAACGTTATCTATCTTTTGTCATGTAGAGTGTGTGGAGTCCAGTATGTTGGGGAAACAAAAAACTCAATGAAGAAGCGCTTCTATGGCCACAGATCGACGGTTAACACCAACAAGCCTCCTGTCGGACAGCATTTTAATCTTCCCAACCACACCATGGCTGATATGATTTTACAGGGCATCGAGTCTTTAGGTAGCCGTTCAGAGGTTGTCCGCCTCAGCAGAGAGAAGCTATGGATGAAGCGTCTTCTCACTATCCAGCCCCACGGCCTAAACGTTCAGGAAGGAAACGACTAGACTCTACCCCTCCTCACCACTTCTCATTTTTACTACTTTTTTATTAATTGATTTTTTTTCCTTTTCCCACTGATTACTTTTTCACTTCATTTTTCACCTCATTACTTATTAATTGTTATATGTTTTCATCTTTGCATTGTCTCCTATGCACAGTAATTTTCATTACTTGTTCCAGTGCATTTCCATCTTTTCTCCTTCTAGACCCACTAGCCCACTCTCTATTTGTTTTCTCATTCATTTTTATTTTTCTCCTTCTAGACCCACTAGCCTACACTCCATTTGTTTTCCCATTTATTTATTTATTTTCATTATTTCCCTTCCCCTTCCATATTTTTGTCTTTTACATGTTACATTCATTTAAATTTGTCCCCATTTTCCTACTCTTTACTTTATGGGCTTCACTGACCATTGTCTTGTCTCACATCCTGTTGCCCCTTTTATCCAATCACCCATTGTCTATGTCATCCTTTGTTACATTACCCACTCCATCAATCAGTTGTCTGTCTGCATATCCCTTCTCCTATTCATCCATCTGTCACATCACCCTCTATTGTGTTTCATTTTTACCTGTTACTTCCTGCCCATTGTCTCCCTGTCTATATATAAGTTGTGTTTGTTGTATTCTGTCATATTGCCTTCGATAAAGATTCTGTTAGGATCGAAACGTCAGGCCCTCTTATAATTATTATATTTTATTTAAGCTATACTTTATTCATCCAACTCTGAGCTTCGACGTAAGAGTGTATTTTCACTGCATCTCACTGCATGCATGCGATTATTGTAAGGGATCACGTCAAAACTCGACCGCCCGGCAACCGCCGGTTACGGCCGGTTCCGTTCGGTTCTCACAAAACGTGTCGTCTGTTATAATATACACACATAATGAGGTCAAATAGTAACACTCTGGTGAACACGACCGGTTGAAAGTGCCTAGTCACACACGTGAGCAATAACATCTTGAAGTAATGGGCTCTTTTAAGACTTAAAAGTCTCAGTTGACAACCAGTACAATACAGCTATTGATTTTCGCTGGGGTTGGCTTTTTCAATCTGTTTATAGCTCATTTAACTTTTTAAAATCAATACCGAAAGTCTATGAATGTTTTTTTTTTATAGAACGATTATAGAGAGAGCTATTATGACCGCAAAGTAACAGATTGATAGTGTAAATTGGTCAGATTACAGCATTAAGTCAACCGGCGGTTGTTCAGTGTTGCATGCGCGAATATTCATATACCAGTAAAACATTTGACCTGAAAGAACCGGGCGGAACCGCCCGTAACCGGCAGTCAACGGGCGGTCGAGTTTTGACGTCTCCCCTAACATGCATGTGTAACTATAGTTCATTCAATTCCAAATTGGCAAACTAGAATTCATGGTGCAACATGGCACAATGCACATCCTGTGCGTGATGCTTGGGTATGCGGAAATACCATCCGTATGCATGGATTACTTTTGCGTGCCGAGAGATAAAACACAACATGTTTCTCACCAATTTGGAACTAATTAAACTACAGTGTTAGAGCCCAGACAATAAAAGTCAATTTCCTGCACTTGTGCGTAAATGCTGGGTCAATATCACAAGAATACGCTTTGACAGAGTTAGATGAATAAATTATACACAGATGCTGATTTATTATTTGTGTGTCAATGCTTTTTGTCATTAATTCAAATCCTTTGTGGAGTTTGCTATTATTTGGCACGGATAAGCAAACTGCCAATATTCATCTTTTCAACCCAAGGGTAACTGGGAAGCTGGAAATTATTGAAAACCAGTTTAGATCTTCTTTCCGGTTAGAGCGGTATGCACGTGTATGTCATATTAGTGGTCAATTGTGTGTTACGTGACTATAGTTTAATCAGTTCCAAATTGGCAAGAACTATTTTGTTCTTATCTCTCCGCGTACACAAAATAATCCAAGCTAATGCACGTGATTACGGCCACATGCATACATTATTCTTTGGCCGCACGCATGTATCACGCTTAACAGTGTTTAAAATTTACCGGTAAATTATAAATCGCGGTTAATTAACCGGTTAATTAACGTTAATTAGCGGTTAAATTGGTAAATTATGATGAAAAGTCATAGTATGATGTTCGATGTACTGACAAGTTTGTCATAGTTATACCCATGGCCATGTATTAAAACATGACCAGGTAAATGTTTTCTTCATCTTCTTTGACTTTTGACATGCCCTTTAAGGTTATATATCAATTTCGCTGTTTGGAAATACATTCAACAACAAACACTGACAATATATTTTTGTGAACTTTTTAGTTTGGGCTAAATCTGACTCAATCCCCCACCCCCTTAACCCTAACCCTGAGGCACCTTTTTCAACAACAAAAATGTTGCAGCCCAAAAGAGGGGAAGGGCCCCACGCCCCAGGGCTCAGAGGCGAATGACTTACCACTGGGCCACGAGGGTCAACCATACTTGGCTCAGTATACTTATGCTTGGCTCAGTATACTTGGCCAAGTATATAGCCTGGGGCCATTATTTCATCGAAAAACTGCCGCGCCGGGTAGAACAAGCACAACGCATCGTAGTAATTTGGAGTACTCCAATGTATTAGGGGCAAGGTGAAATGTTGAATTTGGTTTAAACTTGCAAACTGATCGGAAAGTCGTGTACAATTTGTTATTATTACTAAACATAGGATAGATCTGACTCAATCCCCCACCCCTTATTATAGTGGCAGATCCAGGATTATAATTTACGGGGGGATGACCTTTTTTTTTAAATTGGTACCCAAAAATAAAATGTAAAAGGTTCCCAATTTTGTTTGCCACCAGCTCATGAAATTCTGCTAAGTGGGGGGGGGGGGGGGGGGGGGGGGGGTGGGGTGGAGGGGGTAGCGATGTGGACATCCCAAAACCAGCAAAAAATATCGCATGATAGAACTCGCAAATGTACAGACGGACCTACCTATGTCTCTGGGAAAAAAAGTCAATTGTCAAATTTTGGGCACCCCCTCAGACCCCCCCCCCTGTATCCGCCACTGCTTAAGGTGAATAAAATGTTCAATTTGGTTTAAACTTGCAAACTGTCTTGCAGTTTGAGGTTTAAACATCAATCTAGTTGCATCTAAAGATAATCAATGTGTATTGTTGACAACAAAAATGATCAACCAGATTTCTCCGGAGAAACAGCCATGTAAGGAACATCGCAAATTATTTGATGATATGGATATATCATTTGCATTATTCATTTCCCCTTTCTTCGGTAAAAAATATTAATTAAACATATATGCAATACAAACACTTTATTTAAGAGTTTCTAAATCTGAGAAAAATTCTACAGTAAAAATAGTATTTATTTTGACAAATTAACAAATTGCAAGGTTAGTCTGGAAACAGTCTTACAGGTATTGGTGGCGTTACATTCCTAAAAGTACTGCATCTACAACCATAGTACACCAATGGACTTTTTTGTGTGCATAGAATTGTCCCAGTGAACAAATTACTGGTCTATTTAAATGTTAAAAGTAGTTTAAAGTGTCAGAATAATTGCAAATTTATAATTTACCTATTTTACCACCGGTAAAATATGGTGCGGTTAATTAACCGGTTAAATTGCGGTTAATCAACCGACTTCGAACACACAGTGCGCTTGTTGCCTTCACGTACGACCGCATCCTTCTGTATTCATTTACTACTGAGATGAGGCTTTGCCAATTTGGAACTGATCAAACTATAGTGAAACATTTATCTTCAAAAAAGATGCCTTTTTTGGGCTACTTAAAAGTCATTATGACATTTCTTGTCTTGATATAACGATCCTTATTTAATCTTTGTCACAGAGCTTGGACCTCTAGCACTTGGGCATCCTTACAATCTCAACACCTACTACTATGGTCTATATCCCCTACCTGATTGGGTCGGAAAATGGGTGCATGAAGACATGTCTTGTCTTGATATAATGATCCTTATTTAATCCTTGTCACAGAGCTTGGACCTCTAGCCCTTGGGCATCCTTACAATCTCAACACCTACTACTATGGTCTATATCCCCTACCCGATTGGGTCGGCAAATGGGTGCATGAGGACACCGGTAACTTCACTCTACTAGACCCACCGCGAATCATCAACGAGTATCAAGTGGGTCACGTAGGCATTCACGATATAGGACTGATGGCATTCTTTGCCTACGAGATTGACAGCGGATACCAGGTAGCAACAAGGAGATTCCATTCTGAAGCAGGTAACTAGCAGGCAACTATTTTTCGTTGAAGAGGATTAAATCATGTTTATCATCAATCTACAATTTGCATTTTGTGTAGTTTGTTGTTGTTCTTGTGCAATAATCTTCTCAGAGAGCACAAATAGTGTCTGAGATTGATGATGTACAAATCCTGATACATCATTTTATCCTTATTACGTAGTTTTAAGGTTTTAGAGGTCAAGTTGTACCAACATTTATTCCCAAATCTCAATGAGCATAACATGCAGCAAGGTTGTGATGGAGTTACCTTTTACCCGTAACCATTGCAATACAAAATACTTTTCAGCATTGGCATTTTGGGAATGAATTTTGTTATACAGCTGGCCTAATAGTGATGAAACGTCAAAACCACATCATTGACATTTCCATGTTCTGTATTTCAGACATAGATGAGTGTTCCACTGGTCTTCATGACTGCCCTGAGGTTGTGTCATACTGTGAGAACACCTTGGGTTCCTTTGAGTGCAGGTGTATGGAGGGATTCATAGGGGATGGATGGAACTGTATAGGTAAGTTCAACTGGTTATTTAAAAATCACTATTGAGAACAATTGGATTGGACATCTTGGGCAATAACACTTTGGAATACTTTTTTTAGGTGTAGTTGTCATTGTCAGTCCTTTGGAAATAACTTACCAAACCTATGCAAGTGTCAAAGTTTTTTTTATTTAAAGGGGCATTGAGAGATGTACCGATATACTAAATGAGCAAATAATGATAAAATAAAGATAATCATCAATATAGCCCAAATCCAAAATGTCATACAATTCCGACATCGCCTTCATGCCTAATAAGCAAATAACGGCACTTCTGGGTTGAGATTTGCCGCGAAAGTCTGTGTTAAACGATAGCCTAACTTCCGATTTCAGCCCCTAGTTTCAATATGATCATATCGAAACTAAGAAAATCATGACATTTTATATGATAAACGGCGAATGTTGGTAAACTGTTTCAGATGGTAGTTAGTATATGTTTAAGTATTACTTTGATGCAAAAAAACCTGATTTCCAGGATAATCATGACAATATTCAAATATGATCAGAATTGGTAATTGAAATTTTTTAAATACTTTGAATCATACCTTTTTCTCAAACACATTCCAGATGTGGATGAATGTGAGGATCCAACACACCATACCTGCGACGCCCATGCAGACTGCACGAACACCATCGGTAGCTACTACTGCACCTGTCATCCCGGTTACCATGGTAATGGTGTGACCTGTGACCCTGTGCACTGCCCTCTATTGACGGAGTTGTTAAATGGCAGGGTCGAGATGCCGCAGGGAAGATCCTACGGCGACATTGTTCAGTTTGCGTGCGATGATGGCTACAGGATGGAGGGGAGCGGTGTGTTGTTTTGTCTGGAGATGGGATATTGGAGCGGTGACACTCCTAGTTGCCATGGTAATATTTGATTTAGATGGAATAATGGAAAATTGTTGTCAAACTCTTAACCTTTATTCTCTGTTTCCTTCTTGATGCTATAGGCTAAAATAATCAGAACCAACAATTCTTTCTTTGCATTACTGACAAAATCTTCAACTCTCGCGTTAGAAAATGCATTTGATATGCATACCTTGTAAGATTGAAGATAGATGATACCATTCAAGTGACCACAACCGTGTGAAATGTTTCTTTAATCCTCTGTCATTCTGTGCTCTCTTTGTTCCTTTTCTGTGGCGACATTCTGTTCAGCAACCTGTGCCATTTGAATTCTACCTTCTTCTTCTTTGTGATTGGGATATTTAAGTATTTTTGCATACATTTATTGTTCAGTTTATTTTATGTCCTGTTTTTTTGTGTTATTATACCTTGCAGATATAAATGAGTGTGAGGCTATCAACAAATGTTCAGTGAATGCAGATTGTACCAACACACCCGGCAGCTATGAGTGTGACTGTGTGGAAGGTTATGAAGGCAATGGATACAAATGTAAAGGTAGGTTCAGTGAATGCAGATTGTACTGATACACATGGCAGCTATCAGTGTGACTGTGTGGAAGGTTATGAAGGCAATGGATACAAATGTAAAGGTAGGTTATGCAGATTGTACTGATACACATGGCAGCTATGAGTGAATGTATGGTCAATGTTAATCAGAATATGAATTGTATTTTTGTCACATAAAATGGACCAGTTTGCCGCGCAATGTAATATGCATGCAATGAAATTACCAAAATCTGATGCATAGTCTATGTTCAATTCTGAAGTTTTTCTTAGACCCTGCTGGACCTCTGAACACAATGTCCAGATCATTGGATTTCTCCACCATATTTGGAATCACCATGAGAAACGAATTAAAATAAGTACAAACATGCCTAGTATTGGTTCAGTAATCCTTGCGATCGACTTTGAAAGTTGGGAAAGGTAATTAATAGCTGCTCGCGTGGAAAGTGTTAATAAAGCTTGGCTATGCCACAGACCCTGTCGATAACCTTGTTCAATCTAACCATGATGGCATCTTTGATTTTATTCATTTATGTTCTCGTTTTTGTAGATGTGGATGAATGCATTTTTGAGGTATCACCATGTCCCAGCCATACTACCTGTACCAACATGGAGGGAGGCTATAGCTGCACTTGTTTTCATCAGGCTGCTGCATCAGACGTTTCACCATTCAAATGTCAAGGTAAGAGGCTGTACTATCCTCGGAATTCTCCGACTACCAGAAATGTTGTTGTAAATTTCTGAGTGTATTCCACTGATCACATCTTGTCATCAGGTATGTCACTTTTAATGAAGCTGAGTGTAAGTATTAATACTATGATTAAAACAAATCATTTGTCAATCATTTCAAATTATTCCCTCGCGTACTATGCAACATCTGTGTGACCACGAAAACATTGGGCGCTAGTAGTTTTGGAATGCAGTGTGTCGCAATACCGTGTCAACTTTTGGATGAACGTGAGCGCTCAAATCACGACGCTGTGATCGACAATTATTTGTTTTGATTATAAACAAACAAATTCTTGATGTGAGTATGCAAATGATGCATTTGACATCATTATACACATGTATAATGTGCACCGATGTCACATTCATAAAATCATGTGGAATAGAATATCTTCAGAGTGCCATTTAGACCATTTGAGAAAACTTTATGACATGTCTTTCATAACTACTTGCCTTTTAGATGATTTGTATATGCAGACATACTTGCCAACTGAGAATGAAAAATTGAAATAAAGAGGCAACATTTATTTCAGAGAGATAAAATGTTACCATGCATTAAAACAGAATGATAGATATTCCTATTGAAGACTGAAGTAATAATCAATGAATCACATTGTATGACCATAACTCTTTTGCCTCCTTTCCTGTGTAACTATTTACAGGTTCCCCAGATGTTTACACCTACGAAGATGTCCCGGATGATGCCCAGAGGGCCATATCAACAACCAATGTCTTCTACGAATCTTACTACAGGACCGAAATTGGTCATCTACAAGAGGACAACATTGAGGATAAGATTGGATATGAGAGAACCACAGAGAGCAACGACTTAGTCAATGAAGTCCTTAAGGGTGATGATGATATCGACAATGAAGCGAATTTAGTCTTGAGCCACGGACATGACACTGCAGCCTTCAGACAAAATCACCCCCTTGGACATGACACTGCAGCCTTCAGACAAAATCACCCCCTTGGACATGACACTGCAGCCTTCAGACAAAATCACCAGGATGATTATCAAGATAGTTGGAGTGAAAAACAGGCAGGTGGGAAGTTTGAGGATGAGAATCAGAGAACCAACACTGTCGATGGACCAGATGAACATGAGGATTATCGAGAGAACTGGATAGAGAAGGGTACAGGTGGAGAGTATGAAGATTTACCTCCGTTGGTTGTAGGGAATGATTGGAAGGAGGAGAGTGATGAGGAAGGCAGGAATCGAGGGAGGAGGGATGCATACTCAGTGGAAGGTTTGTACATTAACCATTTTATTTGAAATGCTCCCCAATAACAAGGACATTGTCTGCTTAAATGGAAAATTGTTTTGTAAAGATAATTGTTTTGTGAAAATTGTTTTGTGTAGTTATCACATTAGAGTTTATTACTTGACCTATTGTTTGAAATATAGACCAATTTTGAAGCATCTGTCAGAAGAATTCTTCTGTGATCAGTGCATGAGACATTTGAATAGATTACTGGTGAATGCCCTCCAAATTAGTATAATCTCTACTTGAAATGTTAAGATTACTTGAAAAAGAAATATGTGCATTTTTCGCAAAAAGTTACTTGAATAGAGTCCAGTGTTCCCTCCAAAATGGCCGCTAATCCAAAACATGGAAGGGCTCTATTGCCTTTTATTTGTAAATTATATGTTCTTGTTTAAAGGGACATTAAGTGGTGTTGAAAATGTCAAATGTTTAAAAATTTACTTCAGAATTCAAGATGAACAATAAAAATTGCCATTATTGTTGTTTCTACTAACAAAAACACGGCAAAACTTGATTAAAACAATATCATCGCTATTTATTGAAAAACGCCCTCTATGCAAATATGGTTCGCGTTATGTATCACGCGTACTGCAGGGGGATACTGTCGGACGTAAAATGCTCGTCCCGGCTGTACGAGCATTTTTGAATAGACGTTTTCTTGTACAAAGAGGGCTGATTTTTCTTAATCCTTATATGTGTAAGTTCATATGTGTAATACAATTATAAAAATATACTAATCCCAGTTTTTATCATAATTGAGGGCGCAGCCTCCAACACATCTCTTAGTGTCCCTTTAATCAAATTTCCATTTGTATATATCATGGATGAATAACTCATCTACTGAAGATAACAATATTCAGGAATAAGATGTTGAAAATAGACTGAATGGTCAATCATTAAACCCTCCTGGAACTAATGGCAGATCATTATATAACCAATTCATAAAAATAGACAATAATGAGTTGTTACACTTGTCACGCGTTTTGAGGTGGGCCCATTTCCGTAACATCGTGTGATTTTTCAGAAATCGCGCCATTATTTTTCAATTTGGTATATTTTTGTTGTTTGACATCCAACCCCCATAAAAGTATACATTTTTGGAAAGGAAATTGTCTCAGGAAGCCAAAAATACAATCAGAAAAGGTGTAGGGTGAAGTCATAAAAGGCTTGAGATCAAAATGTGTGGATTTATTTTTATTTTTTAAAGGACATCTTGAAATCTTGATTAAGAGAGACTGGTATACCCTATGCCAGAAAAGTGTGCATATTTCAACTCTTCACAGTTAGAGCTTTCCAGTGATATATAATTTGTCAGGGGTAATGTTTAGTATAGTAATTTTGTGCGATCATCTTTTCACCGTAAAATATGTGTCACACATTTTAATTGCAGCATTACCTTAACCCTAACCCCCCTGGGTGCTAAAAAATGCTAATCCTAAGTCCCTCTCCAAACGCATGCGCCGTGGGTTTTCGATGACGTAGTCAACCGAGCCTATATAGTGAGCGCGGTATACTGCGCAAATGTGTAGCTGAGGGCTGTGGCTTAGTGGCTGTGACGTGGGGCTTGAGAACAGAGGGTCCCCGAATCGAATCCCGGCAGGTTCCCGGAGATTTAGTTGGTGTTTTTTCCTCGAAAATTGTGATCCCGGTCAAAAACCCTAAACCGGGGTTAGGGTTATTAATTAAGTTAGAATAATTAGTTAAGTTGAGATAATTAATGAGTACCCTGTTTATTACCTTATAATAAGTAAGTAATAACTTAATAACTGAATTAAACAATTGACTGTAACGAAATTGCCCAAAATTTATGCTCCCCTCCTCATGCTCCCCTCCTCCACCATCGTGCAAAAATGGCTAATCGGAGTTAGTTAATTACTAATTACTAATTAATAAGTCATCATAAAGCATGTTTTTGACTTTAGAGTTATTGGTATGAATATTCCCTTCAAATTGGTACCAAATATGACAGTATAGCACATGTAATTAATATTTTACACCCCGTATAATTTGTATGTTGGTCACACAAATGTTACAACACCACCTATTTGCGGGCCCAACTCAAAACGCGTGGCCACATACTGTTTGAATATTTCACCTGTTTATCAAATATCCCTGTTACAGAATATGAATATGCCGAGGAAGGTGGCACACACCATATCCCCTGTCTCCCTGCCTCCATGAGCACAGAGGACATGGTGGATATGGAATACACATGGGGAGCTGGTGACAACAAACAACTGACCAACGAGCGTTATCTCGTCATGGATGATGGCGATCTGGAGATAGTTGGCGTTGGGCTTCAAGACTCGGGAGTGTATGTATGCAAAGTGTCATATGGTGGCGTCAGCAGTGGCATGGTTGAGACTGAGGCATTCAAGTATATGCTGACAGGTGAGTTTTATTGACAATTAAAAAAAGCTGGGCAAGATTTGGCTCTACTAGCGAATCTTATCATTTTAGGATTTGGAATGGGGACGTCTGTCTGAACATAGAAAATCTATCCATGGTTAGTGTGCTTTCAACAGAGTTCTCGGAATAAAAACTATAGTCACATGGAGTGGGTTTGTAAAATGGCACCATGGTACAAAACATTCAGTTTTACTGTAAAAAATTGGGAGTAATTCTGTTATACCCTTCACAGGGGTATTCATAGTGCGTGAGTTTTAAGAATGATGCATACTACCGATGTTGGTGTGTAGGATATAACAGAATTATGCCAAAAATTGTTGTGGCTTCAATTTGGCAATCAGAGTTTACAGCTTCATTATTTTACTTTGTACACATTTATTCGGAAATTTCCTATTTCAATTAAAAATAGGAACAAGTTATGTTTAATTTCAGGAATAAGTTGTTTTTTGAGCATTCTTAGATGTTTAAGATAATATTTCTTGTTTCAAGCTCTAATGTGTAAAAGTTCAAAATTTGACACTGTTGATCTTCATCAGCAATTTGGATCCACGAGGGGTTAAAATCTAGGCTTTAATTATGGTTGTTATGGAAACTGTACAACTTTTGTAATCAAAATTGTCTCAACATTTCAAGTAGGATTTAGCCATAATATACCAGTCCATGTTGCTTGAGGGAATTTCATTAACTCTTTGAACCCTGAATTATTTGTAGGGATAGATACCCTGCCCTGAGTTAATCGCATAAATTATGCTGAATTCTAGTACACGGTATTGTAAAAATCTGTCATATCTGTCACCCTCTGGCTAACTGTTGTCTATAGTGGCATACTGCCCTCTTTGTTATAAATGTTGGCAGTCAATAGAAATTTCACTTTCACTGTCCATTTCATCCTCAAAATTGCTGTCATGACTGTAATCATCTGCAAATATCTGCGCAAGAGCTTGTTGCATATTCATCCTATTTTTTGCAATTTTTGACTATTTTCTTCCACACACAGCGAAAAAAGTCTCACATCGGGTGACCGTGTGACTTGAAAGAAGTTATATGGCCACTCAAAGTCATACAATAAAATTGTCATACAATGGGTTAAACCCTTTTTCCTTGCTATCTTCAGTAGAAAGCACATTATAAGATAAACTACAGTCACTTCTGAAATTTACGTTAATTGGTGCTTGAGTGATACATGATATAAATTTTAGCTATTAAACATATCATTACAGTTTTATTTTATTCTTAAATTCCAGTATACACATTGCCCCAGATGAGTACCTCTGTGTCCGTTCACTACCATGTCAAGAACTGCGGGGATGACTATGACAACGAAATCTGGAAGGAGATCTTTCATACTGCCCTCAAGATGGAAGTGTGTCGAAATGAGATGTGTGAAGTTCAGCAGTTTGATACAGAATGTCTTGATATTCAGGTAATGAATGGTGACGTTTCAAGTTGCCTTAGTACGTATCTGGGTGGATTTACTTTGAGTTGAAACTTACAATTACTGCCCCTAAGTTCCAATAGTGAAAAATGTTATATTGTTGGAGGTCCAGAAGTTTGATAAATTGATACGGCGTAGCGTCTTGATATTCATATACTATAGTGCCGCTACCATGAGTTAGAAAGTCTCTGGCTCACTTAAATCTTGAAAGTGGTTTGCTAAAATGTCATTCCTAACTTAAAAAAAAGCCTTTCAGCAGAAACTATTTACTGGAAATCAGGCTCCGAACTCTATCTGTCGGTTTAAAATTAAAAAATGGCGGATGATCTGCGCAATTATGAGATTGTTGAAATCATGACGTCACTTTTGATGCTAGACTTGTTCCCATGCCGCAGAGTGTCACGAAAAGGCGCCAACAAAAATGACTTGGAATCAAACTAGTTGTCATTCTTTGGTGCACCACGGACACAAAAGAATCATATGGGAAATGATCAAGTGAAATGAGTCACATGTTGGCAGTTTTCAATTTGATATTTGTTCATCATTTAAAAGCAGGTTAAAAATGCTACAGTATGGTCCAAACCCCAATAAAATCGAACTCCTAGTCTTTAAGTTACAAACAATTTACCAACTGAGAAAACAATGTAAAACATAAGAATTTGTTACTTCTTTTTACCTATAACTCAAAATCAATATTCCCGACATACGACTCATTCCGCTTGATCGCGTCACATATAACAATGGCGCCTCGTAAGATGTAAACAATATGAAATCCATCATGTAGAATGTAATTGCAAACATCGTAAATTTTAAGCTTTCTTAGGGAAAATTACATCACGGAAAAATGCAAAATTTACAAAGCGGAAAAACACAGAATTCAACAGTTACAAAGCAGAACATTTGGGAGCTTAGTGTATTCCAATGATCACATCACATCTAAATATCGTGTGTGAGAACGTTATTATGTTGTGGTTATAATCACTGTCATGCTATGGACGAAATTCAAGCTATTTTACGCATGTTTTGTTGTTGTTCGGGGAGCTGGGTCCAGATGCATGAAATGTACGAACAGCTATGCTTGCATGCGATGCGCATGACGATTTCACGATCGACCAATCAGGACGTGCACTCGTGCAGGCATAGCGTTGGGTACGCACTTCTAAGTATATGCACATAATATGCATCACACATTGTTGGAATTATGTCCATAGCATTATGACTTTTGACTATGACAAAAGGAAGTAATGGACACTTTTTTCAAAATGGGTTTTTCTATACTAAATGATAGAAATAATATTGATACACAATTCTATCATAGCAGGAACCCTCAAAAATTCTTAATTAATGAGTAATTAGCATATCAAAAAGGAAGCATGTTCACTTTTTACCAAATAAACCACGACAAAAGGAAGTAATGGACAACAGGAGATACAAGATACAAGGCAAATCATGTTTTTTTGTAAGAGCCTTGAAAAGTGATGAGTGATGTTCTGCTAATGTTATATCAGTTTAATGTCACATTTAATGTACATTTTTGAATATTTTGCAGAATTTTTTTACAAAAACATGTTTTGCCTCATAGCTCTAAACCTTCCTGTTGTCCATTACTTCCTTTTGTCATGGTAGGGCAGTATAGTAACCATGCAATCAAAGACCAATACCTGCACTTGAGCATAAATCCTCCACTGATCACTAGAATATAATCTGACTTCACTGCACAGAGATGAAAGTAGTATTGCAAATTATCGATGAACACATTCGTATACATCATTATTTGTTGTTTTCTCAACACAGGAAGAACAGGACAATGTCGGATTGGAGTTACATCATGAGCTGGTGTTCAAGATCAAGATTGCTGTGAGCAAAAAAAACATCAAACGTTGCAGTACTACGTGCATGGTGGGACAGCTATACAACCAGGTTGAACTGGTAGGTGGTAGAACAGTCTGTTATCAGTAAGTGCCCGCGTCGAGGTATAGTTCAATCTGTTCCAAATCGGCGAGATATACATGGTTTTGATCTCTCTGCACGCAAAAGCAATCCAACCTTTGAATGGGCTTTTATTTTTCTTCTCTTTTGTATAATTTGTTGCTCAAAGTCAAAACATACAAATCACAATAAAGTTACAATAATACATAAAATATACAGTACACCACCGGGTAACATGAATAAAGCACATCATTAAGTATAAAGTTATACAATATTACTATTCATAAAACTAATTTCATCCATTTATCAATAAATTTATACATTGTGTTGTTGCGGCTAGAGATCTGTTTGTCAAGTTTATAATGGAATTTAATTTAATATTTAAATGCAAGAAATGAAGGAGGTATTCAATTTTGAAATCTGCTATCATAGATAACTTTCTTGACAAGTAGGCCCTAAGCATAAGTTGATCAATGCACCACAGTCTCCTCCTGTGCCAATGCCAACCAGTATTGCCTTGATTACCTTTTGTAAAAGAAAGGACCAAGTTTTGTGATATATATTTAATCAAAGAAAACCTTCAATAAGACTATTAGTATTATTGCCTCATTACATCAGGGCTGCTATAACCAACACAATGTTTGTATCTCTCTTGTAGATTATTGGTAAATTACAGAGGTACACAGAGACAGAGAACGGTCAGCTTGCCAGCTACCCCAGCCTAGGATTTCATGTGGTCAAAGGAAGTCTTCAAAGTCAGATGCAGATGGGATGCCCAGAAGGACATGGATTACATGAAGACTTATGCGGTGAGGAGGGTTAAGAGTACAGCTTAGGGTCCATATCCAAACTCTGAGTGCTTTTAAATTGTTTTTCTAGCGATTTCAAAGCGCTTTTCCAACGAAATACCGTTGGAAAAGCGCTTTTAAATCGCTAGAAAAACAATTTAAAAGCACTGAGAGTTTGGATATGGACCCTTATAGGGTTACATATGAGAGAGGGATGCATGTTACATGAAGACTTATGAAGTGAAGAATCACTGGAGGAACAAAAGATGAAAATATGCTTGACATATGAGACCTACTCCTGCAAATCAAGGATAAAGTTTGCAAAACAATCTTGAACACTTTTCCAGATTTGAAATAGAAACTTCTGGTGTTTTAATTGAAAAAACACTAGTTTCAAACCCTCAAAAAAGGAAATCTGGCTATGGGCATATATATGACACACAGGTCTGTAAAGTACTGTACATATTAGATCATAATGTTCATTTCTGGTTTTCAACTTTCTTTCTACACGAAACAGTTGCTTGTGAGCCTGGTACTTTCAGTCCTGCTGATGCTATGGATTGCAGACAATGTGGAAGGGGATCATATGAGGCAAGCTATGCATCCAGTGCTTGTACGCCGTGTCCATCAGGACATTATAGCTATCATCCAGGAGCTGTTGAAAAGCGCCAATGCCATGGTAAGGGGTGGGTTTGTAAAAGCTACCTGTGCTTGGAAGGTGACGCCAGTCAGCGTAGGTACATCATTTCTGTGCCAAGACTGGCATTCTTTGATTGCGCCAGGGGGAAATGCCATTGCATTGGAACTTCCCAATTTTAGGTGACATTATTAGCGGCCTCTCATGTGATACAAACCCAAACCATTAATATTTTTTGTATTGCATAAGAACAAACAGGGGATAACAAATGTATCGTTCAATACCCTACATGTAGATATTAAGTGATATAAGGCCCTTATAACTGTTGAGTTTCCCGTAGCCCGCCCGCGTTATGATTTTCTACCAGCGTTTGAAATAGAAAATCTGAAAATAATTCATTATTTTGAAAAATTCTAATCAAACATCGTTTTTATCACTCGTTCAGTCATTGTTTGTGACAAAAAACTTACAACATATACCATTAGTGTCACTAACAAACAATCTGCAATCCTATTATTTTGTGGTAATTTAAACATATTTCTGTAAGTTTTATCACTATCCTACACCCATTGATGTGAGTATAGGAACAGTATAGAGCCCTCTATAGTTGAATTGACACCATTAACCAAATCTAATAATTTAGAGAGGGTGTCCTACACATTGTCAGTCATTGGCAAGATACTGATAAAACGGTGCACTTGACCTTGAAAAACAACAGATTCAGTTCATCTCAGTCCAGTTCAGCTCAGAGTTCAGTCCACGTTTATTGCACAATGTATTGTCTTGGCTCAAAAATGCTCCCAGCTGCCTAAAATTGTCAAGATGATGGTATAGTAATGTAACACATTATAGAAAACATTCAACAGTAACAACAATATGCAATGGTTATGTCTTTCCTCTTAAGATATATGGCAATTTCAGCTGTCCAAAACGTTCACATGGTGTGACAACATTTTGGAGTATTTTTAAAACTTTACACAGCGTTTCCCATGCATACAGTGGGAATGATCTTTAGTTGTATAGTTTGAAAACAGTTGACACTATTTCTTTCTAGGGCAATGAGAGTTCCTCCCGAGCTAGCGGGAGCCTTCAGTTTTGTCAGAAGTTGGGTTTTTCACAAAAAACACCTGAAATAAAAGCGGTTAATTTACAATATTTCATGTAGATGTTAGGAATTTGATAGTTTGTTTAATTTAGATGAATATCATATCAACATTAAACAAATTCATCTAAATGGCCACAAATGGCTTCTACTAAATTTGAATCATTTGATTCATGTTTACCATGAATAACTTTGACGACCACCTATGACTTCTTATCTAAACTCATCACAAAAAGTATCGAGACACTTAAAAATGATCCAATAAATAACGGCCCGAAAGGGTATGGATTAATTGAAGCATACTTATGTTCTGCGTATTTTGACACCTCGATTGTTGAGATACGATGTTGCGGAGCGGAGTTATTGTCATTTCAATGGTCGTAGGTCCAGTTTCAAAAGTGACAATCATCCCTATAGAAAGAGGTTTGCATTTTTGTTCTGATCATTCAAAACAATAATGCAAACCTCGTTTTTAAGTGTCTCGATACTTTTTGTGATTAGTTTATTTTATTGTGATATATTTTTCCAAGTTCTTTTCATTGTTCTTTTTTACAGCCAAAGTTCTGGTGATAGCGCTCGTCATAGGCATAGTTCTCGTTGGCATTGTCGCACTCTCATGTCTGACGCTTATAACATGGAAGTAAGTGTACTATGTTGTTGTTAATTTGCAGTGGGGTTGTTGTGTTGTGTTTCATCATTGTTTCATCAGTCAATGGGGTGGGGTTGGCGGGATATTTTTGTTGGTTCTGAGAATTAAAGTTTGTGATAACGTACTCTTATCATATTCCGCCTATTAATGGCTGATTACAGTTCGGCAAAGCACCCAAATTGACAAAGCACCTAGATGCAGCACATTAATACAAAAAGAGCGTGGGCTTGCATAATGTTGGCATTACGCAATAATAGGGGTAACTTTGCATCATGTGCGTGATGCATACACATTTTTGGATTACTTTAGCTCATGGAGACATAAAAATTAATTTCTCATCAATTTGGAACTGACTTAAAGGGCCACTAAGAGACATTTTTCAGAAGTTGGGTTTTTCACATATCATAATGCTTATTATACGTACTAACTACCACCTAAAATTATAGAGCTTAATTTGCAGTATTTCATGAGAAATTCATGGTTTTGATAGTGTTTTGAGTTTCGATGTAAATCACATCGCAATTACCAAATTTCATCTAAAAGGCCACAAATGAGACCTGTCACCACATAATGAGCGTTAAGTCGCCAGTATGCATTAGGAGATATGATACGATGAACATACCAACAATCAATAGAAAACAAAAGAATTTTTTAACTTTAATTTGAGTTTTGACAGGGAAAACATTAAGCAATTATGACATGTTGCATATCATTTTAAAGCTTGTTTTCTGAGCATTCTGAATCTGGACAAACCTCAAAATTAAATTTTCCGACTTAGCTCTCATTTGGTGATGACAGGTCTCAAATGGCTTCTTACTTATGTTACATGTTTATTCAAAATAACCTTGAAGACCATCCATGGCTTGTTGCGTGATGCCTAGTCATGACCTTCCTGATTCAATTGGTGGTGATTTTTAACCAAAATACAAAAAAAGTGAAAAGCACTAATATACCTTCGGAAATGCTGAGAAAATGACTATATTTTCATTTTTACTGATTTTGTTTGAAGAAATATTACATGAGAGGGTTTCTATGTATATCATGTACATCTAAGCAAGGAAAAAATGTTGAATTTATTTTTATGAGAAATCTCTCTGTGCCCCTTTAACTATAGACGACATCAATCAGAGTAATTTGTGGGATATCGCCGCTGTTCGGTCATAATCTTGTATCTCCATCCAGCCCTTCAGCATGTATAAAGTAATATTTCCTATCCTATGTATAACCCGTGGGCAGTCTGCTCTAAACATGTGCAAGGGCCAAAAACATATCTATCAAAACCTTGTAACTGTTCTTGCCCCTGAACATGTATAAAGCAACACTTCATATGCTTAACGGTTGGGCAGTTATACATGCTGAGGGGCAGGAAAAACATACAAGGTTATGACAGAACAGCGACGAATGAGCTGTGTTATTCTCTTCTTGAGAGGAGAAATGACTGGATTCAGATGTGGCTGCTTATTTTGTAGATTGAATTGATTGCTCCCCCCCCCCCCCCATATAGTTATGCTCCTAACATGACGAAATGGTTGTTTCAAATACGATAATTACAGATCATTCACAATAATAGTTGTTTTGTAACATCATCATGATCATAGACCTGTCACCTCATAAAGTAACAATTTCGACACCTACTAATTTTTAACTGTTACAAATCAGTTTATAGGTCTGCAACATATATTTATATGTTCCGATTCATGTCAAAATAAACGAGAGTGGAATAGTTCCAATTTGGTTTATAGGTGCTTGTTCCGTTTAAAAGTGAATCTTCAATAGATTTATTTCTGAATCACCAAATTGGCCAAATCCTCTTCAATTTAATTGCCAAGGATAAATAGTATTTCACTTTCAGTAAAGTTTCCTCTGTTCATTGATATTGTTTTTTCTTAATTGCTTCCCTTCCAGAATCTTCAAGAAATACCGAATAAAATCACACGGGGTCAAACTCCCCGGCCTGGAATTTGGGGAGAGCATAGATCTATTGGCAAACATGCATGATGTGGATGAAAGACGACACGTGAAAAAGTCAAAAAAGAAGATTACATGGGAGATGCCATCCATACCAGAGGAGCATGTGCCGTTGATTGCAGATGTTGAATCTCCTCGTCTCTCCCAAATGGCCTCCACCTCTCAACACAAAGTCACACACCGAGGAGAAGGTAGCAGTCCGGAGGAAGATGACACTTCCGTTGTAGGAAGCCATCATATAATTCTTCAATTGGTGGATGAGGATGAGGATAGTTCCAATTCAGAAACAGAAATGGAAAATGATCACCAACCAGTTGGAAGACTAGCACATCCTAGTCACTATGCAACTGATGCAAGAAAAACTATGAAGTCTGATTCGGATCAAGTACAGTATGCAGTTACAAATCAAACCAGAAAAGGTAGTAGACCAGGACCAATAGAAAATGTAAGTCAACATGAACGACGGAATATCAAAACACAGAGCTATCATGGTCAAGATATTTCTTCAAGTTCATCTGTTTCCACCTCCTTGATGACTCAATCTGGCTCTTCCCCTGAATCAAGCATTGATGATGAGATATTGTTGGGAGATCAACTTGGAGAAAGTAGCAGTAGTATGTCTTCTTCATTATCATCAACTAGCAGTAGCTCTTTTACCAGCAGAGAAGCCTCTGCCATTGTTGTCTCTGAGACAAGTGAGGAACATGTGCCCATATTCACATCGGAACAGCTTTTACCTGAGAGACCAAAGCGATCACATACTGCGTTAATACTTGAGGATTCCATCTCACCAAATAGAGGTGTATCAATGATTTCTAATAGGCGGTCATCTTCTCGACAAAGCATTCGTAGTGGAAGATCACCCTCTTCTCGGCAGTCTTATGCTTCCTCAGAAAGATCCCTTTCCCCATCACCAATGGAGCATGCGATTAATCGTGGTTCTCCAAATCAAAGACATTCTTCTTCTGAAAGGTCTCTTCCAAAACCGCCCTCGCCAACATCTGGGAAGTCTATTCCAACATCTCCGCTGCCAATTGAGCGGGCAAGTAGCCATGGTTCTCAAAGGCGCAGATCTCTTACAACATCACCAATTTTTGTAGAGCGTGCAAGTAACCATGGTCCACACACTCACACAACTCCATTCATTTCTTCCTCGCTTCATCTGCCTGGACAGAGAACCTCTTCCAAAGCTATGCCTTTTTCTCCACCTCGAAGCTTAACTACACTTATTACTCACAAACAATCATCAGAAGAACGACGGCCTCCACCTCCTTCACCGACCCCACCACCTCTTCCAGACCTTGATGTACCATTTGGAATCAAGAAATCTTTGAGTCAGAGGATATCCTCTGTTGGGGTAAATAGATCTCGATTAGTTGGAGGCCAACCACCCAAGTCATCATTCTCACCAATTTCAGTGAGATCAACAAATGGAATTATAGATCAGAGACGCTCAAAACAATTGGGTGGCACTTCTACCATTCTCATATTAGATGATTTGTCTTCTGATCGTCCAGTTTTGTTGAGTCCTTTGGTATCCCTAACAAAAGCACCGTCAGTACAGGAGCAGGCGATTGCAAGACAAGCTGTACTCGAGGAGGTCAGGATACTGAGTGCTGAGGATGTGAGAAAACCTGCACCCAAATCTCCATCTCAAACAAGGACGTCTTTGGAGGCTATCAGTAGACAAGCATTACTACACGACATAAAAGACAGGGATGACAATGTCATACAGGATGTACCAACGGAGAGGATAGGTGGTGTTATTACTACACCAGGTCCAGCACCACCTCCGCCATCACCCATGAGGACAAACGTAGCTGCATCACCTGTTGCACATAGTGGTAATAGAGCAGGACTACTTGGTAATATACAAACACTCAGACAGGAAGATAGCGTTTCAAATGGGGTAACTGGTGATGTCGTTCCAGCAGAAGTTCAAAGATCTAAAAGTGGAGTCCCTCCACCACCAAGTTTTAAAACCCCACCACCATCTGTATCTGGAGCTGTCCCACCTATCCCCTCAAGCATACCAAGTAGCTCTGGAAGGGGATCCTTACTTGGATCCATTCAAAACCGAAGAAGAGATGATTATGTAACAGAGACAGTGCTATCTACTTCTGAGTCGCCAGTTTCTTCCAATTTTTCGGGTAACAATGTTGCTAAAGAAGAACCACCCAGCTCAGGAGGAAGAGGAACTTTACTTGGATCCATTCAAAATAAAAGGAGAGACGACTATGTGACAGAAACAGTGCCATCTTCTAAGCAATCCCCAGTTATATCAAACTTTCGAGATACAAATAATGAAGCAAAAGAACCACCTTCAACTCCACCAAGCTCAGGAGGAAGAGGAGCTTTATTTGGATCCATTCAAAATAAAAGAAGAGACGACTATGTGACAGAAACAGTGCCATCTTCTAAGCAATCCCCAGTTTCATCAAACTTTCGAGATACAAATAATGAAGCAAAAGAACCACCTTCAACTCCACCAAGCTCAGGAGGAAGAGGAGCTTTATTTGGATCCATTCAAAATAAAAGAAGAGACGACCATGTGACAGAAACAGTGCCATCCTCTAAGCAATCCCCAGTTTCATCAAACTTTCGAGATACAAATAATGAAGCAAAAGGACCACCTTCAACTCCACCCAGCTCAGGAGGAAGAGGAGCTTTATTTGGATCCATTCAAAATAAAAGAAGAGACGACCATGTGACAGAAACAGTGCCATCTTCTAAGCAATCCCCAGTTTCATCAAACTTCCCAGGTAGAAATGATGAGGCAAAAGGACCACCGTCAACTCCACCCAGCTCAGGAGGAAGAGGAGCTTTATTTGGATCCATTCAAAATAAAAGAAGAGACGACCATGTGACAGAAACAGTGCCATCTTCGAAGCAATCCCCAGTTTCATCAAACTTTCCAGGTGGAAATGATGAGGCAAAAGGACCACCGTCAACTCCACCCAGCTCAGGAGGAAGAGGAGCTTTATTTGGATCCATTCAAAATAAAAGAAGAGACGACCATGTGACAGAAACAGTGCCATCCTCTAAGCAATCCCTAGTTTCATCAAACTTTCCAGGTGGAAATGATGAGGCAAAAGGACCACCGTCAACTCCACCAAGCTCAGGAGGAAGAGGAGCTTTATTTGGATCCATTCAAAATAAAAGAAGAGACGACCATGTGACAGAAACAGTGCCATCTTCTAAGCAATCCCCAGTTTCATCAAACTTTCGAGATATAAATAATGAGGCAAAAGGACCACCTTCAACTCCACCAAGTTCAGGAGGAAGAGGAGCTTTATTTGGATCCATTCAAAATAAAAGAAGAGACGACCATGTGACAGAAACAGTGCCATCTTCTAAGCAATCCCCAGTTATATCAAACTTTCGAGATACAAATAATGAGGCAAAAGAACCACCTTCAACTCCACCCAGCTCAGGAGCAAGAGGAGCTTTATTTGGATCCATTCAAAATAAAAGAAGAGACGACCATGTGACAGAAACAGTGCCATCTTCTAAGCAATCCCCAGTTTCATCAAACTTTCGAGATACAAATAATGAGGCAAAAGGACCACCTTCAACTCCACCCAGCTCAGGTGGAAGAGGAGCTTTATTTGGATCCATTCAAAATAAAAGAAGAGACGACCATGTGACAGAAACTGTTCCATCTTCTAAGCAATCCCCAGTTTCATCAAACTTTCCAGGTAAAAATGATGAGGCAAAAGGACCCCCGTCAACTCCACCCAGCTCAGGAGGAAGAGGAGCTTTATTTGGATCCATTCAAAATAAAAGAAGAGACGACTATGTTACAGAAACTGTGCCATCTTCTAAGCAATCACCAGTTTCATCAAACTTTCCAGGTAAAAATGATGAGGCAAAAGGACCACCTTCAACTCCACCCAACTCAGGAGGAAGAGGAGCTTTATTTGGATCCATTCAGAGTAAAAGGAGAGACGACTGTGTAACAGGCGCGGTGCCATCAGGGAATTCTCCGAAGCCATCATCTATCTCTCAATCTAACGTTCAACCAAAATCTGGAAGCCCAGGTAGAAATTCGTTACTGAAAGACATCCAGATAGCGAAGAAAGATGATATGTCCGGGAGTAAAACTGGCAACGATGTTGTTACTACGCCGGCGACGGACGATCAGGCATGGTTCAGTTGTGCATCAGATCCGGAAAACTCGCCACCGAAACCAACTTCGTGGAAAGGGTCACTCTGGTGAAGATTGCGAGGTCCGACTTACGATTTGTTTGTCAAGAAGTTGAGGAAAACATACCAGTTGTAGTATTGTACCCAAATAGATTAGTATGTATTACGAAACAGCGCTAGTTAAATGGGTTGCCACACCGTCACCGAACAAAATGTTCAATGGAAGGATTACCAGCTAGGACAGCTCCAGGGTCTGATCTGACGAATGCGAATGTGCGAGCTGCCTCGTGATTTTGGACGGATCAGCGCTAGCTGTAGCTATGATTAATATGACGACCATAGTGCACTGTCTTTCTTTTATGTAAAACAGGGTATTCATGTGTGAGATACTAGCCCAATGGATTTGATGAAAAATTACGACGTATAAATATCCTACTCTCAGCAGTAAAAGGTTCAACCTGGAACATTTTTGTCCTCTATCTGGAACTCTCAATCAAGAAAAGATCCCTCAAAAAAGTTTCTTAAAACTTGAAGAACTCCAAAAGGGTCTTATAAGAACCAAAAATGGTCCTTCAAACCTTTATTTAGTTCGATGGAGAGCCGCACAGGTTCCATATAGAGAATAGTTTTATAACCCTTTAAGATTCTTAGAGACTGTAATCGAAAACCCAGACTCCGAAACCGGATCGTTGCGAATATAGTGGCAGCGTAGCACTGATTAAATTTTCCCCCGATTGTTGAAGATCAACATTTATTGGTACAAATGTCCATGAAGATAACTGTCTAATCCTTATTTCGTGATGGGCTCATGTTTGCTGGATAAACCAGTTTTAAGGCGTTTCTTATGAAACGAAATCGTGATTACAATTATTGTTGTGATTTGAGAGTTTATATTATTGTATCGCGATATTTACAGATGACCAAACTAATGTTGTCAACCCGGTTGTCAGGTAGTTTTAATTTTAAGAACGTAGATAATTTGAAATCATAATAACGTGTGGGTGTGTGCGCGCGACTTTACCTTGTGAGAGGAATTTACAAGGACCTGGATTGCCAATAGAGGTTATCCATGTAGCCAGACGGAGCGGACAACAAAGGGATTTGCACCGGCCTATTCTACATTCAATAGAGTTGGTGCATGACGTCCAATGCATAGTATGAATTGTGAATTGTGCTGTCAAACAGGAGTATCTTCTTTCCCCGCTTCTTTTCTGAAAATCTTTAACACAAGTTTAGTATTCCCGACAAGATGGCTGCTAATCCATTACTAGACTCGATCGTCCTGTCTTCCCATTTTTCCACACGGCCCCTGTGAGGGTGCTCAAATGTGAACCGCCATTTTAAAAGATGGCGGCCATACAGAGGGACGTGGGGACCCAGTCTAATCCATTACACGGGTAACCTCTAAAATAGTGATCACGACAAGACAACATTTATTGCAATGATGTCAAATTAAATTCCCCGTAGATTGACCGTTGGAGGGATGGCTATCACCATGGTTTTATTCGGACAAATAATTATGTCCAAAGGAAGCTCTGAAAACTGTTGACTGTCCAGCTTCCCTGACGTGCTGCGTCTATATGCCATACACCTAACACAAAAAGTACCTGACCATGATGTTAGCATAAATTCTAAATCGATAATCACTACCAAATCAATCTTTCAATTCTTACTGTAATTTGACACCTTTTTCATAAACCTTGAGTCAGTAGCGTAGCCAGGATCACTTGTCAGGGGGGGGGGGGCAAATGGTATTTTTTCCCGGTGAGCACCAGTTCGACCCGGTGGCGTAGCCAGGTTTTTCATGTAACTTTTTTTTAAATTGCCGTCGAGTAAGAAAATAAGGGGGGGGGGGGGGTGTTAATGCGTTGCATCCTAGGCTATACCGGCGTGAAAAACTGCAATTTCCAACTAATTTGCATGTCTTCCTTTCTCCCGGTCTGTCCGTTTCCTTCCCTTTTACCTTTCCTTCCCTTTCCCCTTTCCCTTTCCTTCCCTTTTCCCCTTTCCTTACCTTTCTCTTCTCCATTTCTTTGCCTTCCCGATTTCCCGCTTAGTTCCCGATTTCCCGGTCAAATTATTTTTCAGGGGGGGGGGGGGGCACTCTGCCCCCCCCCCCCCCCCCCCCCCCCTTTGCCCCCGTCTGGCTACGCTACCGCCTTGAGTGGATATTGAAAGCTATGGTGACCTAAAGTGACCAGACACAACGAAAATAAATGGGTGTGTTGCGAATCACAGCTAAATATTCATCCGTGCCCACCGCTTTCGATTTGTACCATAATGATATCCATAGAAAAAACAATTTACTACAACTTTTTTTCCGTTAGGATTTTTCACTTAGCTATCATGGTATCCACTCAATTTGTATGAGTGAGGTATCAAATTAGAGAAATGTGCTCGCTTTTTAAGCCTATATCTTGGATTTTTAGTCCCAATTATTGATTTAGTTAACATATAATCATCTGATCAGGAACTTTTTTGTTTCGGTGTACACTGGATAACTGCTCTGAACAGATTATTGGTAAATGACTATAGACAATATTTAAAGGCAGTGTTTGTATATAAAACTATTCAAAGGAATAAGTTATATATTCATAGGCTTTGTATTTATAAAAGAAATACCGCTTTATATAACGTAGCCAAATAATATATCAATTTTGTAAACAATATATGTAGGGTAAAGTCGCCAGTTTTCGGTCAGCGCCTATTTACGGTCACTTCGCCCAAATCGTGTAATGAAAATGACCTCGTCATTATAAACTGACGGCTAGAAAACCGCCGCATAGTTGATGCCCGGTATTGCTTTAAAATGGCGACGACCGATGCAATTACACGATTTTGGCGAAAAGTGACCGAAAATCAGGCGCTGACCGAAAACTGGCGACTTTACCCTACCGATACCTTTTTATATTTTGTAAAGTAAGATCATATTACGTAATACGATAAGCGCAGCATTGTTTCAGTATTTATTTTCATTTGTAAAATGTACATCGACTTATCTTCTGTCCAGTGACGTGTCAATGTGAATTTGCCCTAGTCCTATACCTTTTTATATTCTGTAAAGTAAGATCCATAATATATTACGTAATACGATAAAGCGCAGCATTGTTTCAGTGTTTTATTTCAGGTATAAAATGTACATAGATATTTTCACTTCGACTTATCTTCTGTCCAGTGTCGTGTCGATGTGACTAATTTAAAGGGCATTGAGAGATTGCCGAGAAAAATGAAATTGGAAAAAATGAATTGTTTCAATAGTAGGTACACAGTAGTTTTTACTGTGTACGAAGAACCCTGAAGTGTAATATTTTATGGGTGGTTGAATCATAGCGCTAGATAGACATTTGGTTGAAGCAATTTATGTGATGAGTCGTTGCTAAAGACACTTTTGGAGTTCTATTCTAAAGCTTAACCGACACTTTTAGAAAATAAAAATACTTTACAATTTTGTTTTCAATTACTTCACGTTCTTATACCAAAAAATGTGACAAGTCTAAAATCTCAAGTGTAAGAGCATGTGTGTTGAATGCAAGAGTGCAAGTACAAACCCTCGGACCATTGTTTGATGTCCTGTTTTTGCTAGAATCTTGAAGTTGCACCCCCTTGTGTTTACAAGGGAGGATATGTGTATAAATAAAGTCTAGAACAGTTTGTTTATCTATTTGGCAACTTCAAAGAGAAAAAGAAGGACATAAAGGCAGTTTTTTTAGATTTGATGGGTCGGTCGCGTTTGAGTAAACGAACCTTTTTTGTGGCCTAATATAGAAACATCTACACAGTTCTCTAAAGAACCCTTTTTTGATTCTTCAAAATTTCAAACCCTTTTTGAAGCTTCTATGAAGAGCTCCTCTATGAATATATTCAAAGATGATTGTTGAACATTTGAAAAAAGGGTTATTGAACCAAATTATTTCTGTATTAATACATTTGGGACTCATTTAATGTTTCTTTAAAAGAGCGCAAGTGTTCGCCTGCATGAGAGGACAAAAAACAAGTGTTTAAAAAAGGAGGTGGGAGTTTTATTTTATTTACAATGCCGGTTCAACACCCTGTAATTGTCCTCATTTTCACAGCTTCGCACGAATGTTTAGACTATTCATTATAAAACATTTCCGCGGTCTAATTCCAGGGTCTATTCAGAGATGTCAAAGTCACTAGTTTTGGTCTATTTTGGGTTGATTTCTGCAATATTTTCATTCATTTTCAAAGCCAGAACATCTGCTTTTAGTTTAAATGAAAATAAGTAGGCCTACAGATCCTTTCTATGACATAATTATTGTTCCTGGTGTATGAGACATTATAGGCAGAATTACATTTATTTTAAAAACTCACCGTAGATAGACAGCCATTTTTTGAAAGGATCATAACGAGGGTTGAGCGCCAGAAGGCCGTAACTCAATTTTTGGGCAAATTGATATTTTGGTACAAAAATAATCCATACATTTAATATAACCTAGATTTTCAGAACCATAAAGAGCTAACGCATAAACACTCTTAATATGACTAAGATTAGAGTTATCTTAATATGACTAAGATTAGAGTTATAAGTTGGGTCCTACAGTGTTTTAATGAGTCCCAAATATTTGAAAGTTGATTATCTCAAAATAGCAACCCGGTTGACAAACTGTGGAGAATTTTGATAGCCTGTTGGCAAACAAAGACTAATATAATAAAATGTAACACTTAGTGGATTTGGCACATTTTTAATGAGACCTCACATTCACAATCACGTGGCTAAGCAGTGGTGCAAGTGATTGCTACGAAATGCAACGAATGAGGTGTCGTTGGAAAGAAAAACACATCAGCTTTGCATTGATATGAAACACAAATATGAATATATCACGAAATATTTGGCAAATTCGCGTTTAAAAACAAATGTTCAAACGTTGTTTAAGCAGTTTTTATATTGACGTTAATATTTGTTAAAAGCTGAACAGGACATCTTAAATTATAATTTTCCCTTCCCCATCCACCATCAATTAATGCTGGGACATTTGAATAACTGCTGAAATCATTGACATTTCTCAACATTGCACGGGGGAGAGTGGTAGTATTCCGTTGTTAAATAAGTAGCTTTTCTAAGACTTTTTTTAGGATTGTAGACATGATAAACATAAATCTACAACTTTATTTGTCTTTCTTTGAACTATGATTCCCCCCACCAATCAATGTTGAGACACTTTGAATAACTGCTGAAAATATTGTTATTTCTCAGCATTGCAAGGGGAGATGGGTCAGCGTCGTTATTGCGAAAGATCGTTATTCCGAAAGATCGTTATTCCGAAGGGTCGTAATTCCGAAATAAGTGATAGGGTCATTATTCCGAGAAAAAAATAAAATAAGAGTCATTAACCCTAATTCTAAACCCTTATTGCAGCTTCGAAATAACGACCCATATTGTTTGGAATAACGATCCTTACAGACATTTCGGAATAACGACCCTTTCGGAATAGAGGTTTTTTAGCCATGCGAAAAACAGACAAAGCATGATAAGGGTAATCGCACCGGCCTATTCTACAAATGTGCATGACGAAATGACGTCCAATTCATTGCATGAACCGTGTTACCAAAATCTTAAACACAGTTATATTCCCGACAAGATGGCAGCTAATCCCGTTACATGGATAACCTCTGTGACGACCCTTCGGAATAAAGAGTAGACCCCCCCCCCCCTTCCCGAGAGGGTGGTAGTTTTCCGTTGTTAACAAGTTGCTGTTCCAATCCAAGATTTTTTCCCAGGATTGTAGACATGATAAATCCAGTCTTCAACTCTATTTGTCTTTCTTTAATTCCTTTGAATTGTATAGAGAAGCGGCAGATTATGACTCAGCAAGAATGAGAAAGCAAAATCGAATCCATTTATTATGCAAAACCCGACAGACAAGGCTACTCCACCCCTAAAACTCGGGTTCTTTATCATGTTGATAGCAGGCTGAGTGCATGGGAGATTGCCGCCGTGCCTCCTCTTCAAGTCTAGTCTACATTTATTTTTTTCATATCTGGTTGTGTCACATTGCTTGTGACATACATCTCTCACCCGATATGGAAATAAAATATTGCCACTATGTTTTACCATAATAAACTTCAAAAAATGCGACAAGATGGATGCCTATTGACTGGCACGTCGTGGCTCTACAGAAGTTAATGGTTTATAAGATGTCAAAATCACCGATTATGTTTCGATCATAAAATTCATGTTTAGGTCTTCTTTTACTTCAAGTTTGGGTTACCATATAGCATATAGACGGGCGTCATCATGCGTCCGCGATTGGAGGTCGGTCGAGCCGCCTTTGCGCATCCGCTGAGATAGACCTAAACCCCAGACCTAAACCCATCCCTCATTTGCAAGTCCGAAACTCCCGTTATAGATTGTCGCTTTTGTCATATTTAATTTGTTCGAAAAGTTGAATGAAGGAGGATGGCAATATAACTGGTTTTAATAGCCCAAGGAGGTATGTATGCAGAGAGAAGGCCTCATTCCGGGGGGGGGGGGGGGGGGGGGGGGGCGGGGGGGGGGGGAGGGGGGGGGTTCACTTATTTGTATTTAAGGATTTGTACTCAAAATTTAAGTTATCTCCAATTTAAACTTTAAGACATGTATTTGTAAGTGTGCATAATGATTATGAAAGTCTTGGGAAAGGCCTGTTGATCTCGTTTGATGAGGTGAGTGTGATCTTTGTGCGAAGGTGGGATGGAGTGGGGGTGTTTGATTTGTTAAAGGTATATTATGTGATCTTTCCATGGAACGCCCTCAACATCGAAAAAAAAAATTGAAAGCAGATTTTCTTGCAGATTTACATTTCTGATCATAAATCGCACATACATTCCAAGTTACAGGGCGATACGATTCTTAATTACTTCAAAATCATGGTTTTAGAGTGAAAATAAACTGTCGGATATCCGACAACTTATTTTATTCTAGTCTAAATTCACTCTAAAACCATGATTTTGAGGTAATTAGGAATCGTATCGCTCTGTAACTTGGAATGTATGTACGATTTATGATCAAAAATGTAAATCCGCAAGAAAATCTACTTTCTAAAAAAAAATCATGAATAGAGGGCGCTCTCTGGAAAAGATCACATAATAATGCCTTAGGTGTTCAATTTGTTATAACAGGATTGCTGGGAGAGACCGAGGTTAATCGTTGTGTGAGCATGATAATTTGGATTGTGTTACCAATAAATGCGCGATATACAGGGTGAGTAAAAAAAAAGTGGACTCAAAGTAAAATAAATATTTAAAATATTTGTTACCAAAATATGAAGGCATCCAATGCTTGAATTATTAATAGCTGCATTTATTTACTGTTATCAGCAAAAAGAATCACAACATTTTATGGTACCGTTATCCAGTTAGGACTATTTTGGTAAAGTTATAGAACATTTTCAAACCAAACAAACTATTGAGTATTGTTCTCAATGACGCATGATATTTATGATTAACAAACTTGCTCAGATATTATTTTCATACATTAAATGCAAAATAATGATAAAACAATGTCATTAATTCGTGAATACAGCAGATAAAAGATAAAATCAGGCTTGTGCATGTTTTGGTGATCGGATTAGAGCGTGCGCCATTATTCAATAGTGAAATCTAAACGAGCTTTAGAGAAATATCACAAATCTTGTTCGGTTTTTAAAATGTACACTTTGATCTAAATGGACATAAAACATGTTTTCCTCAACCAGGTTTAACCAACTGAAATTCTTTTGAAAGCTAATGAGACAGCCTCTCTGCCAGAATAAAATTATGTAAGACATCTTTGCACAGAATTTTAGAAATAAAATCCCAAAGTTGAGTACACTTTTTTTTTGACTCACCCTGTAGGCCTGTTGATAATTAAATGTTTGTGAATTTCATAAAGTTACTTCGCTGTTATAGGCATCTAAAATGTTAATATCATTGCTTTCCAATATTTTATCTGAAAGAATACGAATAGGCCTAATGCCTACAGATCTTTTACACAATGCGAAATATACATGGTGTCCCAAAATGATTTATACCGTGTTTAAAATATTATATGTATATGTATATAAATATATAAAAACAACATTGCAGTCAAAGTCTAATGCCTGCAATATAATGGGGAACACGAATTCTTCTTACTCTGTTACTTTCATCAAAATATCTTTATCCGTTCCGATATGGCATGATATTATTGAAAATCGGTGAAAACCTGTTTTTCACTTTCAGCGTATTTCAATTGATAAAACTCACATCAAGTTTCGAAACTGCCGCTGTATATAAATTGCTCAAGCAGAACAATTCCCTAATCTACTAATTTTGAAGTGGAAATCGAAAGAGGGCAAATTGAATTAATTACCTGAATATAATTTATATTAAGCTTTGTGCCGAACATGGTTAATGAAGGTCAATGATCTTTATGAGTTTCAAAAGAGGTAATTTTGGTCAAACTTTTTGGTCAATCTACCATGTTTACAAAAGAGTCCATAATTTCTGTCAGAAACGTCCGATTTTTAATATTCAAAATTCTTAAGAAAGCTAAATAATGTGTAGATATAATATTAGAATCGTAAGCACACTGACTGATAACAATGGCATTCATAGCTAAATAAATGCACCTTTTCCCGGTATAAATTCTGGGACACCCTGTAGGAAAACCAGCCCTAACCAATCGAACAAAAGGCAGTAATATATACAATTCGAAATTATCTGGGCCTATGAATGACCGCTGTCTAAATATAGGCCTAGTTTTAGTTCAACTTTAAAAAAATGTTACATGGGATGTGACATCCCATCTCAAACGGATCACTGTGTTTTCTCAGTACGTCATGATAAACTGGCTCAATAATATATCGGTTTTCATCCTCGGGTGTCATCAACAAGAATGAACAAAATGTTTACTAATCCAAAAGACATGTGTATCGAGCTATCGGGTCTTATATTAGGTTCAATGTTGCATGGAAGTGATGATCATAGGGTGTAATAGAAATAGGAAATACGCTGGGATGAGATTTAGACATTTGGAGTATCGTGTTTCTGTGTTATTGCACGTACGTTCCATCTCTGAATGAAGATGACATTGTGCAGACACGGTCTATGTCGAATCTGAAATAACGGTCCCGTCACTGTTACCTTTTCTTTTCTTTTTTGTGCGATTTGTCATCTTTTTTTGGTTTCTTCGAAGACATTTATTGAACCGTTACATATTAAAGGATTCTTATACTTTTAGCCACTATATACAAATCTACGCCCTTTCTCCATGTTCCCGTTGTAAAAAAATATAAACTTGATCAATATAGGCCTAGTTTATGAAATGTAATTTTCAAAGCGGATGCATTTAATCCGAGAACCGGTTAGGTCTACTTCATTCATAAAATAGGTCTAATCAAAGTCAGACGCGGTTCGACCAACCATGCAGCATCTTCGGCAACCAGTTACGAGTAGAAACATGCTTGGGCTATTCCATTTAAAGTCCATACACCACTTGGAAGACATCTCCCCGATCACAAGGAGTGTGGTTACCTGCATGGATTCCTTGGAATCTACACTCCCTGTATGGAAGATTAAGGTCACGTGTTCCATTGGGGGTGTATGGGTCTCAAATGGAATAGCCCATTGCAGGACTTTTATCTTTACAGGCAAATTCGCAGTCCTGATCCGATCACCGCGATCCGGTCATGCTTGTGTTCACTTGACATAATCAGGGCTGGATTTACCATTGGCCCAGGCCCAGGCCCCCAGATTTTTTTTTTCGGGAGGGGGGGGGGGGGGGGGGGGGGGGGGGGGGGGGGAATTCAGAAAAAATAAGAAAAAAATAAATTACCAACACTAAACACTGGTCAAATTAGGAAAGTGCAGTAAAATTTACCCCAAATGATGATTTTAGAAACTTGTTCAAAGCCAAACTGTACCTCAATAATGCCAAATTAGTGTAAATTAGCAAAAAGGTAAATCCGGTCTTGCATAAAACATAATTGTAATGTCTATAAGCCTTTATTATGAAGGCCGCCCCTTATTTCTCATATGCATAGTCTCTCCTCTTCAGCAATGTCTTGGTCTTCAATGAATGCTCTTGTCCAGAGGATTGCTGGTGCGATGTGGTGAATGATTTGACGAATTACCATATGCCTCTATATCGCCCAACGCCCAACCTCTGAGAATACTGACACCTGTTGAAGACGTGGATCATTGTAAGGTGCAGTAGTTCTATCCACTAAGTGAACACAATCTCAGCGAAATGCTCCAGTTCTTCAGGTTTAGCAGGCGATGGTTGTGTGTCTTGCACTCGGATTGAGGTATCAGTCAGGGCAAACTTCCAAAAACGGCAACCTGTCGAATATGGCAGCATACTGCCGGATCCGGCAATATTGCTTTTTTTGCCATTGGTTATTTTTGTGAATTGAGAACCTACGTCTGCATGTTCAGTAAGGTGGTTTTATAAGTTAATTAGGTCAAAATGATAACCACTTATCATATATCATAAATTACAAAATGTGTGGTATTTATTTTCGTGACTTTGAACCAGCAATATGTTCGCGAAATTAAATAGATCGCAAAATTAAGTCGTTTTTTGCCTCTAGCGTCTTTATTTTAAGTTGGGTGATCAAATTAGTTGATGAATCATGATGAGAAAATAATTCCCTAAGTTTTGACCAAAGCTCATACATTTTGACAGTGGGGTTTTATGTGTTTTAAAGCAAAATGCTTAATTAATTAATTAAGAACTAATTAATTATCAATTGCCACTTAAACGACCTTTCAATACTTATTTTTATTCTTCTTTATTCTAACATGACTTATACATCAATGTTTTAAAATTAAATATCAAAATTAAATATCTTAAGACCATTTTTGACCAAAAATATAATTAATAATGACTAAATTAATGACGTTTTTTGGAAGTTCGCCCTGACTGGGTATAGAACTTCATTAATGTGGGTTACCATGCATGCAACAGCGAGCTCCATGTGACGTCCAGATGGATACTGCCCAACCACGACAGAGGAAAACCAAATGACATTTTGGCCAAATTGAGATACTAGTAGTGTAGGTATTGCCAAAGGAACGGTCAACAGTTATCAAGTGTCAGGAAGTAAAATTACACTCAATATCAAACCCAATATCATAAAAAAGCACATTCAAAATGAGCCAGGCAGTTCAAGTCTGAGCTGAGCATTGCTTTTGCCAAATATCTTAAGTGATCAATTATTTTTGCCAATTATCTCAAATGATCAATAGTCTGGGAGCCTGTCACTCATGATTTCAACCCACAAACATGATAAAGTACAGAATGGGTTGAAATCATGTGTAACCGGCGGCCGGCTCTGGACCTCTGAGTCCGAGTCTTGCTTTTTCCAATTATCTCAAATGATCAATATGTTAGTTGGTTCCCATCCCAACCCGCCAACCATCTACCTTGTGCCCGTTTTCGATGTTCTTTCTTGTTCATCTCTCCTGCTCTTGGTTGACTTTGTGAAACTTGCATTTTCCTCCTTTCAGCCTCTTTTCGCGACACCTCTCTTTTGTAGGAAACAATTATTACATCGTTTTAACTCTAAATTGTTGTTCTAGAAAACTCGTTTTTTATATTTGGTTTTCAAACGGAACTCATATCTGGTTCCATAAAATTTCACATGGAGCGCGAAAAATGTAATTTAAACTTTTAGTGAGGTAGGCTATAGCATTTGCTAATGAAATCAAGGGAAAATTAGCAAATTAACCGCAAAATGGCAATTGCCGCCAATGGTATGATGGGGAAATGCTGTGGCGTAACTAGTCATTTTCCTTGGGGGTGGGGCATCTTTACTACGACTCTTTTTTTAGCAAACTCGCATTCGCTCCGAAAGATTATCATTTTGTAACTACGTGCGCGCATAAGCGTCCGAGAATGTTTGAAATATATACAACATTTTCCGGTTATAAATCATAATTGTTATAATTTTTATAATGGTTTCAGCTAAAATTTATACCTGATAGACTGTTATTTTTCCTCATTTTTGGAGGAGGAGAGGGTATGGGTATTGATCTGGGGGGGGGGGGGGGGGTCCCACCGCTCGTACGCCCACGCCCTAGCCCCTGCAAAATTCGTAACATTTTTGATATAGAGAAGGGCAAACAGTGCACCCTATCATGCCTTGAACCATGTGCTTGATTTCTTCCCCTAGTTTACATAATGCCTAATAATAGGCCTAAATACCCCATGTTGTCATGCCTATCACATGTCAAACAAGACGGGTTTATGTGTCAGTTCATCACAATCGCATATCCATCTCCTGAAGTATAGTGTCAACATTTTATTTCCATATCAGGTGAAAAATATGACACTAAATAAAATAGAATTAATGATCAATGATGGTGAACTCTTCTATTAGGTTTCAATGTATCGTAAATTCTCTACTCTCATTTCATCTTCAATTTACATAAAATAGTATGGCATAGGATCGTTAACCCCAGATAAGGTCTGCCATATCCTAGGTTTACGTACCTTATCTGGGGTAAACAACTTAAACCCCAGATAAGGCCCGTTATCCTAGGTTTACGTCCCTTATCTATGGGGATAACGCTCCTATGATACAAAAATGCAGCATAAGCGTGTCATTTCCGCCTTAACCCCAGATAAGGGACGTAAACCTCAGATAAAACGGGCCTTATCTGTTAAAGTCTATCTTAACCCTAACTCCCACGGCTATGTTTTTGCGTGTATCGGGGGGGGGGGGGGGGGGGGGGGAGGAGGGAAAAGTACAATTTGTTTAAACCCGAAAAATCACCGAGCACCCCCCGGGATTCGATCCCGGGACCATTCGCACCCCAGTCTGGTAGGTGACGTAATCGAGCCAATGCAGCAGCACGCGCGTGGAGATAGTTTTATTTTGGATGATTTTGTATGGTCTAGTGGGGTTAGGGCGACTACTGAACCAATACTAGGCATATTTGTACTTATTTGTAATGCATTTCTCAGGGTAATTCCAAATATGTTAATGAAGTTCAATAAATTTGACATTTTTGTACATTTTGTGAAATTATGGAATTATGTCTGCAGACATTTTCTTGACAGTTTTAAATGAAATGTATTGCAAACAACATGAACAAAGTTTCCCGGTTTGATGTGTCATGCAAGCTCACACGTTATTGTTTGCAAATCAAATTTAAAATGTTATCACTTCCTAAATAGGTAGCGTCAATTCGTCACCACCTTATGATTTACTGAGTTTAACACTTTCCGTTTTACTATATGCAAAATAGATTTTTCAGAAACCTTTCCCAACTTTCAAAGTCTATCTCAAGGATTACTGACCCAATACTAGGCATGTCTGTACTTATTTCAATGCATTTCTCGTGGTGATTCCAAATATGGTAATGAAAATCAATAATTCTGAAATTTTTGAAACATTTTGCGAAATTTTGGAATGTCGTCTGCAGCCGCCTGCCGCGTGGAAAGTGTTAACAAAATAAGTCGCACACTTCCAATTCAATTTAAATTCACGTCTGTGCATTTTGCTCTTTCTGGGTAATGTGTTATCTTAGGCCTAAGTGTTGTTTGCTCTTTTATAAGTTAATGATTCCGTAATATATCCTTTTCGAAGAAAAATCACTGTTGAACATTATGATTGAAATTTGAATTGACAATCTTCATGCACTTCCACTCTCACGGTTTCGATGATCTTCTTCTTGAACTCAATCCTAGGCCTATTGTTAATCAGTTCCAAATTGGCGGACAATATTCTGTTGTATGTGGGCAATATTCTGTTGTAATTTAACAATATTATGTTGTACATTGAAAACATTATGTTGTAAGTGGACAATATTTTGTTGTACGTTGACAATATTCTGCTGTGAGTTGACAATATTCCGTTGTAGGCTGATAAAATGAAAATATTCTGTTGTAAGTTGACAATATTTTGTTGCAAGTTGACAATATTCGGTTGATAATTAACATAAGTCTGTTGTATGTGGGCAATATTCTGTTGTATAGTTTACAGTATTATGTTATAGGGGAGATGCGGGAGAGTTGAGCCATTTTTTATATTTTGTGTCACCATATGCGGAAGAAAAGTACAAACCTGTAAAAAATTAGTGTAAGATAAACTTTAGAGTGTTGTTTTCGTTGTGAAACAATAACAGTTGGGATAGAAGACTTAGAAGTTAAGGCTTATTTATACAAAAGGTTTGAAAATAATTGGTAAAGTGGCTCAACTCTTCCTACAGTATGGGAGAGTTGAGCCACCATTACAGGAGAGTTGAGCCAGCATGATAAGTCAATGGCTAGTGAAAAAAAAAATCATATTTTTTCAACTTTTGATTTATTAATTCTTAAAGTAAATATGGTGCTCAATTGTTATTATCATGGCACAAAATAACATTTTCTCTCATTTATTATACATTTTTCACCTTTAGTCCAAAAATCAAAATGTTACTACATGTTTTCCCTATGCTCAACTCTCCCCATGACCAATGGCTCAACTCTCCTCATGGTGACCATTTTGTAAATAACCCAATCCTGTCTGGTGTAGAATTTTTGGTAGTTTACAATAGTTCTCTCTAAAAAAACGGTCATATATACCTCCTTCAATTATCAAATTACCGCTATTATATTCTAAGTCTTGCTATGGGAAAAAAGACAAAACGTTTATTTTTCTATTTTTCACTCAAAAGTGAAAAAAAAAGAGATTTTGTTTAGGTATCTTTGATACTGAGCACACATGGCAGTAGAGTTTAACACTAAGAATGTCGTATTGATGCTATATAACAATATATGCCAATATAAATTTTAGTAAGTTACTACTTTTCGAGTTATAGGGGGTGGTTCAACTCTCCCGGTGGCTCAACTCTCCCGTATCTCCCCTACATTAACAATATTCTGTTGTAAGAGGACAATATTTTGTTGTGAGTTGACATTATTCTGTTGTAAGCTGATAAATTGAAAATATTCTTTTGTACGTTGACAATATTTTGTTGTAAGTTGAAAATATTCTGTTGTAAGTTGACAATATTCTGTTGTAAGTTGACAATATTCTGTTGTAAGTTATCAATTTCTGTTGTAAGTTGATAATGTTCGGTTGTTAATTAACACAATTCTGTTGTACGTGGACAATATTTTGTTATACGCCGTTGACAATATTCTGCTGTGAGTTGACAATATTCTGTTGTAAGCTGATAACATGACAATATTCTGACAATATTCTGTTGTAAGCTGATAACATGAAAAGTTGTAAGTGGACAATATTCTGTTGTAAGTTAACATGACAATATTCTGTTGTAAGTTGACAATATTCTGTTGTAAGTTGACAATATTATGTTGTAAGTTGACAATATTCTATTGTAAGTTGACAATATTCTATTGTAAGTTGACAATATTCTATTGTAAGTTGACAATATTCTATTGTAAGTTGACAATATTCTATTGTAAGTTGACAATATTCTATTGTAAGTTGACAATATTCTATTGTAAGTTGACAATATTCTATTCTATTGTAAGTTGACAATATTCTATTGTAATTCGACAATATTCTATTGTAAGTTGACAATATTCTATTGTAAGTTGACAATATTCTATCGTAAGTTGACAATATTCTATCGTAAGTTGACAATATTCTATTATAAGTTGACAATATTCTATTGTAAGTTGACAATATTCTATTGTAAGTTGACAATATTCTATTGTAAGTTGACAATATTCTATTGTAAGTTGACAATATTCTATTGTAAGTTGACAATATTCTATCGTAAGTTGACAATATTCTATTGTAAGTTGACAATATTCTATTGTAAGTTGACAATATTCTATTGTAAGTTGACAATATTCTATTGGGTAGTTGCGGCAAGAGATCAAATCAAGGATAAGTATAATCTCTATCATCAGGATTTCACTGATGAGCAGAGAACTGAATACAGGAAGGCAAAGCAAGGACTTGATGAAGCCTACAATCTAGTCATAGAAGAGAACCTGAACAGCAAGATCAAGGGAGTAGAAGAAGCACATTTCAATTCCAAGCATGCTCTTAGCTGGAAGCTCATCAATGAAATTACTGGTAGGAAAGCATCCACCAAAGGTCAGCTGGAGGGAGAAACTCAGAAAGATCGGGTCACAAACTGGTATAATCACTTCAAAAACCTTCTGGGGAGCCCACCAGACATCAGTAATGAAGAGGAGGAAATCACACCAATCCTAGAAGACCTAATAAATAAAACAGGGCCTTTCGACCAGGAGGAATATGACAATGCTAAAAAGTCACTGGTAGAAGGAAAAAGCAGTGGTGAAGACAACATTCCACCTGAAGTACTGAAAAAATGCGACCTTGACGACATTGTACTGAACTTCTGCAATGAAGTATTGCTGACTGGGAAAAAGCCAAACCAGTGGTCTGTACTCAAATTAGTTCCAATACCAAAATCAGGGAATCTTAGCCTAGGAGGCAACTACAGAGGTATCAGCCTAAGTTCTATCGTTGCCAAAACGTACAACAGAATGATCCTGAACAGAATCAGACAGGAGCTAGACCAGCATTTGAGAACCAACCAAAACGGCTTATGGTAGGAAGGACAACAGAAAGAAAGGCCTTTGACACCATCCACCGTGGCAAAATGCAGAAAATCTTGCAAGCTTATGGAATACCAAAGCAGGTCGTCAAAGCCATCGGAGGAATGTATGAGAATACCATGGCTAAGGTGATCTCTCCCGATGGAGAGACTGGATAGTTTGAAATATTGGCTGGAGTTCTACAGGGAGACACACTCGCCCCATATTTGTTTGTGATTGTGCTGGACTTTGCCTTGAGGATGGCCATAGAAGGAAGAGAAGAAGAGAGGAAGAGCTATGTTTCCATCTTGACAGGCGTTAGGGCCAGAGGTAGTGACAGACTTTGACTTCGCTGATGACATCGCATTGTTGTCAGAGACATTTCAGCAAGCACAAGATCTGCTGCAAAAGTCATCAGTAGCAAAGGTCGGTCTGAAAATGAATGCTGGCAAGACAAAGTTCATGTCATACAACCAAAGTCAGAAAGTATCTATACAGACAAAAGATGGTACCAAGTTGGATGAGGTACAAGATTTTAAATATCTTGGTGCCTGGAAGGAGAGTAAAGTAAAGGACATTAAACAACGCAAAGCAGCAGCATGGAGAGCATGTAGTAAAATGACCAAAAATATGGAAGTCAACTCTCGTTCGGAAATTCAAACTTCGCCTATTTGCCTCTACAGTATAGTCGGTTCTGTTATATGGTTGCGAAGCTCGGACCATCACTCCCAAGTTACAGAAAGAGCTCGATGGCTGCTACACCAGAATGCTGAGAGCAGTACACAATGTCATCTGGAAACAACACATACCAAATACTCAATTGTATGGTGATCTCCCCAAAATAAGCCAGAAGATTCAGAAGAGACGGACAAGGTTTGCTGGCCACTGTTACAGAAGTGAAGAGCCAGTCTCCAAACTGGTGCACTGGACCCCCAAACATGGCAAAAGAAAGCCAGGAAGACCTGCTCTGACATTCATTGACTTACTCAAGCAAGATACAGGATTGGAGACAAGTAACATAAAGACAGCAATGAAGGACCGAAAAGTGTGGAGAGCCGTCGTAGATCGGGGACATCACCCGAGTTAAGCAAGTTTGCAAGTAAGCAAGTAAGCATTCTATTGTAAGTTGACAATATTCTATTGAGAGTTGACAATATTCTATTGTAAGTTGACAATATTCTATTGTAAGTTGACAATATTCTATTGTAAGTTGACAATATTCTATTGTAAGTTGACAATATTCTATTGTAAGTTGACAATATTCTATTGTAAGTTGACAATATTCTATTGTAAGTTGACAATATTCTATTGTAAGTTGACAATATTCTATTGTAAGTTGTCAATATTCTATTGTAAGTTGACAATATTCTATTGTAAGTTGACAATATCATATTTTAGCCTAGGCTATATGTATGTCGACAGTATTTTGTTGACATACATACAATATTTTGTTGAAAGTTGACAATTCTGTGTTGTAAGTTAACAATGTTGTATTTTAAGTTGACAATATTGTGTTGTAAGTTAATAATATACTGCTGCGAGGTGAAAATATTATATTGTAATTTGTTCTGGAGTAAGTTGCCAATATTTGGTTGTAAATTTAACAATATTCTGTTGAAAGTTGACAATATTCTGATGTGAGGTGAGTTGACGATATTATGTTGTTAATTCCTAATATTCGGTTGTAAATAAACAATAATTATTATGTTGTATTTCTACAGTATTCTGTTATAATTTGACAATAATCTGTTGTTGTTAACTTGTAAGTTGAATACATTCCGCTGTAAATTACCAATATTGTTGACAAAATATATTGTAAAGTGAGATATTGAATCGTATGTAAAAGCAATAGTCTGCTGTCGGTGACAATATTCGGTTGTAAGTTGACAGTCTTTAGAGTAAATTGTTTAAAATTTGTGAAGTATGTCGAAAATTGCCTTACAATTTACCAACATAATATTAGCGTAGGGGCCTACTGTCGGTTACGTAGCACGATTCCCCCACTCCCCCAAAAATACATATTTCAAACTGCCCCCTGCTCTCAAAAAAATAAATCATGCACCACCTCAACTGACAACCGAATATTGTCAACATGCAACAGAATATTGACAACTTACAACAGAATATTGTCAATCTACAACAAAATGTTGTCTACTTAAAACATTATATTGTTAATGTACAGCCGAATATTGTCAACTTGCAACCAAATGTATTCATTTTATCAGCTTACAACAAAATATTGTCAGCTTACAACAAAATATTGTCAGCTTACAACAGAATATTGTCAACTTACATCAGAATATTGTCAACTCACAGCAGAATATTGTCAACTTACAACAGCATGTTGTTAACGTACAACAAAATGTTGTCTATTTAAAACATATTGTTAATGTACAGCCGAATATTGTCAACTTACAACCGAATTTCATTTTATCAGCTTACAAAAAAATATTGTCAGCTTACAACAGAATATTGTCAACTTACAACAGAATATTGTCAACTTACAACAGAATATTGTCAACTTACAACAGAATATTGTCAACTTACAACAGAATATTGTCAACGTACAACAGAATATTGTCAACGTACAACAAAATGGTGTCCACTTAAAACATAATATTGTTAATGTACAATTGAATATTGTCAACTTACAACCGAATTTATTCATTTTATCAGCTTATTCATTTGATCAGCTTACAACAAAATATTGTCAGCTTACAACAGAATATTGTCAACTCACAGCAGAATATTGTCAACTTACAACAAAATATTGTCAACTTACAACAGAATATTGTCAACTTACAACAGCATGTTGTTAACGTACAACAAAATGTTGTCTACTTAAAACATATTGTTAATGTACAGCCGAATATTGTCAACTTACAACCGAATTTCATTTTATCAGCTTACAAAAAAATATTGTCAGCTTACAACAGAATATTGTCAACTTACAACAGAATATTGTCAACTTACAACAGAACATTGTCAACTTACAACAGAATATTGTCAACTTACAACAGAATATTGTCAACGTACAACAGAATATTGTCAACGTACAACAAAATGGTGTCCACTTAAAACATAATATTGTAAATGTACAATTGAATATTGTCAACTTACAACCGAATTTATTCATTTTATCAGCTTACAACAAAATATTGTCAGCTTACAACAGAATATTGTCAACTTACAACAGAATATTGTCAACTTACAACAGAATATTGTCAACTCACAGCAGAATATTGTCAACGTACAACAAAATGGTGTCCACTTAAAACATAATATTGTTCATGTACAACCGAATATTGTCAACTGTCAACAAAATATTGTCAACTTTCAACAAAATATTGTCAACTTTCAACAAAACATTGTCAACTTTCAACAAAATATTGTCAACTTTCAACAAAATATTGTCAACTTTCAACAAAATATTGTCAACTTTCAACAAAAGATTGCTACAACCGAATATTGGCAGCAACAACACCCGAATATCAAGGGCTTTAAACCAGACCCGCCTATGTCCAAAAATAGCTTTTTTTGAGAAAAACGAGTATAAAAGTTTGATTATAGCTATATGTCAAACATCTTATGGACGAAATACACACGATTGACATTGCTCTTATACCCTCTATTATTCAGTATTGGACATCGAAACATTTTTCATAGAAACCAAGATATCCCAGTACACTTATAATACAGTTTGAATGCTAACTGTACAGGCCTTCTGTCTATACTTGTGTTAACACTTTCCACGCGGCTATTGGTTTCACCAAATACAAAACAGATTTGTCAGAAACCTTTCCCAACTTTCAAGGCCTATCTCAAGGATCACTGAACCAATACTAGGCATGTTTGTACTTATTTCAATGCATTACTCATGGTGACTCCAAATATGGTAATGAATTTAAATAATGTTGACATTTTTGAAACATTTTGTGACATTTTGGACCTGTCGTCTGCAGACGACGACTGCCGCGTGGAAAGTAAACTACAGGCCTCCTGTCTACTTGTGTTAACACGTGATAGGTGCATAGGGAAGCAGGGGATATGTTGAACTAAGGAAAGGGGAGTGACAAAGGGAGGGATACGATATCCGTGGTTTATTATAGACTAAATGCATAATTCCATATTCAGATGTCGCGGAAACATGACAAAAACCACGTAATCAAATACACAACGACATTATAAGCTAAACTTACTTGCATGGCGTGTATTTCTGTTACAATTTTTCAACTGGGTCAGGGCAAATGCCACATGAAGATTTGATTTGCAATGGGCTGACATCCAGTGTATATATAGCTGCCTGTTGGGATTATGTTGTTAATTGTACTTGATTAAAGACCCACTTTGGTATAGAGCAGGGGTGGGCAACCTACGGCCCGCGGGCCGCATGCGGCCCGCCAGTGGGTTTTGTGCGGCCCGCGAGATGTATCAAGAAAAATAAAAAAATAATATTTTTTTACATCATCACGAAAAACGAGCTGCTTAGCATTTATCGGCGCAAATGATGTTTCTCAGCGTGCGTAAGTATATTTTCCCCATTAATTGTCATCTTTCAGTAGCATAACCAGAGGGGAATGAGGGGGCGATCACCACACCCCCCCTCCCCCAATATTGACGTCGTGTCAGTTGAGATTGGCACGGTTCATTTGACAAGAGGAATCATGGAAGTTATGATGGTCAAAAATTTCGCGCGCTGCGCGCCCATATGTGTCGCTAAAATGCAATATTATTTAGTAACGGAGCCAAAATATACCAAAAATACCTCAATCATGCCAAAAATAAGTGTAAAGTCGACATTTTTCGCGCGCTACGCGCGCATTGCTTGTATCAAAACAATCTTGTCGGGTTGACTTTCATTCTTGCCCCCCACCCCCATATGAAGAACGCCACTGTATAAATCGGTACTGTATAAATCGGTACTGTATTGAGATTACGTTTTTGTGAAGATATATTATTAACATGATTAAGCACACACAAATCAAAGGTTTGAAATCAACAGCATACCATTGCTACAAAATTTGGTTAGGTGCGGCCCAGTCAATTTTTCACTCCTTATATCTGGCCCATTCATTCAAAAAGGTTGCCCACCCCTGGTATAGAGGACCGTATTCTAAAATGAAATGTCTAATTTTGGTGGGTGTTTTGTGATGCACGTGTACCGTGTTCATTCTAATTCGGAAAGGTTTAAAAAGCAAACCCTTTGAAGTAGCTATATATAGTCAATAATACTAGTGCAGGGGATGGTCACACCCTACACAAATTCTGGCAAATAACAGATACGAATATCGAATACATCTAAATAATAAAGGCCTACATTTAACACTTTCCACGCGGCAGTCGTCTGCAGACGACAGTTCCGAAATGTCACAAAATGTTTCAAAATGTCAAAATATTTGAATATCGTCACCATATTAGGAGTCTTTATGAGAAATGGATCAAGATAAGAACAAACATGCCTAGTATTGGTTCAGTAATTCTTGAGATAAGACTTTGAAAGTTGGGACAGATTAGTATAACTTATAGCCGTGTGGAACAGGGGAGTTTTAAATATCCTGAAGAAATTGTAATCTATGTGATACTATTGCATTGGCCTTTAAACACGACCCGACTGTGTTTGGATGACACATTGATACCAAGCAATAAAATAAATATTTGGAGCTAAAAATTGATTTGTATGTTTCAAGTTATGTGATATGTTTTCATTTGTGTGCAGCTGCTGATGGCAGTTTGTAATGTGCGTTTAGTGGAATTCTATCTGATGACCCAATGATATTGACATGACAGAATATGAGTTTAATAGGATTCGAACCCGTGACAAACACAGTGGGTGATAAGACTATATTGGTGTGGTTTCTCATTTAGAGTCAAGATGCTTGTGAGTTGTGAGATACACTCTTAGAAAAAAGGGTGCTTCAGGGGTTCTTGGCTGTCCCGTATATGGAACCCTCCGGGTTAAAGGTTCTTTTAGTTTAAAGAACCCCAAATTCTTCTGTAGAGAACCTTTAGAGGTTCTAAAGACGCATTTTTTGTTCTTTTTGAACCTTTAAAGGTTGGTTCCAAAAAGGGTTCCATATACGGGACAGCCAAGAACTCCTGAAGCACCCTTTTTTCCAAGAGTGTAGGGGTCTTGTGAGGCCTAGACAAAGGGAAAATGTTAACACTTTCTATACGGCAGGCGGCTAGACGACATCCCAAAATTTCACAAAATGTTTCAAAAATGTCAAAATTGTTAAATTCCATAACCGTATTTGAAATCACCATGTGAAATGTATTGAAATACTACTACTACTACTACCACTACTACTTGACATTTATACCGCGCCAAAAACCAATAAAATTGCACTAAGTACAAACATGTCAGGTATTGATTCAGTAATCCTTTGGATAGACCTTGAAAGTTGGGAAAGGTTTCTGAACAATCTGTTTTGTATAATATGGTAAAACCAATAGCCGCGTGGAAAGAGTGAAGGTGCAATGTGATATCTGCGTTTCTGTGCTCCAAACGCAAAGAGGCTATTCCATTTGAAATCCACACACCCTCTTATGGAAAACATTACCTTAATCTTCTCCACAGGGAGTGTGAATTTCAAATGGGGTTAGGGTTAGATGTTTATACCTGCATTGGGGACACCATTTGAAATCTATACTCCCTGTGTGGATGATTTTGCGTTGTCGTCCATGAGGGTGTATGGGGTTCAACTGTTAGAGCCTATAACAGTTGAACCCCACACACCCTGTGCCCATCACGCAAGCCTTCCACTCCTCCAGTGTTTTGAATCGCACCTTGATCGTCGTGCACTATTAAATCATAAACAAGTTCAAGATCAGCGGTGATCAAGATTGCCAGCGAACGGTGGAGAACATATGTCCTTTTAATTATCCCGTGAGGAGTTCCACGCCTTGCACTTGAACCCTGATGGACGGTCTAGCCGTGGGTAATTTTGCCCCAGTTTTATGACCTTCATAAAGTCGACGGACGACCTTGACAGGTTACATGCGATTTGCTTATACAACACTATTACTATTGGATTCTTCTTCTTCGTCGTCTTAACACTTTCCACGCGGCTATATTTTTACCATACACAAAACAGATTTTTCAGAAACCTCTCTCAATTTTCAAAGTCTATCTCAAGGATTACTGACCCAAAACTAGGCATGTTTGTACTTATGTCAATGCATTTCTCATGGTGGTTCTAAATATGGTAATGAAATGCAATAATTTTGAATTTTTTTAAACATTTTGTGAAATTTTTGAATGTCGTCTGCAGCTGCCTGCCGCGTGGAAAGTGTTAAGAAAGTGCGGTGTGCTTAAGATTTATATCGATACAAAAATAAAGGAAATGTAATTTATTGTGTGTTATGTTTCTGTCTGTTTGGATATAATAGTTAAAAGGAAACTAAGATATCAACCACGTACGTCCATCCTTGTATATCGGCGTATTATCAATCATACCTCTATAATACTTGGAGGGTTTGGAGCCACAACGCCTTATCTACAATGGCTGATATATGTAAGGTTGCATTTTCACAAGGGTGCATGATATGGCATCACAAGTATATGGCAGCTATTACAGATACTGCCTTTTTCACATCACTATAGGTATCTAAACAAAAATGTCATATCTGCAATAGCTCCTCTGAGTAACATGCAGTTGATAGCAATTGCTCAGCATAGAAACAACCTCATATACAATACCTGGCAGCTAATACAGATAGGGCCTTATTTCTTGTGCAATATTGATCAGAATGAATGACAGGAGGCAATAGCTGCTCAAAGAGCAGTGGAAAAAAAAATGTTGAATGGTAGTTGTGGTGTAGGCCTGAATTTGTATCTTCGTGTTCATGAGAATCATGAGCGATCATATCAATAGAAATTCCCTATAGCAAGAAATCAAATTCAGCCACAATTTCAGTCACGACAACATAATTCCACTAATATTTAATAGTGACAATCTCGGGGTCCCGCAATAAGTTCTCAATCTTTTAGGTAGGCCTACACCATATTATTTACAATGACAAGCTGACAATGTCTGTTGGATGATAGCAATTAATATAACTATTGTAGGTTGACAGATCTCTATTTCAAGTTGACAATTCTCGACTGTAAGTTGAGAATAATCTATTGTGAGTTGACAATTCTCTATTGTATAAGTTGATAATTCTCTGCTGTAAGGGGACAATTCTCCATTGTAAGTTGACAATTATCATTGTACGTTGACAATTCTCTATTGCAAGTTGACAATTCTCTATTGCGAGTTGACATTTCTCTGCTGTAAGGTGACAATTATTCAGTGTAAGTTGACAATTATCCATTGTAAATTGACAATTATCCATTGTAAGTTGACAATTATCCATTGTAAGTTGACAATTATCCATTGTAAGTTGACAATCATCCATTGTAAGTTGACAATTATCCTTTGTAAGTTTACAATTATCCTTTGTAAGTTGACAATTCTCTGTTATAAGTTGACAATTCTCTATTGCAAGTTGACAATTCTCTTCTGTAAGTTGGTAATTATCCATTGTAAGTTGGTAATTCTCCATTTGTTTGTATAAAGAACAGATGTGAACAATAGCCCAAGAGCCATTAACAAGGTTAATAAACTGAGTGATTAGAAATAAAACTGGTAACTGTCTATACAAAGAGCTCTGATAGGCCAATAAATTGGTTCACTGCAACTCAGAGAACATGAATATTACAAGAAACACAAATGGACAGGGGTTAAAATGACAACGAAAGTGACATAGGAATAAGATAAAAGCCCAAACATATAGAGAACCAAATCAGAATATAAATAAAAGGAAACGAAATATCTGGAGGTCATGGAAATCAAGAGAACCTAAACAACAAACTCGGGAACTAATTTTATTAGGAGCTGCCTATCTTCACCTGTAAGGGCGTGGGCGTATCACCACCCTAGCTGACAATCCACCATCCACCATCTCCTCCACCAAGCATTTACCTACAATGGAAACCATTATCACCATGCTAATGTAAAGTCAGATGTTGAAAGGACTTGAAGGGTGTCAAAAAGAGTATGCATGCCACTAAGTTAAGCCTACAACATCGTCTGGAAGACTGTTCTATAGGGAACGGCTGTATGAAGGAAGTTTCTGTCTAAGCAGCGAGTTCTGGCAATCGGCAGTGAAAAAGCATGAACTGGTATTGATACATTGTAAGATGATAGTTCTCTATTGCAAGTTGACAAATCTTCATGGAAAAGTGTACGTAAGGTCCCAGATACTATAATGTATTAATATCATCCAAAAGTGGAACACCCAGCAACGTTCGATACTGGCAGAAGGTCAGTGGTTCCAGTATTGATCGATACTGGCACACATAACATATTCCAGTATTGCCCAGTCTCTGCTATAAGGTGACAATTCTCATGTTGTAAGTTGAAAATTCTCCATTGTAAATTGACAATTCTCTATTGGAAGTTGACAATTTCTCTATTATAAGTTATCAATTCTGTATTGTAGTTGACAATTCTCTATTGTTAATTGGCAATTCTCTATTGTAAATTGACAATTCTCTTTTGAAAGTTGACAAATTGATATTGTGAGTTGACAATATTCTGTTGTTACGTGACAATCATCTTTTGTGAATTGACACAATTCTTTTGTAAGGTTACAATTCTCAAATATACGATGACAATGATCTAGTGTAGCTTGACAAATACATTGCGTGAAGTTGAATGTTTTACAGTATTAATTTATAAATTGACATAACTCTGTTGAAAGTTTTTAATAAATGTGTTTCAAATTAACAATTCACTGATGAAGAAATTTGCTCTGAACAATTTTTATTTGAATTAAAAAATGGGATGTCTTTCACACGCTCTTTGTATAAGTGTGCCGTTTCATACTACTCTTAATTGCTAGATCTTTATTTGAATTTCTTAGGTTCATACGCAGTGCGGATTTGTAATTCATGAATTTCATAACATTTTCAATTTTGATGTATTGTAGCAGAAACAATCGATATAAAATCAAGTTGACATTCTTCAATTGTAAGTTGACGATTTTTCTGTTGACATTTGAAAATCAATTGAGGTAGGCAGACAATTAAATTTGTCGTTATAATAAGTTGGCATTTATCGCATGTCCGTTGACAATATTTTGCCGAATGTTGTCAATCTGCTATCGTTAATTTACACCTTCCTTTTGTAAGTTTATACTTTTTTAATTCAGTTGGTATTATTTGGTTGCAAGTTCATGGAAGCCCGCATGGAAGAAACTGAAGAGGTGCCAATTTATTCGTACAATGCAAGCAATGAATGTTGATGTCTTAATTTCTGAAACAGCCAAGACATTGGGTCCCCCGAGAAAAGGACTTGAAACGGTTTTCAGTCGTGATCATGGCAATTGTGGTCAAAACGGATCTAGCCAATTGGCTATTATAATAGTTCATGACGCTTTTGTTATTTGTTCAGGTATAAAGTTACAAAGTAAAGGATACAGTAAGTTTTTGAAAGAACGTCAAAATAAACCTACAACTTGCGCTGTTAAAAAAACGGATAAGTCTTTACATCTGAATCGAATCGTGTCACTTAGAGTATGTCCGGTAAACATTTCACGGTAAATAGTCCACCTTGATCACTGTCTTAAAAGTTCAACTTCCCCTGTATATACCTATGTTACTGACTTGCATAACCTCCGAGTGGCGCGTGGTGGACTAGCCGTCTATACGTTTTCCATTTTTTAGTGCAATACAGAAATGGGCGTTACGTCTATCAAAGCTCATAAAATGTTACCATATAAAATGCATGAGCATGAACATTCTTTGCGGCCAGGTGATGCCAAAGGGTTAGTCGCCTTCTTATCTTGCACACATATACGCATATTAGCAGTGCGTTGACTGCCATCCATCTCAGTATATGGCACAACTGTAAACAGTTTTAACTTTAGTAATAACTTGGACTTTCATTGATATTTTAACGACAGCCAACTTGTGGTATAACTGTTAGGTGATCGATCATAAGAACAACTTTTAAAAATTTCATATATTTGTCATATATACTCGCAGTTATTGTTCAATGTTCCTTAAATGCCGGCATTATCATCTCAGATACATAAAACGCTATTACACATGTTTATAGTTTCCGTGAATACTTAAACAGGAGTTTATTCGTATGATTACGAGCAATGTTATGACTCGACTCACCATGGATGTTGCTTCATCATACGGTCTTTTGGGCAATACGAACTCGGCAGCGTCAACACCGTTATGTTGTGCACAGGATCAGCTGGGCCGAAATCATGGTCATTTTAGTGGTGGGGGATCAGCAGCTACGCCGGGTAATCAAACGCCTGATTTTCAGCAGCAGCAACCCATGACGGGTATTACCAGTGATTCTAGCAGCGACGAAACTCGGCCACATCATCATCATCATCATCCGTCACAAAATCAAGAAATGTCAATGATTACTTCTGAAACGTCAAGCTGTTATTACTCGCCTGCCTTTGCCTACGTGGGCAACAACCATGGGTCAGCGGCAACATCGGACTGCAGGTTCACGCAAGACGGAGAGAGTTCTGCCACGGTGCCCACCGCTCTTAACGACTCGGTGCTCGGACACGGGACCTCTTTAACCGAAAATGAACTACAAAGCCGAAAGTACCATCACCACCAGAATTCCTCCGCATTGTCCGCCGTGACACCTCGGCATCTCAGCGGAGCATCTGGAAGTATGCACTCGTCGAGTCTGCAAGATTCCTCCGCGGCGCAAACAATGGATTATCCTTACCGAGGTTCGAGCGGTGGTGCCAGCAGTATGGGACGCAGGTCAACGGCGACGGCGGGAGGTTTTTACGGTCCTGGAGCTGGAGGTTTAAGTCACCAACAACCATCGCAGCATTTAACGTACCTAAGTTACCCGACTTGCCCTAATCCCGTGACAGCGGGTTATGCCTTCAATATGATTGCAAATGGTAGGTGGAAAAGTTATAATTACAAATAATTAAATGTAGTATTTGAATTACATTATGTTTGACAAAACTGTTTCGTAACATAATTGGAAATATGTAGGGAAAAAAATATAAATCGGATTTTCTAAAACTAGAACTGATATTGTGCGCTTTATTTACAACACCATTTCTTATTTTTTACAAACCAAAATGTATCACCATGTAATAAGGCGTGATGTGTACAGATAATGCTACTAAGAACGTCGAAGTAGATGCTTTGATCCTAGCGATCAGTTGTCCAATGCACAGAAGCCAATGATTTGACCAAATGACATCTCATATGACCAGATGACCTTTTCATAATATATAGTGTCCAAACCATGACTGACTGCGTAGCTGCACATCTGTATACAGTGTACGACTTATTTATGTAGTAAAATAGGAGTTGAAAGAGTCACACGGTTTTATCCCTTTGTGGACTTCCGAGTTTAGTGCTTAATACTGACAATACTGACAGTCTCTATCCACTGAACATTTTGAGCAGTATCTTTCCGAAGCCTTATTGTGATGAGTTTATTCTAAGCTTGCAAGAGTTTTTGAACATATATGATACCTCACTTGGGTCTGAAGATCAGAAGATATCCTGTGTTTCTTGTTTAATGGTGAAGGTACTGATTCATAATACTGGAATCACATTAGATCGTTTTACAGAAGGTTACGGATATATCATGATGATGTTTCCCTGGTGAACTGGGTATAAAACACGTTTAGTCCCCAGGTTGACGAAAATGCCGAAATCGGGCAAGCTTGTCTTATCAATGCTGCAATTCTATCGCAAGATTAAGGGATAGTATATGAAGATCCGGATGAATATCCACAAGGAATATTTATAACTCAACTATGTTTTATCCTCGACGAGAATCTATGCTTAATGCTTTTATCAAACTGCAGCCATTGTAAGTATATCATTTAAACAAACTGCAAGCTGTCTACAGCCCCACACTGGGCGCCAATGAGCGCATTGCCCTGTGCGTATCGTATCGAATGCTATGCACCAATCTTGTTACTCCTATACCATGCCTACCGTGGACTTATATAATGTAAAATATCTGAAAACTGTTATGCAAAATAAACCAAAACGTATTATAACTAACTCGCTTTTTAAAGTTTGATACATTTTTAAGGTTCACGGATTTAGTGTTATGGATGATTTACTATGTTTTGTGGATAATGTTGCAATGTAAAATCACACATTTATACTGAAGTATTACGCAGTTACGCTGTGTATACAGCGGACGCACACTGGGCATACATTTACCAAAGTTCTCCTCAAATAGATTGGGATTTCGCAGAGCGATGCTGTCAGCCTTTTGTTACCTTAATGGTCAGGCTATAATCGACAGTTTTACTATAAGGTTCACGGATTTAGTGTTATGGATGATTTACTATGTTTTGTGGATAATGTTGCAATGTAAAGTTCACACATTTATACTGAAGTATTACGCAGTTACGCTGTGTATTACAACGGACGCACACTGGGCATACATTTACCAAAGTTCTCCTCAAATAGATTGGGATTTCGCAGAGAGATGCTGTCAGCCTTTTGCTACCTTAATGGTCAGGCTATAATCGACAGTTTTACTATATACTCACCTATAGATGTAAAATACTCTGGGTGGACTATCATACCAATATTCAAAGGTATATTTATTTCCGTATACACTTTTATAGCATGTCGACATCCTACGAGAGCGCAGTATCTGTCCATTGTTTCGTACCATACCATGCAAATTCGCGGTAAGAACGTTTGCAAATCATGTTCGTGCTCAACACAAGCATGTCGATTTGGATTCGATAAATACACATAGGTTTGGAAAAAATACTACTTAAGTATTGAGAAATACCATTCGGCACCAATCAACATGGTAATTGGTAATGTCACTATCAGAATTTAAATAATATCAATCATTATTGTTGCCTTTCCTATACAACGTGCTTTTTTATTTATCCAAATGTGTTATTGGAAACGAACATCACCACGGGAAGTAGAAACAGCAAGGGATTTGCGCGTGAGAAAACCGGTAATTCTTTTCATCAATCATTGTTAAATATGAGCAAAATATAAACTCATAAAAAAGTTCGGAAATATTTTTTTTCAATTGACAATTTTTTAGATATTTCGTGATATATTCATATTATTGTTCATATCAATGAAAAGCTAACGTGATTGTCTTTCCAACGATACCACAAATGCAACAATCACTTGTTTCAGTGCTAGCTACCTGCTTCAGAATGTGGGGAGATCTCATTCAGAATTTCTAAATTCACCACTATCATGACTACGTGCTCAAAAGAACATCTCTGTCGTCTGTTCAATGACATTTTACATTGACGTCAATTCAGTATTAAAATTTTAAAAAAAAGAGTGATACTCTATTGACTTTGGCACAAAACAGTGACAATGTTTGCACATTCAGATAAAGACCTCCCCATGATATTCTCAAGCAGGTCGTTGAGCACTGAGTGTCGTGATTGCTACACATTCGTTTGGTATCACTGGCAAGATGAACACATCAGCTTTATCAACATAAAATGCTTAACAAAAGAAAGTTATACACTTTGTTTATGTCCTATAGAGTAACTACGAATTACGTTTTGAATAAATAGGCTAGATAGACATTTGGACGAATCTTTTCGGCCCTATTTGATACCAAATTTGCCACAAAACAACAAAGATTAGCCATGATTAGCACCAGTTAATGAAAATCCGTAACGTTTCCAAATTCGCATATTCAATACGATACGCGGGAGAAAAGACCAAAGGTTATCAAGCAGATATCCCGTTTTTTGTCCCGTATTGATCACTGCACATTTCCCCTGCGCCGGCCAGTTCAAATTAAAACTGTCTTGCATGGGTAGTGCAGCATGTGTGATCGATATCCGCAGTGGTCGTCCTTGAACTCATATCGATCGCTATTGTCGGCAGGCGCGAAGGGGACGCGCCGTTTGAAACTAGTGCACTAAAACGCCGTGAGTGACCGATTCCAGTTCTATGGTCGTCCAGGCCATGCAAATGCATACACAGCGTTTCTCTCCGCGTAGTGTGTTGAAAATGCGAATTTGGAAAAATCACGGATTTTCTTTAAATGTGGCTAATTATGGCTTACTTACCATTGTTGTTTTGTGGCAAGTTTGGTACCAAATTGTGCCTAAAAGATTCATCCAAATGTCTATTAAGCATGTTTGGTCAAAATGTAATTGAAAGTTACTATATAGGACATAAACAAAGTGTATAACTTTCTTTTGTTGAGCACTTTGTAACGAAATATACAAAATATAGGCGGTTGAAAAAAATTATATAGAAACATTTTTAAGGGGTTCATTTATTTTTAAAATTACGTAGTATACCACCCACCATCTTGGTATAACAAGCTACATTATGAAAAGTAGACATTTTTAGAGGGTTTTCAGAATGGGGGTATTTGTTAACTTGCATATAGTATGTGTCTCCAAACCTGAAGGAGAAAACACATTCGATGGTTTACATTTTAGGATCGCTTTTCTTCTCAACATATTTGATTTGAATTCACCAGTTGAACTAAAACCATCAATTTATTATGTATAGCTTGGTTGAAGATGAAAATGACAATGTCAATGCTACCGAATTAGGAAGATCTTTAGATCTTCAAATTCAATATATACATTCACCTGTTGGGTAGTTTACTTGCATATCTTTTTGGGGAGGGAAAGGGGAGAGGGGGTAGTGTGTATGTGGTGTGGGGGTGAGTTGGGGGTGTGTTCGAGGGGGTGTGGCGTCGGGCTGTGTGTTTCTCTCAGTGCTGCTTTTTTGTGTATTTTATCATGTAATATGTATGTATAATTCTTATTTTACTGCTGGTTTTTGTTCAACATATTTTTATCTAATGTATACATATTGTACAGCGCATTGGTCTTTTTGGAAATGCGCTATATAAATCCTTATAATAATAATAATAATAATAATCACGTTTGACTGTACTACAGCCTATATTTACAATTACAATGCTACCGAATTCGGTAAATCGGTGTAAGCGTTTCTGCTTCTATACTTCAAATATTATATATATACATTTATAATGTGAAACTGGCATATCAAGTGACCGTCAGGTAGGCCACAATGTATGCAATTTTGCAATATGTTGAATATAGTAGAAAATGACGCCGAGTTTTGAAGATTTGCTTACAAATTTCCCGGATTTGGTAGCATTTTGTTTGGTAAGCTCTTCTCAAATGCGTTGCATATTCGCAAATTTGCATTATAAATCATTGGCCTTAAGCACTGGGTGTGGACAGGTACAGCCTCCGTAAAACTGCCGTAACTTCTTCATTATTCATTAAATCTATATACAAGTATACATTTTCTTGAAGGAAAAGGTTCAATGAATCCAACCATGAACATGAAATTGACAATTTTGGAAAAAATTATAAAAAACATGTTTTTTGACCCATTTTAGGTTTATGCAACATAACTCAAAATATATTTTGTCAAATTTTGTCATACTAGTTTTATCATAATCCTAATAAAATTCTCTAGGAGGCGTATTTTTAAAAAAACATTTATCTTATTTATTTTTTGAATTATAGACCAAAAAGTGCCTCTGGTTAAAGCAACACGTCCACAAATATCATGCGTCCATGCACATGATGCATGTAATCTATCCAAGCGATGCGCAAATAGCACGCAATATTAAAACGTGCAATCTTAGCTAGTGACACCTATTATAATTGATTATCATTTTTAATCCTTCCTGTATAGATGAGGAGGAGTAAATTAGAATGAAAATCAATTTAGAAACCGGCTCGAGAAAACTTTGTCACTTTTCTTGAATATGAAATGCCTACGATGTGAGGCAAGACACACAGGGAAGGATAGAACCATAATAAAGACATCAAAAAAAGTTACTCGGCTGTTGTAAAAGCACCTATAATTTTAAAATTGTTATTCATATTCTAAAAATGAAAATACCAGGAGACAGACAATTTAATTACGGTGATTTTGACACCTTGTTTGTTAAAATCGATAAAGTATTGTTGTCGCGGTATGTGCTTACAGATGAAAAGTGCCCATTTCCATTATTGCAGTAACTCCTATTGATCTCTCTGGTTCAGCGTGAAGATAAATAGCGGGAATTTTGATTAGCTGTTCTTGTTGTGCTGTAAACTTGATTAGCATAATCCGGGACAAATGTAATGGGGATGACAGGCGTACTTCTTTACAATTAAAAAGGATGAATTTAAAACTCCAAATGCTCAGAAGGTCCGAGAAGACAGACAGGACAGGTCATCGCCATGGGCAAACTATCAAAATTCCCGCTATTATCTTCACGCTGAATCAGAGAGATCAATAGGAGTTACTGCAATAATGGAAATGGCACTTTTCATCTGTAAGCACATACCGCGACAACAATACTTTATCGATTTTAACAAACAAGGTGTCCGTCTCCTGGTATTTTCATTTTTAAGGTATGAGTAACAATTTTAAAATTATAGGTGCTTTTACAACAGCCGAGCTACTTTTTGTGATGTCTTTATGTGCCTAAGAGCGTGTTTCTACTGGGTAACTTAACGGTAATTAGGCCTACCGTTAAGTTGCCCAGTAGAAACATCCAGATAACGCTAATTAACGCTAAGTTTTCCAACGGCAAAAACCGGCACAAACCAGATTTGTTAACGGTAATTAACGCTAACTTTCCCAGTTGAATTGACCGCGTCACATCAGGCATGCCTCATCACTGACTTAATTTAAGATGTTAAAAACTCACTTATTTCACCGTCATAGTGCGAGTGATGTTTAACACTGTTTATCACTGTTTTTAATTTTATGTTTTAATTTTGTTTAGCGCTGTGGTACCATTGTATAATGTGTAAGAGCGCTATATAAAGTGCTCAACAAAAGAAAGTCGTACACTTTGTTTAGGTCATTTAAAGTAACTTTCAATTATTTTTTTACCAAACAGGCTAGATAGACATTTGGATGAATCTTTTAAGCACACCTAGCAACAAAGATAAACCATGATTAGTGCCATTTAAAGAAAATTAGTCACTTTTCAAAAGTCACATTTTCAATACACTACTCGGGAGGAATGTGGGTGGGGGTGTGTGAGGTTCACCCCGTGTGTGACACTGTAAACCAGGATTGACCGGCGGGCACACTACGCTGCGTTGGGCGTACACTTAGGCCGTGTTCCCACATATTAGTAGAAGTTGTCCCGGTCCGAACTAGTCCAGACCGGGACCCACTTGAAAGATGCGTTCCCCCATAAAGTGGTATAACAAAAGGTCAAATGTCGTGGCCCATCGATTAGGACGCTTATAAACTTAGCGGTAACTTTTCGCGAGTAGAAACAGCCCGGGGGGGGGGGGGGGGGGGGGATTAAAAAAGTTACCGGTAATTACAGTTAAGTTAACGTAGCATTAACTTTCCAGTGCCCTCAGTAGAAACACGCTTACGATCAGATTAATGTTTCAAATCACTGCCTTCGCCTCATTTGGAAAATTATTACTATATGTATACGGAAATGGTACACTGGCCAAAGTCTGTGAATCTACTATAGCTCATCTCCTTCTATACCTTGGCAGCCCTTTTATGGCAAAAGAATGCATCTTATATGTAGTTTCCTAATGATATACTCCCCTTTAACATGGATTGTGTTAACTTGGTTCAATAATACTCACTTAGGAAAAGGTTGCAACTTTTAAAGACAATAAAAGTAATATACTGCCTTTTACCACTACATGATTTATGGAGAAAAAAGCTAACTTTGATCATGTTAAAAGGAAGTATACTGTTAGAAAACTACATATAAGATACATTCTTTTGCCATAAAAGGGCTGTTGGGCCATGAACTTTTCATCCACATTCGTAGCTATTGATTTGTGTACCAACAGTTACCAATTCGTAAATTTTCGTACATTAACACTTTCCACGCGGCAGGCGGCTGCAGACGACATTCCAAAATTTCACAAAATGTTTAAAAAATGTCAAAATTATTGAATTTCATTAACATATTTAGAATCATCATGAGAAATGCATTGACATAAGTACAAACATGCCTAGGTCAGTAATCCTTGAGATAGACTTTGAAAATTGTGAAAGGTTTCTGGAAAATCTGTTTTGTGTATGGTAAAAATAATAGCCGCGTGGAAAGTGTTAACCGTTAAAAACATTAGTGAGATTGACTTCAAGCATATTATGTATCGAACAGACTTCACCTCTGACACGTTTGATATCAATACTGATACTTTTAACGCATTCGTAACTCGGGAGGGCTGGCACGTGTGTATGATATAGACCTCATTCGTGCTAAATATATTTACAGGGAATTATGTTTGAATGATCTTGAATATCGTCGTCTCAGCTATAGGCCTAGATGTTTAGCATCATATAATAGTTGCGTATTTATCACTGTCAAAACCTGATATCATTTTAAACACTCTTCGCATCGACGCTGTCTTATTATACACATAACAAAAAAGGTTCCTGACAGGTGTTTGAATACATAATACATTTTATTTCTTCTTATCTAACGGTACCCCATCTTATAAGCCAGCTTGTTAGGATTAGGGATCCGGACCGTTTCTCACTTTATATACTAATGTGTTGCTGAATAAATCGCATTGCATTGTTTTGAATTGAATTGTTTTGAATCGAATTGAATTGAATTGATGATGTAACAAATATGTTGAAAATTCATTAAATTGGTCAATTGGTAGCAACAAAACTATGTTGGTCGGTCCGGCTTGGTAGGATTTTCACCTAGATCTAGGCTATATTGACTTTTGGGCCTGAATCGTACGAAAAAGTCATTTTTCAATGCCATTTAAGGGCGAACGACATTTGTGTTGTCAAATATGTTGCGATTTCAACGGTTAGTAACAGCGATATCATACGTAGATCAAAATGTGATATAATATCCAAAACAGAAAATCTAGGCTAATTTTTAGGTTTTTTTCATTTTTTGGGCCTGAATCATAGGAAAAGTCGTTTTCCATGCCATTTGAAGGCGAACAGCATTTTTGTCGTAACATGTGTTGCGATTTCACCGGTTAGTAACAGCGATATCATACGAAGCTCAAAATATGATATAATATCAAAAAAAAACCCAAATCTTGCTCATTTTTAGGCTATTTTGACTTTTGGGCCTGAAACGTACGGAGAAAGAAGAAAAAAAAGTCGTTTTTCCATGCCATTTGAACCCGAACGACATTTTTGTCGTCAAATGGGTTGCGGTTCCATCGGTTAGTCATAATAATGTTATATGTAACACAAAATGTGATATCGATTCCAAATAAAACAAAAATATGACCACAATTATGGATTTTCAAACCTAGGCTAGGCATGATCATAAAATTTTGAAAATAAAAGCATCTCTTTGAAAATGGAATACATGGAAACAAAGTAGGCCTACTTTACGATACAAAATGATGGTTCAACCATGTCTGCAGGCTGAATAAAAAAAAAAGTTATAACCAAAAGTAGTTGGCCTCATGTTGCTGAAAACTGGTCAAGTCATGCAAATTTTAAAACCATTTTAGGTAAAAAAAGTTTACTTTCATGATGTCCAGTTGCTTGTGCTTTAGACATCAGTACAGTGAGTACATCTCGGCCCACTTTGTACTACTTCGCTGGATTTAAAAGAGGTAAACATGGAGTTTTCCTCATATTTTGGCTACCAAATTTTCAAAAAAGGTCGCCCTCTGTAGTCAATGATATGAACATCCCTACCTAGGCCTATAATAAAGTGCTCAACAAAAGAAAGTCGTACACTTTGTTTAGGTCAATTAAAGTAACTTGTGATTATTTTTTAACCAAACAGGCTAGATAGACATTTGGATGAATCTTTTAGGCACATTTTGATACCAAACATAACACCTAGCAACAAAGATAAACCATGATTAGCGCCATTTAAAGAAAATAAGTCACTTTTCAAAAGTCACATTTTCAATTACTACACGGGGGGAAAATGGGTGTGTGCGAGGTTCAACCCGTGTGTGACACTGTTTTTAATCAGGATTGACCGGCGGGCAATCGATCACACAGTGTATACTACCCTGCGCTGGGCGTACACTAGTGAGCGGGATATTTGATTCCGAACATAAAGGGCATTATGTGCTTGTTAACAATTGGTGTTTTCTTCCGCGTAGTGTATATATTGAAAATGTGACTTTTGAAAAGTGACTAATTTTCTATAAATGGTGCTAATCAGGGTTTATCTTTGTTGTTAGGTGTTATGTTTGGTATCAAAATGTTCCTAACAGATTCATCCAAATGTCTATCCAGCTTGTTTGGTAAAAAAGTCATCGAAAGTTACTTTAACTGACCTAAACAACTTAGGCAGGGGCGGACTGGGACCTGAAAGTGGCCGTGGCAAAATTATTAAAGCGGCCCTTTTTGACCATGTCAGGCAGAAGTATGTCGTCCCGGTAGTAAATTTTCGTAAAAGGTTGCCCCAATTTTTCCCCAGTCAGTCACCTCGTGAATTTCACGTAAGTGGTGGTGGGGGGTGGGGGGATGGGGGGGGGGGCCGGGCCGGGGGGGGGGGGGGGGGTCGCACGGTCACAAAATTTCGCACGGTCACAAAATTTCGCACAGTCACACATTTTCGCACGGCCACAAAATTTGAGTAACCGGCCATGAGAGGCCCAAAACCAAGCGGCCCATGTGGCGATCGCCACAACGCCATAGTGGCCAGTCCGCCCCTGAACTTAGGCGTGTATGAATGGCCACCGTCAGTCACAGATAAAATGCTGAACACTGAGTAAATAAACAAAGAACATAAGAAAAATGTTCACACTCGACTCGTGTACAATATCCACGCACAGAGAATAGAAGAAGAAAAAAAGAAGAATTGTGCAGTGTGTTTAGTATTAGTGTTATTTATTCTTTGGTCACCTTTCCTGGTCAAACCAAACAGTTTTCATATTAAAAAACCCACAAAATTGTTCGGCTGATGATCCCACATTTCCGTTCGGGCGAAATTAATTGAAGAAAAAAAATCATATTATTTGACACTTCACGTGATGAGGCTACCTAAATCAATGTCGATGGGCACAATAATAGAAATTACGGAATAAAATGACACCAAGAAAGTTAGTATTTGTGGCGTGGTGTGGAATTGATACTCGTACAAAAACCGGAAACTCTGTTGCCATCTTTATTTGCAAAGCAACCACACAGGAACGAGTTTGTCTTTCGGCAGCTCGCGCTGGTTTCTAATTTTGAATACGATTTATTCCGTCAAAATAAGCGGTCGGGTTCCAAAGCGTCGGCAATTACTATTTTCCTTTCATCTTCGAGCTCCCGATGACCTACGACCTTTAAAATCCCACAATTCCTATCGGTCGTGTTTTAATTAATTGAAAAATCGTATTATTTGACACTTTACGTGATGACGCTACCTAAATCAATGTCGATGGGCACAATAATAGAAATTATGGAATAAAATGACACCAAGAAAATAATTATTCGTGGCGTGTGGAACTGAACTCGGTACAAAAACCGGAAACAAATTCACCAACTCCGTCTTAATGTATAAGATAATAATAATAACAGGGATTTATATAGCGCTTAATAGTAGAGGCCTCAAAGCGCTGTACAACTTAAAAACCAAGAAACAAGTTATTAGACATTACATAAGCTACAAAACATATAAAAACAAGAAAAACTTGGCATAATTTACACATGATAAAGATAAAACATACACAAGGGGAAAAATGGCAAGTCCGGTAAAAAATCGGGGGCTTATTATCTCGGAACTTTCAGGGTTACCCTATATAAATGTTGTACTTCAATGATCACAAATTTCATTGAAGAAAAATGTAAAGTTGAAAAATCCAGTCGCTTTATAAACGAGAACTATAAAGTAATAGGGAATCTATTTAGTGGCGTTGAATCTACAAATAAATATAATACATTATACTTAAATTTTCAATTCGATGCATTAAGAATCACATTAAGGTGTGACGCTACTGTTTGATCAGTGGATACACACTGCTTAAAAGCATATATTCTAAATGAAACATCCGGTCTTTTATGGATCTGTTTCATTGAATTCTTATTAAACGCACACGTGACGCGCGTTACAATACGTTAATTTATAGCTGTTTTCCCCGCAATTTTAATAACAAACTTTTACTTTTATTACAATGGACAGTATAATTTAGATTTTTTTTTGCGTAGGTGTAGTATCTTTAATTCCTATGATATTGCGCTATGATGCTACAAAACTAAAAGCGTACTAACAGGGTACCCCCCCCCCCCAAAAAAAAACCCCACCAACAACAACAACGTGACTTAAGGTGATTGCAACTTCCTAAATAATGTCGGAATAGAACATTTCAAACGTTAAAAAATTGTCGAATTAGTTGAAGAAACACACATTTCATTCGGTTCAGCAATTCCGGAAATAAAGAAATGCATAATATTTTACATAGTCCGGTAAAATCGGAGCATGTTTTACATTTTACCCCTGTAAAGTTCAATGACCCATAATGACCCCATTCTTTATATAAATGAGTGCAATGAAGCATGGGAAAATATGACGTCAGTACGTACACGTCGGGGGGGGGGGGGGGGGGTCGGCGGCAGGCGCGGATACAGGGGGCTCGACGGGCCCGGCCCACACCCTCCACCAACAAAAAAAGGGGGAAAAAGGGGGGGGGGGGGGGGGGGAAAGGAAAAAAGGAAAAAAAGGGAAAGATAGAGGAAGAAGAGGGGACAAACAAAAAAGCAAAAAGAAAAGGGTGGGGGAGGATGGGGGTACAACAAGGCGGGAGGGGAGGCATGCGAGGGACATAAGAACGTTTGAAGTTTATTGGAAGTTGGTCGGGATACATCTGATATTTTGGAGGTAACTATATAGTTTAACTTCTTTCTGGCATAGGCCTATATAAAAAGCCAATATTGATCGGAAATAAAGTGATTGCTTTACAATAAAATATTGCTCAAAAGAACATACCAAATCGCACCAAATGGGTTCGAAAATTGAAAAAGAAATCCAATTCAGACTCCCCCCTATTCGAGCTTTTAAACAATCTATACTTAAATCAAGAAAATATCAGTATATGCTCAACTTCTTTCGTGCATTGATAAAAAACAAAATATTTATTAGAAATGAAGAGGTGGCTTTTCGATAACATTTTGGTCAAAAGTATACACCAGATCGCACCAAATGAGTTCGAAAATTGAAAAAAATTATACTTCTGAGGGGGGCATATCCCCCATTAGACTCAACCCTGTCCGACCATAGCTCGGAGAACAATGCTGCGCACCGCTTGGATGGTACCAGCACAATTTCATTTTTTGGCCCCCCCCCCCTAATTTTTTTCTGGATCCGCGCCTGGTCGGGGGTGTGCGGCTTGAGATTCAAAACCCCTACCCATTTTTAAGGGTGATTTTGAAAAAAACCGGTACCCATTTCATTATAGACCCAATTTTCGCAAATTATCGGGAAAATAGATCACATTTTCGCGGAAATAGGCCCATTTGTAAAAGTGAGAAAAAAACCAACATAAGTAGGCCTATCCTGAAAGAACTTGGTGTAAAGAGGCAACTGCTAGGAGAGCTTATCAAAAGAAAGCTGGCCTACTTCGGGCACATCATTAGAGGCAGTGGTAGCTTACTGGCACTCCACATCATAGAAGTGGAAGGTAGCCGGAAAAGAGGTCGTCAAAGGAAACAATGGTTCGACAACATCAAGGAATGGACTGGTATGAGTCTTATAAAGGCCAAGCGTCTGGCACAAGACCTTGGAGAAAGATGATCTGGAGATGTGATCGTATGGCAGCCAATCGTCACAACTGACGGAGGCCGAAGAAGAAGAAGAAGAGACCCATTATTAGGGATTTTCCAGCACATACCCCATGTTTAGGGATCTTTTGCAAAAAAAGTTACCCGTTAGAGCGGCACATCCCCGTATACCGTATAGTACCCCCGGGACGCTATCGTCTGAACCATGTGCGTCTGAACTAAACATGTGACTTTCGATGATGGCACGATCTATCATGTCTATTGACGATTTGTGTTTCTACCTTGAAAATATGAGAACAATATTTTTACAGATCATGAACAAGATATGCTGAAAAAAACTTAATTATGTTCACTTTCAAATTTTTAAGTTGGATTCAAATATATTTGAATGCAACATCTTCGTAAGAGCCATTTTCGATATTGTCGCATCATGGCTTGTATTATTCTTAAATTGTCAGCTTTTAAAATGACTGAGACAACTTAATCATTAAAACGATTGAAAAAATAAAAAAATGTTTGTCTCTCAACTCGTATGTACGAGGGGCATTCAATAAATACCTGCAACCATTGAAAATCTCTGAACCGTGACATGTGTCAATAAAATAAACTTACGATAGGCCTACTTAAACTGTAAGTCTTACCCCTATCTCACAGGAAATTTCAAACACGTGGGTCATTTTTATCATGTAATTTCAGTACTTTAAACATCATGGTCTCTGGGCACTGAAAATTGATACAAGAATCGGCTTTATAAATCAAGCGCCAATATTAACACTGTTAACGCATGCATCTTAATGCATACCATAAACTTGTCTTTCAAATTTCCCGCCATTGTAACATTTAATTCCCTAACCAGTGCCCTGAGATCACGGTATTCACAGTACTGAGATGTAATGATAATAATGACCTACGTGTTCGAAATTTTCTGTGAGAAAAGAGTAAGACTTTACAGTTTAAGTATCATAAGTTTATTTTACTGACACATGTCACGGTTCAGAGATTTTCAATGGTTGCAGGTATTTATTGAATGCCCCTCGTATCATAAATTTGTACACCATGCAGTGTTTATTTGCAATCACAATAAAAAGATTCATGTTTTTCATCTCCCTCGCGTCTATTTGGGAACTAATGTATTTTATGTGACATTTTGATTTAATTTGTATATGTGAGCAGTTACCGCCATCCTGCTTAGTCAAGTACTGATAGCTGGAATATATTAATGCTAATAGCTGTCTATGTATTGCCTTGTAGTATCGAATTACATAATCCTTTAATCCAGTAGATCCCAACAGGGGGCATATGTTAAACTTCATTAGTGTTTCAATGTTCTACAAATCCAATTCAATTATGTTTTGGGTTCAACCTTTTATAGAATTGGCATGTGTAGTATATGCGTGCATGTTCAGTCATCACTCATTCCAGGTGTGATTATGATATGATGTTCAAAAATAACATTACTATCATGCTTCTTTTTGTACCTTGTCCTATAGGAAATAACATCGTATTTAGGTCTTAGAGTCGAACGAACATTAAAGAAGATTTGTTTTCCAAAGCAAACTTTTTGTTTGAATGAGTGTGGGTAAGATTAATTATTCTTGCAACTGCAGACTATTGCAACTGCAGACTATTGCAACTGCAAACAATTGCAACTGCAAACTATTGCAACTGCAAACAATTGCAACAGCAGACTATTGCAACTGCAGACTATTGCAACTGCAAACTATTGCAACTGCAAACTTTTGCAGGGTCAAAGGTCATGTAGGGGTCATCAGATGTCAATCTGTGTACACCCCACATTACCCATAGTATTATTGTTACCAAGCTTGTTTGTAATGACCCCTTTCTGTCAAAACGTCAAACTTTTTATTGCTGTTTTTGGGAATAACACAATCTGAGGCAATCTGAGAATCAATCAATGGCGGTCAATCTGAAGATCTCTACAATGGGAGTCTGTGGACAGGTAAAAAAATGTAGGAGATATGTGTGACTTTGCACAGGGACTTTGTAAAGATGTCTGAAGGATCACGCATCAAAATGGAGTTTCTGGCTCATTCACTTCTGGGTGATTTCTAAAACTTTATGATACCCCCTCGTATTTAGAATTAAGAATAAAAATCAGAAACATGTCGTATAATGTTGATTTCCCATATAGGGCAGATCCTTTTTCCTTTGTTGGCAGGTGTTAATGCGATACGGTGTTCCATTTGAAATGCATACACCCACTATGGATGGAAGACATAACCTTAATAAATAGCCATTACATGGAAAGTGTTAAAATCCAGAAATGGTTCAAAACATCTATAAAGCGCCCAGCATTCTCCACAACGTTTGGCCGCTGAGCGCAAGCGTTGACCACCGTAGTCCAATCAGGCTGTGTCATTTTGTCACGGCGGAGCTACTACGCATGTGTGAGAGCATAAAGAGCGATTAAGAGCTTATAAGGATGCTCTGCAAAACTAGTACGATGATTCATTTACGTATAAGTGACTTATACATAAGACTGTTACGATAGGCACCAATAGTAATACACAGTTCAACAGAAATAAGTTCCCCTTTAGAATATGCCTGATATTTATAAAATGAGTTACTCCATCGAAACGATTTTTGGCACAAATAATGTACGTATTCACAGCAACACTAGAACGGGGCTACAACTACGCAGGAGTTGTAATGCTGGAATGAGCACACATTGAATGGAGGAATACCTCATTTCAAAAGTTGCTAAAGGGGAACTTATTTTTGTTGAACTGTGTAGTTCATGCATCATCAGACCGTCAGACGAACAAGCACCCATGAACATTAAAGTGAGACCAATACGAATATTTTTACATTATTATGAAAATATTTGCATTGATCTCAGTTCAATTTTCACGGGCGCTATAAGTACCGGGTGGTTCAAAAAAAAGTAGACACAAGTTCAAGGTAATTTTTCAACCACATTTAAAGTTTCAGAGAATTTCTGTTTACTTAGTCTTGATAAGCAGTAAGGTTTGAAATTATCCTGATAAAATGGTACATTTATCTTGGTTGGTTCTTCAGATATGGTTCATTACAGAAAGCATGCACAAAACTGCCTTGGCCACGGGAGCGTCCTTTAGTAGAGATGGAATGCACAAAGTGGACTTGCCCACGATTGGTCACAAATTGTACAAATAGGAGAAAAAGAAAAAAGGAGACATCTGAAACATCTGTCTGGTGCTTGACATTACCTACCTATACGTATCTACGTTTCTTTGTTGAATGCGAATGGCACATAAGCATAGAGATTGGTATACTTTGTCAGGGCGGGCTTTTCAATTCTGAAACTAGAGCATGCTGTTTTGTTTAAGACAAAAACTAAATGACGCTCCCGTGGACAAGTCAGTTTTGTACATGTTTTCTGTAATGAATCATATCTGAAGAACCAAACAAGCTAAACGTGCCATCTTTACAGGATAATTGCAAAACTTACTGCTTATTAAGACTATAAAGTAAACACAAATTCTCTGAACCTTTAAATGTGGTTGAAAAATTACTTTGAACTTGGGTCAACTTTTTTTTTAACCACCCGGTATAGTGATGTGTGGTGCCTATCCTATAAGTCTTACGTATACATCATTTATACGTATGTGTCAGTTTTGTAATGCTGCCTAAGAAGCCACATACTCCCTTCAGTGGACACGGGGTAATCCCACAGTATTATAAGGATCTTTTCAGGGCCAGTGAGCATGGTGAGTGACATCTATATTCAAAAGATGAATCCCTGTAGGGACATATGACTAACAGTTTTGTCGTCAAGAGGTTGGGGTTAATCTTAACGAAAATTTACTGGAGAAGTCATTCGGCAGAACGCCTTTTATGAAACCCTTCGAGCCGTGAAATTGACATAGTAAGACAATTTTCACCTCGGCTTTTCCCATCAATATTGTTTCCCCTCCATATTTTCTAGTTTCTTCGCGTGTCCCCTCTTTCTTCAAATTCACAGGGCTGGTAAAAAAGTGGTAGATAATTGCCCTGCATCCACCCTCAACGATGCCTATAAGTGTACACGGTAAACACAGCTTCTGTATCGATTTTAACGCCTGTTCTTGTATCATAAGTCTGTATTCATTTAAGGCTCATTTCTGTAGAATTATGAAATAAGGGGAGTGTGAGTGTTCCCCCAATTAAATGTCCTTATACACATAGGGTCCCTAGAGTGTCTCATAAGTCATCGCCAGGAAACCCCCTTTCCACGACATTTAGATGTCAAAAGTGTCTAGCACAATTTTGTATCCAATTTGTTAATTTTCTTATTAGACCCGGAGTCATATGTGATGCTTTCATTGCTTGTTTGTGGTGGGGTATGTAGGAAACAACATTAGCAAATATTGATGCTTTTATGTTGTCGTTCTTATCCGATGTCGATGATTTCCAAAATGGCATCTGATCTGATTCAGGTCTGGATCTAAGTACTCTTAAAGTCTGAATGACCTGAATACCGGATGCCGATATCAAAGAATATTCCATGAAAGATAAATTGTTGGGATATTTTAGACCAGCGCCCGGTAGGCAACGAGCATCGAGGTTAGAATTTGGGGTCTCACAAATGCCTTAAAGGCAAAGGTCCATTCTGGTTAGTTCACCCAGGGTGAACTGGCTTACACCTGTTCGTTAGGTGACAGATGAAATAGAGTTAGGATGGAGAAATCTCAACCTTGAGATATTCCCAAAGGATATGGCCGGTAAGAGTGGACCTAGGGTTTAAAGCATGTCTTTCTCGACAAATGACCAGGTGGGGATGGGATGAGGGGGAGTCTATAATTCTTGTTAGGAAGATAAAAAGTAGAACTCGTTTATGTTGCATTCCCGATTCATCTTTAATTCTAATTCTTAAATATAAACAGCTAAGAAAGTTTAAGCAATCTCATTGGTTCTCAGAGAAATTAGCGACATATAGATGAGACAACTTAACACGGGGAGGTGGGGCCTACGTTTTAACAGTGCGCCCGACCTTCACAATGCGTGGTTTGCTCCATAACGCGCACTTCTGCAGTGCGTCTTTAGCGCTTTTCCTGCATTTATGCCGGCGCCGCGACGCTTACGCATGGTTTACTCATCGCATGTGATTGGATGGAATGTTTGTGGGTTATTCGATCCTAGCAGGGGTAAAAGTTGTCAAATGTGGACAATAAAATGTACTTATTTCTTTGATAAATGTCTATAAATGCGTTCGATAGTATTATTATTTGCGTAGAACAACTCCGCCTGCGGCGTCGTTGTTCTACTTAAAATAATACTATCGTCCGCATTTATGTCAGACAATATAACACGGGTACGGTCTAAAAACAATACCTTTATTCTCTAAATATAAGTAGAAGAATACGGTTGCCATATTAATTGCAAATTTATTTATGTAGCCAAGTTATTGTATCTGAGTTTACCCCTCCCATAGAAAAGTTTTAAATAGTTAACATTTAACACAATTAGACGGCTCGCCTATGAAACATACCAGATGACCCCTAAGATTTCTTGATGGATAACCAGTCATTAAATGTTCTGTTTTATGTAAAATTATGCGTCAATATTATGAAATATTACAAGAATAATATCGTTAGATTGAGGAAATAAGTTTCATACCTGGAATTTGCATTCGTGAGATTTATCAGATGTTTGAGCTACATTCTTCTTATATTTAGAATTAAGAATAACAATCAGGAACATGTCGTATAATGTGGATTTCCCATAGGGCCGATCCTTTTGGCAGGTGTTAATTGGCTGTTCCATTTGAAATGCATACACCCACTATGGATGGAAGACATAACCTTAATAAATAGCCATTACATGGAAAGTGTTAAAATCCAGAAATGTTTCAGAACATCTATAAAGCGCTCAGCATTCTCCACAACGTTTGGCCGCTGAGCGCAGGCGTTGACCACCGTAGTCCAATCAGGCTGTGTCATTTTGTCACGGCGGAGCTACTACGCATGTGTGAGAGCATAACAAGCGAATAAGAGCTTATAAGGATGCTCTGCAAAACTAGTACGATGATTCATTTACGTATAAGTGACTTATACATAAGACTGTTACGATAGGCACCAATAGTAACATAACGCTACAAGGTCCGCTTAGCAGCGCTATAAATTGTTGCCCTAAAAACCGGCAACAAATTTAAATATTCGCCTTGCATCAAAGCTGGTTGCTATAAAGGACATAATTCTCGTGTGCAACCAACCGGCTGTATTGCAGTGCCCATTGAGTAGTTTAAACGCTTGAGCATGGATGTAATTTGCAACATAATGGAAACTCACACATGCAGTTAGCAAAAAGTACTGCTCGAATTTAAATATACAACCAGGTAATCCTCTAGTAGTAATTGATAACAATAGGTTTACTAGACCGAATTAATAGCGCTCCTAAGCGGGCAATTTATGTCATGATACACAGTTCAACAAAAATAAGTTCCCCTTTAGATTATGCCTGATATTTTAAAAATGAGTTACTCCATCGAAACGATTTTTGGCACACATAATGTACGTGTTCACAGCAACACCGAACGGGGCTACAACTACGCAGTAGTTGTAATGCTTAAATGAGCACACATTCAATGGAGGAATACCTCATTTCAAAAGTTGCTATAAGTTCAATGTGTGCTCATTCAAGCAGTACAACACCTGTGCAGTGTTCAAGCAAAGACCCTGGTTCAAGATGCTTAACCATCCTCCTCCAATACATAATTTTAGCAACTTTTGAATTGAGGTATTTCTCCATTCAATGTGTGCTTATTCAAGTATTACAACATCTGCGTAGTTATAGCTCCGCTCTATAGTGTTGCTGTGAACACGTACATTATGTGCGCCAAAAATTGTTTCGATGGAGTAACTCATTAAAAAAATATCAGGCATATTCTAAAGGGGAACTTATTTTTGTTGAACTGTGTAGTTCATGCATCATCAGACGAACAAGCACCCATGAACATTAAAGTGAGACCAATACGAATATTTCTATATTATTGATCTCAGTTCAATTTTCATGAGCGATGTAAGTATAGTAATGTGTGGTGCCTAAACTAAATGTCTGACGTATACATCATTTATACGTATGTGTCAAACGTACCAGTTTTGTAATGCTGCCTAAGAAGCCACATCAGTGGACAGGGGGTAATCCATTTGTATTATAAGGATCTTTTCGGGGCCAGTGAGCATGGTGAGTGACAGATCTATATTCAAAAGATGAATCCCTATAGGGACAGTTGACTAACAGTTTTGTCGTCAACAGTTTGGGGTTAATCTTAAATCGTCAAGAGGTTGGGGTAATATCTTAAATCGTTAATCGTAAACGAAAATTTACTGGCGAAGTCATTCGGCAGAACGCCTTTTATGAATTTCAGTTGAAACCCTTCGAGCCGTGAAATTAATAATAATAATAATAATAAAAGGGTATTTATAATGCGCCTCACGTTGTGAACACAACCCCGAGGCGCTTAACATAGGCCTACATGTATGAAAAAATATAAGAACATAATAAGGAAGCTATACAATTGACATAGTAAGACAATTTTCACCTCGGCTTTTCCCATCAATATTGTTTCCCCTCCATATTTTCTAGTTTCTTCGCGTTTCCCCTCTTTATTCAAATTCATAGGTCTGGTAAAACAAGTGGTAGATAATCATGATAATTGCCCTGCATCCACCCCTCAACGATATGCCTATTATAAGTGTACACGGCAAACACAGCTTCTGTATCGATTTTAACGCCTGTTCTTGTATCATAAGTCTGTATTCATTTAAGGCTCATTTCTGTAGAATTATGAAATAAGGGGAGTGTGAGTGTTCCCCCAATTAAATGTCCTTAAACACATAGGGTCCCTAGAGTGTCTCATAAGTCATCGCCAGGAAACCCCCTTTCCACGACATTTAGATGTCAAAAGTGTCTAGCACAATTTTGTATCCAATTTGTTAATTTTCTTATTAGACCCGGAGTCATTTGTGATGCTTTCATTGCTTGTTTGTGGTGGGGTATGTAGGAAACAACATTAGCAAATATTGATGCTTTTATGTTGTCGTTCTTATCCGATGTCGATGATTTCCAAAATGGCATCTGATCTGATTCAGGTCTGGATCCAAGTACTCTTAAAGTCTGAATGACCTGAATACCGAATGCCGATATCAAAGAATATTCCATGAAAGGTAAATTGTTGGGATATTTTAGACCAGCGCCCTGTAGGCAACGAGCATCGAAGTTAGAATTTGGGGTCTCACAAATGCTTAAAGGCAAAGGTCCATTCTGGCTAGTTCTCCCAGGGTAAACTGGCATACACTTGCTCGTTTGGTGACAGATGAAACAGAGTTAAGATGGAGAAATCTCAACCTTGAGATATTCCCCAAAGGATATGGCTGTTAAGAGTGGACCTAAGGGTTTAAAGCATGTCTTTCTCAAATGACCAGGTGGGGATGGGGATGAGGGGGAGTCTATAATTCTTGTTAGGAAGATAAGAAGTAGAACTCGTTTATGTTGTATTCCTGATTTATCTTTAATTCTAAATATAAGTAGAAGAATACGGTTGCAATATTTAATTCCAAATTTAGTTATGTAGGCAATTGTATCTGAGTTTACCCTGTGGTTTACCCCTCTCATGGAAAAGTTTAAAATAGTTAACATTTAACACAATTAGACGGCTCGCCTATGAAACATACCAGATGACGCCTAAGATTTCTTGATGGATAACCAGTCATTTAATGTTCTGTTTTATGTAAAATAATGCGTCAATATTATGAAATATTACAAGACTAATATCGTTGGATTGAGGAAATAAGTTTCATACCTGTAATTTGCATTCGTGAGATTTATCAGATGTTTGAGTTACATTCTTCTTATATTTAGAATTAAGAATAAGAATCAGGAACATGTCGTATAATGTTGATTTCCCATATAGGGCAGATCCTTTTTGGCAGGTGTTAATGGGCTATTCCATTTGAAATGCATACACCTTCTTCTTCTTCTTCTTCTTCTTTGTGGTTACAGTTCAACACTCCTGGTGGAGTAATGCGAACCGGGATGTGTGCGCGCGTTGATTTGTAATGTTGCTACTTGAAGTGCTTTGTGACTTGGTTTTGATGGGTATAGCGAGTTCTGTGTTTACTATTTTCTCTGGTAGATTGTTCCAATCCGTGACAGTTCTTGGTAGGAAAGAGTATTTATAGCTGTCACGTGACGGTTGTAGTTCAAGAAATGATTTGCTGTGAAGTCTTCTTGTAAGGCGAGTGACCGGGTGCAGTAGTGTTTGGACTGGGATTGATAGATGACCATAATATGCCTTCTGGAAGATGGAGAGGCGGTTGACTTTTCGCCTTGTAGCAAGGTCACTCCAGTTTAAGTCCTTGAGCATAACAGTCACGCTGTTGAAACGGTCGTAGTCGTGTTTGACAAACCTTGCCGCTCTTCTTTGAACCGCTTCAATTTTGTGTATTTGATCCTGAGTGTATGGATCCCACACCGAGGAGCTACCACTATGGATGGAAGAAATAACTTTAATCACAAAGGGAGTGTAGATTTTGAATGGATTCACCTTCACCTATGCAGGTAATCCGTTTGAAATCAACTCTCCCTGTGACATGTGTGAGGAAGATTAAGGCCGTGTTCCCACATAGAACAAAATCCTGAGTAGTCTAGACTAGTCCGGACTAAATCGCTAGTGGGACAAGATTCAAGTAGGTCCCGGTCCGGACTCAAAGTGGTTTTTGTTATTTTGCTGAGTCATCGTTGTTACGACCACTTATGTGGGAACGCAACTACAACTTCTACTTATGTGGGAACACGGCCTTAGGTAATGTCTTCCTTAAACATGTTAAAGGGGGTGTATGGATTTCAGAGGGAACAGCCCGATTGTGTGCCAGACTCTCACACTGTCATGACTGTGGTCATGGAGCAGCAGAAGATGGGTGTACATGCATGCACCTAGCCTTGATCAGGCTTTCTAAAATTTGTATCGGGTTGTAGTCCGGGCTATGATACCAAACTCCTTGTGCATACTGATATTAATAAATAATAACAAGTCCTACACGCTTATTTATTTAGTGCGATAAACTTAGCATCCAAACTGCCGCCCCTTCACTGACCCACCAATTACTCACTGAACACGCCGGGCGAAGCCCGGTGTAAACTGTGTAGTGATCGCCATTGAGATACCATCCCGGGAGAACGAAGTTCGAGTGAGGCCGCTTGCGGCCGAAAGCCTTGTACAATCTGTTATGACTGGTGAAGTAATTTATGCTAATTGCAAACATGTTGACCCGCCTCCAACTAGTGTTGTAATAGCGCAATTTAATGAATATTTACGATGTTTACCAGTCAAAAGCTGCTTGTCTTTTCTGATTGGATGTTATACCTTATGAATAATACATATTCGCCATATTTGGGAATATTACCCCCCACGAAAAACCCTTGGATTTCCATCAGTTTTATAAAGTGAAACATTAGATTGGTATTGCAGAATGTGCAAGGCTTCGTGTTCAGCACAGCTCTCAGCTCGTAAATCCTATGTCACTTGTCTTAGCACGCTATAATCAGCTTAATAGAGAAAGGTGGGATTTCCGTGTTATGGTGTTAGCAAGGTCAATATGGGACTGGGTTATTTTAAATGATTTTAGAAGCCTGGTCAAGGCTAGCATGCACCCAATCATTTGAGTTCTTCACAGAGCAGCGTGCAAGGTCCAATTTTATTGTGAGATACTGTACATTGTTGGAATGAGGCATATAGAAACCTTTACCCTCACTTTGTCAATCTTGCTTTTTCATTATTATATACATGATGGTAGCTATTCATTGGAACAATTCCCAGAACTTAACGAATACAAACATCTGCATGATATTTACAGTGACAATATATGACTTTATACATCCTTCTTATCTAAAATTATTTTAATAACTTACGTTACCGAAATGTCAATTTGTCAATATTTTAAGTTGTTAATAAAATGTTTTTCTTTTAGATTTAAGATTTTCTACGCGAACAGTGGCTTACTATCGAGAATGCTGCAACTCAAAGAGAAAATCTAAGTACGAACTCAATAAAGCTCTTTAAACACAGTTCCATGAATTAATAAATCAGATTTGGTAGAAGTTCAAGGATATAGCAAACTCCGCGAACATATTAATTACGTAAAAGCATAACTTTTAAGTTTAAATTACATATTATTTTGTCTTGTTTAAACTTAAAAGTTATGCTTTTACGCAAGAGCAAAAATCTAAAAATACAAAAAACACCTATAAAATGCAATTGGTTTATACTAGACAGCAGGTATTACATAGGGTCTTACATGACTAACGGAATGTCACTGATGACATTAAACAGAATTCAATATATGGGGAAGTAATAGGCGCCGTGCGTGTCATTCAGGTGCAATTCTACCATTTACAAAAGAAAACCCCTTACGTCAAGACCAACATATATCATTGAGACCAATTTCCATGTAATTTACAGTTTGTTTGCAAAATCCAAGATTATAATCTTTTAAATATGGTGAGAAAGTAGGCTCCGGTTTCATAGGTATTTCTGGACGGTTATATTAAATTCAAAACACTCAAGGCCCGTATTCTCGTACGTAGTTAAACACGGTTTTAAGCTAAACATGCGTCTAACTTTGACTTTAGACACATCGTTTAACTAGACGTAATTCTCGAAAATGTTTTTAACTTAATAAATACGCGTCTAACTCACTAAAAAGTATCTAACTTTAAACATGGGTATGGGGGTAGTTTAAAGCGCGTTTAACCAGGGACAATCGAATGTAGGGACAAGTAACGACCTATTGTATCGCTACATCATTGTATTTAATTACATAACATGCGTGTTACGGGTTAGCTCTAGTAGTTGCGGGTGTGTTTTTAAAGGAACTCAAAGGTTGCCATATAATCTTTCGAAAAATGATCAAAATATAATTTTCCAAAAAACGTAGTAGTGGGAAATTGTTCGCCTCTGGTGCTAGAGGTCCCTGGATCATAAATATCGGCTGTAGAAAATGCTACCACGGACAATTTTGAATTTGGAAGACTAATATAAACTCCTCAAAACAGTGTGGACATTTGGTTCAATCGCAATCTCGTAACTTCTTGTATACAGGTTGTCCCAAAATGATCAGTACCCATCGATGCTTAATTAATTTTTTCATCATCAAAATCAATGAGATTTAGGTCGGTTGTTTTTTCATAATCTTTGACATACTAGTACTGTATCCTTTCATTAAAGGAGGTGTCCCGCAAGCATAAATTGTGCATTATGTGTTAGACAAATAACTATCGAACCCAACTTTTGTAATTAAATGGAACAAAACACCACACTTATGACAAAAACAAATAAAAACCGCAATCTCTCAACATGCACTTTTTTAAAATTCGCGGCGATCGAAAGTCCCAGTGTCGATGATGTCATAGTTATACAATGCACATGCGCAAATTTGAGCACCGATACCCATGACGTCATCGACACCGGGACTTTCGATCGCCGCGAATTAAAATAAATGTAGGCCTATGTTGAGTGATGGCAGTTTTTATTCATTTGTGTGACTATGTTTTGTTCTGTATAATTACGTAATTTCGGCTCGATGTTTATTTTTCTAACAAATAATGCTAAATGTTGTGCTTGCGGGACCCTTCCTTTAACATTTTAGATCATGAATATCAGATTTATTTAACTGAGATAACACTACATTGTGTGAGACATGGTGATTTCACCTTTGTGGTATGTGCAAAAAAATGTGTGGGGGTGTGTGTGTTAAATTCGTAAGATAGAAATAAAAATATTCTCGCTATCTCTTGTCTGCTATTGTTCCTTTCTATTTCAAACTGTTGTTTGTTATGGTTTTTCATTAATATTCATCATTTTGATTTAATTTGAAGAGTAAAAAGGGATCGTCACACGTGAGTGATCACAAGCTTGTTTCTATATGAGCTAGTTTTGAGGCTAAACTTGAGGGACATTTAAAAAGTTAAAGAAGCGTGGCCATGGATAATTAGCAGTGGCTTAGACTTCTTTTTCATATCGGGGTGGAGTTTCTTATAAAATTGGTAACAATGATAGTCTCTTACTTTTTAACCTCATCCTCCAATGTCAACATAAATCTCTAAGCCACTGCTAATTCACCCAATACCACTTCATTAGCTATTTAAAAGTCCCTAAACACTTATCAGCCAAATAAATAAAATGTACGGACGGGGTCACTCAAGTGTGACAAACTTCTTTTACCCTTCAAATTGAATTAAAATGAAGTACTATTTAATGATTTGAACAACCGCAACTAATAATAGGCATTGCACAATGCACACACAAAGTCTGCCACACAACAACATGAAGGGGTGTGTTGCAAAAGGGCCTACATCCACTTCTACATGTTACTCATTTTGCATTATTGAATGGATGGCTATTCATATAATGTGGAATGTGGCTTGTATTGTTGGTGCCTCAATTGGCGTGCATGGATGCACTAATCCAAGTCATGAAGAAAGCCATACAATAATTTGGTTAATTCAATTATGCAAAATGAGTAACATGTAGGAGTGGTCTGTAAGCCCTTTTGCAAAAAGATCTTCAATAATCATGATAATGTATGCAGCTCCACTTTGAAAAACCCCCCTATATAAAATTGGTTATCCTCACATTGTGCACTCCCTATATAACCTTGATTCGGGTATAACTATCTATCATCTGGTGTTTTAGTTAGGACTGTTTTTACCAATTTTCGAAATTTGCTCTAAACTTGTATATATTCGGCCGATTTAAATAAACCTAATTAGATATTGTACTAAGCACTTCAATTCATTTAGTGATATGATCAGATTTTGCATCCTTTGAGTGCCTTATGTGAGTAAAAGACGGAGAATTTAAATTATGGGTATATAAGAAATGGAAATGCTTATAATTTCTAAATGCAGCAATATTTGTCAATCAAATTGGGTATATGTTATCTATTACCGATCACTCTTATGATGGGAAAAAATTGTCGGACATTGCTCATTTGTATATTAATGACTTGAATAGATAATTAGCCAATTTGCATATTTAATGAGCTTATGAAACTAAATTATAGTTTAAAAGATTGGTATCATACAGTTAGCCAGTATACCAAGTTTGACTGCAATACACCATTCACATCTGGATTTATAACATTTACGCATATTAATTAGCTGGACTTAGACATTTTTTGATTGCGGTCAGTGAAACTGGTCAAAATGACCAATTTCACTAGGTTATTTTAGGCATATGCAATATAATTTTACCATATTTTTAAATTTTACATGGTATATAGATATTCAATTGTTAAGAAATATGTGTAAATGGTGTTTTGAATGTTACATTATTAACAAATTGAGCTCTCTAAATCCTGAATGTTTGGGCATTGTTACTGTTTTTGGCAGGTTTTCGGCCATTTCCGGAGTATTTCAAAACACCGTACCACAAGAACGCATTGACCGATTGTCATAATTCTTTTTGAAAAACAAATCTTTCATTGCAATCTTTCATTTGACACCAACCCTCTTCCCTCCATAGCCGTCTAAACTGTACATTTCTTCTGTACACATATTCCATTCTTTACTAATTTCTTTTTTTGTAGTACACCTCACTAGCCAGAATATTTTCTTGTCTGCGTAGGTATAGGGCTTAGGGGTGGCAACTGGAGTACATACACATATCTCCAGTTGGTGGGAACGGCGTAACCCCACATTGCGGTGTAGGGGGCTGGTTTAGGTGTTCTCACTTCTTCTTCCTTTCTTTCTAGTTCTCTCTTTTAACTCACCTGTAAGTCAAGTAATTAGTACCTGCATCTCAATTCACTTGATCCAACTATGGGTGAAATAGTCAAGGTAATCCATTTCATTGAGCGGATGAGAGGGTCAACCTCCAGCGGGAAAAGGGCGCGAAGGATAATATCCTTTACCGGCCAATGGATAAAAACAGGCAGTCTGTAGATTTTTGGATGAAGACTGGATCTTTAGAGTTAAGGGCGTAGGAGAAGTTATCAATCTGATAATTTTCAATGGTTGCCAGTCAACTAGTGCTGTTTGCACAGCTCAAACCTCTACTAGGCGTGGCGCACCAATGGAGTTTAAAAAAAATAGCCAAGAAAGAATGGTGGAAGCAACTTATAGCACCATGGTTAAAGCCCCTGTAAAAACACTTCCTCTTGTAAGGCTAATCCACTCAAAGGAACAAATAACGCATCTGCCTGGCAAGGAGGGCACATGCTGATAATGGACAAGAACAAGGAAGAAGTAAGACTAGTTTCGTTGGATGTAGGAAATCAATAGTTCTTTTAACACCCGGACCCTTAGACAGCCACACAATATGGGTGAATTGACAGAAGCAGCTAGAAAGTTTGGTATCGATGTGATCTGCATTCAAGAACACCGCTTAGTGCATGAAGTTGACATAGACTACACAAAAGTATCCAAAAACTTCACCCTAATTACAGCTTCTGCAACAAAGAACACAAACGGAGCTGCAATCGGAGGAGTTGGACGACTGATGAACAATTACTCACTCAAATGCCTGATAACATCCGTCAAAAGAAACACGGCATAGCCTGGAATATTGTGAATGGCATCAGTGGCAGGAAAGAGAGTAAGAATATCATGCTTGCTGGTTCATCTAACGAAAGAAAGAGAGCATGGCTAAAACACTTCTTAACTCTACTTGGGAAACCTCCATCCATCCCGCCAATGAATACACCATAACCTAAGTTGCCAAAGGAGTGTTGCCAATATCAACATCGGAGTTTACGCTAGACGAACTCGAGGAAGCTCTTTCACAATCAAAACCAGGTGGTGCTCTCGGGTTGGATAATATTCCCCTCGAGCTTTGGAAGTCAGATGCCTTCAAACCACACCTTCTGCATCTGTGCAACCGCCTACTACTTGATCACGAGAAGCCTGCGCAGTGGTCAAAGGGTGGTATAATACCCATCCCAAAGAACAGAATCAGACCCTTCATTGACCCTTTACTGCGTTGGAACCAGAATGGTTTTAGACAGCAGAGATCAACCATCTCTTAGATTTTGGCCATCAGACGTATCATTGACATGATTGAAGGTATCAAAGCTAAGAATCTTCATTTGGTCGTAGTGTTTATTGACTCAAAAGCATTCGATTCTATACACCGAGACCACATGTTTAAAATCCTACAAGCATAATATGGAATTCCAGGAATCATTTCATCGTTGATGCAATCAAGGCAATATATAACAATTCTCCTGCTTTGGTGATTACTCCAGATGGTGACACTGATCATTTCCAGATTATGGCAGGCGTACTGCAAGGAGACACCTTAGACCCCTTTCTTTTCATAATAGTGCTTGACTATGTCATGCGACATGCTTTGAAGGACATCAAACACTCTATTGGCATCATCATTGAGGAAAGAAAAAACAGGAGATATCCCGAAATGCCCCTATACATGGCCTGGATTTTGCTGATGATATAGTACTTCTGTCATCATCCATTGCTTCAGCTGAAGAACTTTTGCAGAGTGTAGAGGATGCCTCCAGTTGTGTAGGGCATCATCTTAATGTCAAAAAGACCAAGACCCTCCTTGTGAATATACCTACTACATCCAATGACCAAACTATGAATGGCTCTGAACTTGATAACATTAAGGATTTCAAGTATCTATATATATAAGATCGTCACTACCAGATTCATTACATGACTTTAAGTGGCGGAAAGCTCAGGAATGGGTTGTATGCAACAAACTTGACAAAATCTGGACTGCAAAACTTGATAGAAACAACAAAATCAAGATTTTCAGAGTATCCTACTATATGGCTCAAAAACCTGGACGGTAGCTCAAAGGTTTGAGGATAGAATTGATGGATGCTACACACAGCTACTTCGAAGAGTTCTTAACATCAGCTGGCGAGACCACCAAACAAACAGAGTGGTGCATGGTGACATCCCTCCTCTGTCAGTCACTTTGAGAAAGATGCATCTACAGTTTGCAGGCATTGCGTTCGCACCAGGACCAGCCTATCTCCCACATGATGTTTTGGACGCCTAACTATGGCCATTCTAATCGTGGCAGGAAAAAAAACTACCTAGTATCCTTACAGCATTGCAAAGGACATGGGTCTTGACCTAAGTGATATTCCACAGCTCATGATGAATAAAGCTACATGGTACCAATATGTGCCAGCTGCTTCCACTATTCCGTCTAAGGGCGACCGATGATGATGATTGTTGTACTTTGTCGAAAAGGTGAAATCACCATGTCTTACATAAATGATAATGGAGTGTATATTGAGTTTGATAAATCCGATATTCATAATATGAAATTCTAATGAAAGGGTACAGTATGTCAAAGTTGATGGAAACATAATGGAACAAATCCCATTGTTTTTGATGATGAAAACAATTAATGAACTTTGGATATCGATTGGTACTAATCCCCATTCAGAAGAACTACAGGTCGTGTAAGTGTCCCATGAGGGACACGAATAATTAAAAATGCATCATGTTTTTTGTTTACAAAGCTATAGTCTGTTGGTATTACCCATGTTAGGCCTCTATCAAATACACTTCATCCTATTAAATGTCACCCCATAACTCCCAAGATATGATCAATTCAGTAACAATTAGGGTATGAATCCACTTTTGGACGACAGGAATTAGATTTCCAACTGAAAAAATTGCCTTTGAGATTCCAATGATGATTGATGGATACATCAATGTGTTGTGTAAAATACATATGATATTCAAATATTCTGTGGTTTGTCATGGATAACTCGGATGAAAATATGTTTTTCTGCTCAAATTAAACTAACTATCAACATGCAGTAGGTAGATTATTTGGTAACACGGTTCATGCAATGAATTGGACGTCATGCACCGATTTAATTGAATGTAGAATAGGCCGGGTACGATTCCCCTTTGCAATTCGTTGCGCATGGCTACGTGACACAGAGGGATAGGTGGACATCATCATCGCCATTTAGAAATATATTAGCTTTATCCACTCTTCTTCGTCCCTTTTGCATGTTTTGAGAATTAATCCCAAAAGTATTACAATGTTTCTTTCAAGTCACCTATAACTGTGAGGACAAATAGGTTATATCATTGAAGTTTGCATAAGTTGCGTAAAGGTTGCAATTAAGTGACAGGAACCAGGTGCCAAGAATAACTAGACCATCAGCTAATGTTAAGGTCAATTATGGGAGCATCAAAGCGTTCCATATTGTCATTGCCATGCATGACTTCCTCTTTGTCTTTCAGGTTAGTGAATGACCTATAAATCATATGATAAACACGATAAAAGAAAATAAACAGAAATGCCTATCCAAGTATGTACGGAGTGTCACCGAAGACACTAAACAATGTACTTCAGAAAGTTCCTGATTCGGTCCTCCTACATGTAAAATATTTTTAAAAATCTATAGCTGTGAGACGAAATAGATAAAAGACTTATATATTGGGTCAAGTAATCATGTTATGGTATTACGATGTTTTACTGCAATTGTTATTTACATCTAAAAGTTTTATTGCGGATATGATATTATAATTAATAATGGGACGTAGGCAGGGGTAAAAATAATATTTTTTTCAGGGGGGCTCTTTGTGGATTTTCTCAAGAAAAAAAGCCCTCGTGATGGTGTTTAGGGGGGCTACTTTCAGCAAGACGAGGGCTACTTACAAACTGATATTTTCTAATTTTTCGTATCAATAAACATGTTTTAAATGTATAAGTACAATGTTTAACAGGTTCGCCATCGGACAAATTTTAATCTGTCAAGCTTTCGTCAGGATTAGCTCTGACTTCTTCAGGACCAAATTATTATAATATTAAACAAAACATAGAGATTGCCACTTCTCTTGTTATCATCATTTGGGCTGCCCCTTGCCCGATGATTTGAGAGTTTAGGTGCCCCTTCCTACTTGTGATAGAATTGGTGGCTCTGAAAAGAGCTGTTCAGATGGATTGCCGCTTTTTTCCACTGAACAGAACAGATATGGTGGCTCTGAAAAATGCTCTATACAAAGGTTGCCACTGGCCTAAAATAAATTTGGTTCTAATAGAACCTCCAAAGGACTGCCCCCTTGACCAATGGAAATAACATAGAGAGTGCCCCTTGTTTTAAATGTATTGGTCAGGGCTGTACTTGGTACCCGCCCGCACGCCCGTGGCGGGTAACTTTTGCGTCGGGCAGGTAACTTTTCAAATATACACACCCGGCTGGCCGGTAAGAATTTTGCTGTTGGTAAATGAAGATTACTTGTTTGGCAGGTAAGTTTACGGTCGGGCTGGTAACTTTTACATGCTACCAGCCCGGCTGGCTGGTTGGAGAAAAAATGAAGGTTCACCCCCAACCTGGTATTGGTAGATACCAGCTATATTATACCTTACCTTAAAATAAATAAATTGTAAAACAACTGGAATAACCGTCTAATCATTGACCCTTTAGGCCTGTTGGTGACCATTTGTCGACCCGTTTACGCGTGTACATGGCAAAGTGTAAGCCGAAATTGGGATATGAGGTTCTTCAGTCTCTTTGTACAATTCTATCGTAACTGTTATGTCTGACAGATGTACATGTTGTATAGAGATCGAAAGCAAGAATGTGATTACGGGAGATGCGAGTGTTGGGTCGCCATTAATTTTTCTATCACAACACATTGCTTCCGAATTCGTCACGAGTTACTCAGTCATTGCGATTAATGCGTGGTATTGTGAAGTAATAATAGAAGTTCAAAGGAATGCGATGATAAAAAGATCGATGCTGGCTTAAAGAACAAATTCAAATGGCAATAATGGCTTGAAACAAAGGGACGAAAAGGGATATTTATCCAATAAAGGGAATCCTCTGCTGAAAATTCACGGGGGCTATTTCATGGATTTTTATCATTTTTTTCACCCTCGCCATTGCCTTCAGGGGGCCATTTTACACATTTTGGGGTGAATCACCCCGGAGCCCTCGTCTATTTTTTCCCTGGACGTAGGGACACACTTTATTATTAGTTGAAATATAGAGGCAGTAATTCAAAACAAGTCCGTATGGGTTATACGTATAGGTGACCTGTACGTAAGACTTATAATAACGATAGTCGCCAAAGTAATGTTTTGCATCATGATAATATGTACAAGCAAGCTTATGGGCCCCTCACGTGTATCCGTGTGAGCTGGGCGGCCCCTTACCGTGTGAAAATGTGCGGACGGCGGCACATTTTGGGGACGGACAAGGGACATGTAAGCCTGCTCTTTCAGTCGAGGGTGACAATGTCTCAGGTTTCTCTTGATGAGTCCTAGCATCTTGTTAGCCTTTGATATCATCTTGGTGATGTGGGTTTTCCAGGAGAGTTTAGATGTGAAGGTGAGCCCAAGGTATGGATGTTCACTGACAGTTGTAAGGTTGTCTTCACCCAGGTGGTAATGAAAGCCGATGTTGTTGAGACGATGAGTGACTTGCATGACATGGCACTTGTCGGAATTAAATTTCATCTGCCATTTTAAAGTCCATGAGTGCAGCGTGTCAAGATCCTTTTGGAGCGCTTTGCAGTCGTCTGTGCTGTTGATTGGACGGTACATGAAACAGTCATCGGCGAACAGGCGAATGGACCTACGGCACATAATCTCCTGGCCACAGTTCGACATACGTGGGCGCACTTCGATCAGGCTGCGCACGCATGTTTAACTCACAAAATACTGCCAACCAACAACACCAAAGCACCTGATTGGTCAAATTTAAACTGACGCCTTTTTAACGATCGTCACGCTGCGCCGTATCCACCAACGCAGTGCTCCCGCTGCGCCATAACCACCGACGCAGTGGCGCGTGATGGTGCGTGGAAAAGCTCATGAGTTTTTTCAGTTCTCACGTTTGAACACCAACCAATCAGAGCCTTGAGGTCGAGATGACGTAGTGCGCACAACAGAGATCCAGGGGACCGTTTTGGGGTGAGGTTGAGCAGGCGTACTTTACGCGAGCTCAACCTCATGTGACGTGGGTCCATTGATGACGAGAATTGATGACGAGTTACCATGGTAACAAGAGTATGGATCCACTTTTGGACGACAGGAATTGGATTTTCAACTGAAAAAATTGCCTTTGAGATTCTAATGAAGATTGATAGGATACATCAATGTGTTGTGTAAAAAACATCTGATATTCAAATATTCTGTGGTTTGTCATGGATAACTTGGATGAAAATATGTGTTTCTGCTCAAATTGATTATGTTCAATTACACACTGAATGACGATTCTAATACAAGAGTTATCTGCACTTGAAAAGTGGCCAAAGCTGAATAAGACGTGCCTGAGTAGATTTGCCATCATTTGAGAACGAAGCTTCAAAATGGATAGAAAAGCATTTCTTATGACAAATTAAAGAATACTGAACATGATTATTACTGTTTCATGTACAATTTCTATATTTTTCATGTTCTGGTCTATAAATTACCACAGTCGATTTTCCTTGTTCTTTTAGTCTCCCAAGCACTTCTTCCCTGATACATTGTAATAAACATTCTAATAAAAACGGATTGACGTTGTTGTCTTGTATAGAGGTGATCCGTGTAATGGATAAGCTGTCATCTTGTCGGTATAATGACTGTGTTTAAGATTTTCACATTGAAGACAACCGTTTCATGATAATGTATGTATGCCAATTGGTAAAACGGTTCATGCAATGAATTGGACGTCATGCACTGATTCAATTGAATGTAGAATAGGCCGGGTGCGATTCCCCTTTGCAATTCGTTGCGCAGGGTTACGTGGATAACCTCTATTGTGACACACATGGATAGGTGGACATCATCATCCACATTTTAGAAATATTAGCTTTATCCACTCTTCTTCGTCCCTTTTGCATGTTTTGAGAATTAATCCCAAAAGTATTACAATGTTTCTTTCAAGTCACCTATAACTGTGAGGACAAATAGGTTATACGAGGGTCATTCAGTAAATAATGAAAGTGATCATGGTATGGGATGCTTGAGTGATTCTATTAAGGGATAATGTGATCAATACAAAGTATGAACCTTTGTCTTTCAAACAATACACTTTTGGATTGTTAGATATCTTTGGTTATGTAACGTCATTAGCATAAACACAATAGGTTTCAGACACTGACTGAAATCTGTCAATTATTTGGCTGGATATGTAATATGTTGAATATGGGTTGATTGATACATGTGCGTATATCTCAGCAATGCAAGCATAAAAACAGATAACATTTGGCACATAGTTAGAACACACACTTATCCATGTTTGACACTCTTTTCAGATCTGAATTCCTTAAAACAAACAAGAAGGGACCATCTCAAATACGCTTTTATTTAGCAAAATTCGCAATAATATACCTTAGAAACAACAAAGGATAATGAACAATGGAGGGATTATAATTTAGTAAATTGTTGTGGAATGTAAAGCAATAATAGTGGGGATTTCAGAAGGAGCTGTTTATAAAATTTCCTCAAACCATTGAAATTATGTGACGATTACTTTAACAATACATATCTAGTAGCTCTAAAGATAACAGTAATAAGAGAGGTCGTGGCAGCCATCTTTGATTGATACATTCATTTATATCTTCATTTTGACTACCACAATATTTATACACATTGATTTAAGCATTTTCATTATTTCTGATTACAATTTGAAGGCACAGTAAGCTTTTATCTGGTAAATTTCATGATTTTAGCCATTTTTGGCCCAGTTCAAAATGATCTGCCGTCTGCGCATGCGCATATTTTCTGCATGTTTCTTGCGAATAAGTTCAGATAATTAGTTAGTTATCATATGGAATCTCTCAAACTGGTTAATTGCTTGGATTTGTCCTAAATTGTTTGATTTTTCGCAATATTAGTGATTCACTTACCGGGCATTTTTCAATGAAATTGGCTATTTGAAATACTGATATTTGTATACTTTTTATTCAATTGCCTCTCCTTACTTTTTCCCTTTATACTACATATATCAAATTACACAGGGATTAAAGTTATGGTCTTTTTTATCATACTTACGCGAAAAAAATTGGGATTTACCTGCTTCTGGTGTCATGTTATGCAATCTTCTTACCACATGTTTCATACAAACAATTTAAATTTACCGCCAAATAACTGATTTAGTAGTGTCCCAAGTGTACTTACTTTGAGACAATGCTATGACGTCATAGTTCACACTTAGAAATCCAAAAGTGTATTGTTTGAAAGACAAAGGTTCATACTTTGTATTGATCATATTATCTCTCAATAGAATCACTCATGCATCCCATACCATGATCACTTTCATTAATTATTGAACGACCCTCGTATCATTGAAGTTTGCATAATTTGCGTAAAGGTTGCAATTAAGTGACAGGAACCAGGTGCCAAGAATAACTAGACCATCAGCTAATGTTAAGGTCAATTATGGGAGCATCAAAGCGTTCCATATTGTCATTGCCATGCATGACTTCCTCTTTGTCTTTCAGGTTAGTGAATGACCTATAAATCATATGATAAACTCGATAAAAGAAAAGAAACAAAAATGCCTATCCAAGTATGTACGGAGTGTCACCGAAGACACTAAACAATGGACTTCATAAAGTTCCTGATTTGGTTCTCCTACATGGAAAATATTTTTAAAAATCTATGGCTGGGAGACGAAATAGATAAGACTTCTATATTGGGTCAAGTTATCATGTTATGGTATCACGATATTTTACTGCAATTTTTATTTACGTCTAAAAGTTTTATTGCGGATATGATATTTTAAGTAATATGGGACGTTGGACACTCCTTTATTATAGTTGAAAAATAGAGGCAGTAATTCAAAACAAGTCCGTATGGGTTATACGTATAAGTGACCTGTACGTAAGACTTATAATAACGATAGTAATGTTTTTGCATCATGATAATATGTACAAGCAAGCTTATGGGCCCCTCACGTGTATCCGTGTGAGCTGGGCGGCCCCTTACCGTGTGAAAATGTGCGGACCACACGGTGGCCGTTTCCCGTCCGTTGAACACGCTCAGGGTACTTTGCCGGCCCCGGAGTTTTGAACATGCTCACTGGCGGGTGAGTAAAAGCAGCGGCGAATGATGAGAGCCCGGTATGAGGACGGTATAAGGACGGCGCACCCGTTTCGCACCCGTTTCGCGCCCGTTCGCAGGGCGGTGATGGACGGTGGTGGACGTCGACCATCTTAGCGACGGGCTGCGAACGGCCGCATGCAGCCTGGTATTACCGGAATGTGAGTGAAGCGGCGAACTTGAGCACTCAGCTTATAAAGGGCGGTTTGATGACGCTATCAAGGCGGTTCGGCCGGTACCCCGGCGTTGCGGCCGGTGAGGAGGTGGTATGAGTCCGGTTCTAGGCCGATGTGGACCCGGTATAGAACGGTACGATCCCGGTGACAAAAAAAATCAAATGCGGCCATTTTTTGCTGATTGTTCACCGTGTTGGACTCTGTTGTTTTTCTATAAGACGGTAAGGGGCCGCCCAGATCACACGGATACATGTGAGGGCCCATTAGAAATTAAGGTGACACCAATGCATTATCATTATCGGTCGTCCTTGGACGGAACAGTGGAAGCAGCTGACACATATTTGTACCATGATCACGAGCTGTGGAATATCACTCAGGTCAAGACCCGTGTCCTTTGCAATGCTCTCGGTAAAGATAGGTGGTGTTTTCCCTGCCACGGTTAGAATGGCCATATTTAGGAGTCCAGAACATCATGTGGGAGAGCGTACGCAGTGCCCTGCAAACTGTAGACGCCTCTGTCTCAAAGTGACTGACAGGGATGTCACCACACACCACTCTGTTTGTTTGGTGGTCTCGCCAGCGGATGTAAAGTACTATTCGAAGTAGCTCTGTATGTAGCATCCATCAATTCTAATTCTATCCTCAAACCTTTGAGTTACCGTCCAAGTTCCTGAGCCATATAGTAGGATACTTTCTACACATGCCCTGAAAACTTGATTTTGATGTTTCTATCAAGTTTTAACTTCCATATTTTGTCAAGTTTGATACATGCAAGGTAAAGGTAAAGGCGGTCGATCCTGTAATACTAGGAGCGGAGTGCCCATCTCTCTTTCAAAGCGATAGACTCACTCCTTTTTTATAATGTTGCTGTGTGGGGCTCGCTACACCTCCTCCACAGCGAGTCTGTTACCTTCCCAGGAAGGAAGAATGCCGGTACCCATTTAAATACACCTGGGTAGAGAGGAGTAATTGCGGTAAAGTGCCTTACTCAATAGTACAACATGTTGACCACAACGGGACTCGAACCCACAACCTTTAGATCATAAATCCAGTGCTCTACCCACTGCGCACACATACATGCAACCCATGTCTAACACCAATGCAAACACATTTTAATTTATGATAGACGTATTGGTGCTTGTACGTAGTGTGGTGATGCAAAATATTACTTTGGCGTCTATCGTATAAGTCTTACGCGTCTATCGTATAAGTCTTACGCGTCTATCGTATAAGTCTTACGCGTCTATCGTATAAGTCTTACGTACAAGTCACTTATACGTATAAACCTTTGCAGTGCGGCCTTACCGGGATATTATTTACCGTAAGCAACATTTGAAACTTTGACGAAATGAACCGTATAGTATACATGATGAGACTGATAATACATGTACACAGTGTTTGGCCAAATGTTATTTACGGTTAATAATTTCGCTACCGGGTCACTAAATGTTTTGCAAAAGAAATGTTGCTTTAATACTGGATGGAAACAATGTACATGTATGGAATCGAATAGAGGTTACCAATGTAGCTATGCGCAACGGACTACAAAGTGGAATCGTACCCGGCCTATTCTACATTCAATTAAATCGATGCATGACGTCCAATTCATTGCATGAACCATGTTACCAAATTGCCTACATATCACGAAACAGGTGTATCTTCTCTCTTAATCTTGAACACAGTTATTATTCCCGACAAGATGGCAGCAGATCCCAAACGCGGATAACCTGGTAAAGTCATCCAACGAGTTGCAAGCAAAATTGGACCATATTTTCTCTATGTGGGCTTGGAAATAAAACATGTATTATATTGACACCCACGTATTGATGGCATATCAGATAAGCTCGTCGATCATTTTTTGTTAGTGACGCTGTCATTAGTACTAATATGCAGTATAAGTTAAAACGCAAACATTTAATTATATTTTAAATAGTTTTCTTACTTGTAAATAGTCACACAGGGGGTCAATGATAGTGTCATCTTACATCTCCTGGGTAGATTTAGCTCTTTATCCTGAAGAGGTCTTGACGTTCTCAGAAACAGCAAATATGGCTCCTGCCGTGTTCCATGGGAGAGGGAATTTGTCTATACTAAATCCTGACCAGTTCCTGACGAAGGTGTTTATAATGGGAGGATATGATCAACAACTCAGTAATTTTAAATTCTGAAAGATACATCTACAATATTCAGACAGTGAAATTAACCGATATAGGTGCATACTTTACGTGTCGTGCAACAGACATGATAGATTAAACATGTTAAAGCAAGTGATCGTGCGTATGAAATGCTTTGCACTTTTCCGACCGTTTCCTTCGCCTTATATGCATTTGGTTTTTTATTAGTGCATCAACAAAAGCGAAATATGTATGAAATACCATAAAGTCCAAACTGCTTTAGCATGTGATATAGCCAAATGAGGGAGGACCGACGTAGAACTTATCATGCTTATTGAATAACCTTCGCACCAGGCACGATGGACAAGATTTGCCAATACCTACAACTCGTATATAGGTCTACTGGTTCAGAAACCTTTTGCAACTTTCAAAGTCTATCTCATGAAATACTGAACCAATACTAGGCATGTTTGTACTTACTTAAATGCATTTATAATTTCAATGTACGTATAGAACACCAAAACAAACTATTATGTACAAATTTACATATCTGTAAAAATGCAACTCAATTGCTATGTATTTCTTTTACTGAATCGGTTTGGTAAAATTGTACATCATTATTATGTTACTTTTTACTTGGTTATTTTGTATATTTGACCTCATTCTTGGTATGTAAAATTTAACTTCATTATACCGTAGTGGTAAGTGGGGTTGCGGGAATTTATTTCCAAATTTGAAGGTATTAGGAAGAAGTTTGTTTTCCCCTTTTCTAATTTGATGTCCTCGCTTCGATTTGTACTCAAAATGGCCATGGCGTGAATAGAGTATATACAGAAGAATGTCTGTAATTTTGTCTGTGCGCCAATCTCGCTAATGACACATCCCATTCCTAGTCCGAGGTTGTTCAGACTCGCTCCCGTACGATCAGCAGCTCTGTAATCTTCATATATACGAGATACCCCTTGTCATACCGATAGCTTGTTTTCCAATAGAGTTTATCCGTGTAGCGGCTGTAGCCATGCGCAACGGACTACAAAGGGGAGTAGCACCTGGCCTATTCTACATTCTATTGAATCGGTACATGACGTCCCAGAGGGTGATTTAAGGAAACCCCATAATCCCTTTGCGAACTTGTTGTACCCAGGATTTCAACCGCCACTGTAGCTACGCACAGTTACCAGATATCAGTGAACCATGAAAGTAATTATGTTGTGTAAATTATTTTGAAACTATCACAGAGCTGTATGATGTGTGACCGTGTGCGCTATGTAGTATTGCAGTCAAGACAGCAGATCATTTTGAACTTGCTGGACCAAAAATGGCTAAAACCATGACATACCAGATAAAAGCTTACGCCTTCAAAACTAATCAGATACATTGAAAAATGCTTAAATCAATGTGTATAATTATTTTGAAAATCAAAATGAAGATAGAACTGGATGTATCAGTCAAAGATGGCTGCCACAACCTCTCTTATTATTGCTATCTTAAGAGCTATGTGTATTGTTAAAGTAATTGTCACATAATTTCAACGGTTTGAGGAAATGTCATGATCAGCTCCTTTTGAAATCCTCACTACTATTGCTTTACATCCCACAACAATTTGCTCAATTATAATCCCTCCATTATTCTTTATCCTTTGTTGTTTTCTATGGTTTATTGTTGCGGATTTTGCTTAATAAAAGCGTATTTGAGATGGTCCCTTCTTGTTTGTATTATAGAACTCAGATATTAAAATAAGTGCCAAACAAATATCGCTAACATATTGTACAAACTACGAGTTGCCAATTTATGACTTTCCCCTATGTACCAAGTGTTATCTGTTTCTATGCTTGCATTGCCGAGATATACACAAATGTATCCATCGACCCATGCTGTTTAAACCTATTACATATCCAGCTCAAATATTGACAGATTGTCAGTGGTTGAAACCTATTGTGTTTATGTTAATGACGTTACATAACCAATGGTATCTAACAATCCAAAAGTGTATTGTTTGAAAGACAAAGGTTCATACTTTGCATGGATCACACTATCCCTCAATTGAATAACTCATATATTATTATTGGTATTTTATTCAGAAGCATCTCGTGGCCCGCAGGCCAAATTACATGCTAATATACAATATTAAAATTACGATATAAATATGCACAAAACATCAAAATATTGCACTTGTAGGATTGAATCACAATTTACAAATAAAGATAAAATGTACACAAATTAAGAAACAACAAAAATGTCACACATAATATGGAACTTTACCATGTTTACTGCACGACCAGTCGTGCGAGATAATTGGGTACCTAATTATTTAAAATATTGACAAAATAAGGAACAGGACTATTTTGGAAACGCTGAGTCCTACAATGGAATTGGGTCAAGTTGCCACTATTACGAAGTGATCTGTCATGACACTCCAGTCTGGTAGGAGGGAGGAGAGATTTTGTCCTCTCATTTTTAGGAAGCCCTTCAGCAAATCTACGACAATGCTGCTCCCTTCTTCCAGACAAGGTGTCAAAATGGCAATTACCCAGGGCTTCATCATAAGACTCATTCCCAAGTATGGTTCTGCAAGCCCTTTTTTCATGCATTCCATACCATGACCACTTTCATTACTTATTGACCGACACTCATACATCTGAAATCATTATTAACCTTAACCGTAGAAACGTTTGGTAGGGATGGAACGAAGACCAAGGATTTTTTTCTTCAAATATTTAGCCAAATCAACATTGCACATTAAAACACATGGGACATACAACAATCATGCTAAAATCGGAGACCATATATACCCAGGGTTTAGTGCTTCATGAGGGTTTCACACCACTAAATAACGTCTGGCCCTACCCCCTTTGAGGCAAAAGTCCAAAACCGGCCCGTTTCTATGCCGAAACGGGAGACCTATTGTAAATTACAGTTTAAAATTAGGGTATTTACTGCAAGTTATGGCGAAATTAATATAGTGTGAATTTTGACAGACACATCAGCGTTCTTCAGGTCCAAAAAAATTGATGCAATGATGATTTTTTAATATTTTAACAGAGACATTTGTGTTCAGGTCATTTCCGGTATCTGACGCAATAATCTTAATCAACAATTGCGTGTGACCAGGAAAACTCAACTCGTACTTTTTGAAAAGGCTCTAGCTCAAAATTATGCCGGTTACCCCCCATATATGAGTTGTTGAGTTAGTAGTCATGGCTTTCATCTTCAAGTTGAAACCAAATTTCAAGTTACCAGTTTCTTATAACGTCAAGAAATATCCATTTTAAAAGTGTGCATTTCACGTGTAACCCTATGGGAGATGTATTTAGTGGTGTGCAACCTGAGATAGAACTTGTGTGCGCGCAAGCCAAGTGCTGCTGACTGGTTGTTTCTGTGTGGTGTAGTAGGGTTAGGGTTAACCATATACCATGAAACCACTGTCAAAAAATCCCTTAAAATCAACAGGAAGAGATGTTCGGTATTTTGAGTCGCTAAAAATGTAGAGTTTTTATTCAAATTTGTCAGAAATTTAATGTTTGCACGAAATAATGAAAGTGTTGGTAAACTGAAAAGTTGGGTCGATCGGGTAAGGAAACTGGGAACCAACTTTCACTAGCCTAATCTGTCAGAAGTCTAAGATATTTTCAATGTCGTTACACCTATTTCGTCCCACCCATCTTTGCTTACAAGTAGGATAATACTTCAATCCTTTTTGCTAACAATACCAGAACATAATTTACACGATATATGAACTCGGAAGTAGAAAAATAGCACATACAAATATCGCTAACATATTGTACAAACTACGAGTTGCCAATTTATGACTTCCATCTCTTTGCGTGTGGCTGTCACGGTGTTACCATAAACCTCTCCATAGGCATGTGATAACCATGTCATGAAAATTGTTTTAAAAGTTTTCTGTAATCATGGTAATTACCCATTTTTTCACAGTTCATACCTGTATCGTATTAATTCGCATTATCTCTAACATAAACTTCATAATTAGACACTTAAACTGCCAATAAACCGCACAGAAAATACCGTCGATAGCTTCCACCGCCCTTCTCCATTTCTAACCAATGTACTGTTCTCATTTCCATTAGATTAGGTTTTATTTCCCCCCTTGATTTTACAAGGCGAAAGTCCAATATCCTGATCTGAAACTCGACACCATCAGATACATATGGGCTTTCTTAAGCAGTCGGAAAAGCTAGTCACAGGGGCTGAGAGGGTGCTCTGAAGAGTATGGCCCGTTTACGTTATGACCTACTTTAAGTACAAATTGATCATGATGATTTATCAATACGATGGCATTGTATAATTTATTTGTTCCACCTATTTCAGGAATAATTCTTCACAGTAACAGACAGTCAGTGTACATTATTGTTTTTAAACATGATATTGATTTATTAGTCAGAATCGTCATAGAATCAGCAAGAGACGGCACAGACATTTAGTGCTTTTGTTTAATTTTACTTGTTTTTATTTTCTATTGACATGATGTTGACTGGTTAATGTTTCAATTAATCCACTGCTGTAGCGATTTGGGAAGAGCGGGGTATCAAATTTCATACAATCGTGATGTATATTTGTTGATATCCTGTATTTAATTATTATTAAAGGTAGACTGTACGATATTAAAAGCAACAATTAGAGCGTGTTGTTAAAAGGAAACTAGAAACACTAACAAATGATAGCCTAATGATGATGATGATGATGATGTTGATGATAAACGACGGCGACGACGATGATGACGACGATTTACAACGACGAAAACGACAACGACGACGACGACGATACGATGACGATGACAATAAAGATGAAGATGAAGTGTTCAAATTTGGAATTAAAAACAAATCGAATCTTAGGAGTGATAAGAGATCCCAGAATAACTATACTCTATGGTCCGTATGCACAAAAGAGTTAGACCGGGTCTAAAGTTAGACCTGGTCTAAGTGGATTTTAGTTTTTGTGAAAGCACACCTTTAATTTCATTTCCTTCTCAAATAAGCTAACAAATTGTAAAGATTCGGATGCAAAGTTCAAGAATAGCAAAAAATATTTCATGAAAATGCAGAGGAAAACAGATTTTGAGGCATGAATAGATTTCACTTAAACCAGGTCTAACTTTAGACCCGGTCTAACTCTTTTGTGCATACGGACCTATTTGTCTTCCTCTGGATGTGTGTTTCACGACTCGACTCGACGTACAGGCTGCGTGAAAGTGAAGTAGCTTTACAGGCGCAGCATTTACGCACGCGTATGTATCTTCCGTCTATCTACGCTCGTGTGTATACGCCAGAGTAATTAGTCTATGAGAGCCCCGAGTATAGGCGCGCGCGTTAATGTGCAGCAATTAGTAGAGAACTAGTGGCGTACGCGATGCCACATTACCTACCTCTGAAACCACTGGCGAGAAATATTCGGTTTTTATCTCTACGCGATCAAAAGTAATACAAGCGTACACACGAGATTATGCATAGACTATTATTACTTAGAGACTGCTCATTCCGCATTCCAACACACACAGCGCACTGAAGCCGCGTGTTCCCTGACGACAGTCAATCTCCCATGACGACAGTCAATCACCCATGACGACGGTCAATTCTTCTGGCGCAGCTTGTGCATTGAGTGCGTATGATTAGCACGAAGACACACCCGCGTCCGTGGCGCAATTAACGGGAGCGCAAACCGGTGCGTGCTTCAGAACAACGTTAGCGTTATTCGTGAAACGCTTGCGTTTGTTTCAAATCAACACGCAGGGACGCTACAAGAAAAAGTGACGCACTCAAGCACGCGCGTAGAGCGCCGTTTTTCGAGAAGTGCGTATTTGTTGTTGTCATGGTTCGACTTTTTGTTCTTTGGCTTCAATTTTTAAGCGTCGTGAGCAGCCTCTGAGATTATGGCCACAAGCACGCGCCACGCATATGATGCACAGGGCGTGTGTTGCCATAGACTAATTACTAAGAGACTGCTCATTCCGCATTCCAACACACACAGCGCACTGAAGCCGCGTGTTCCCTGACGACATGTCAATCTCCCCTGACGACGGTCAATCTCCCATGACGACAGTCAATCACCCATGACGACGGTCAATTCTTCTGGCGCAGCTTGTGCGTTGAGTGCGTATGATTAGCCCGCAGACACACCCGCGTCCGTGGCACAATTAACGGGAGCGCAATCATTACAATTTGAAGGGAGAGGATTCCCCTTATGGAACCAAAACATGCCACAGTGTTTATTCGTCTTCACACAGTCCTCAAGTTTCATGTCATTACCAGATTACTTGGTCATTGATGAGTAAACACTATGGCCAATACCGTCCTTTGTTCCACGCATTTATTATCCGTAAACAACATTTGGCCAGACACTGTATACAACCAGTCTCATCATGTCATGGGTGTATATCTCCGCTTTATTCCGTCAATCAAATGTTCAACTTCACCATCAATGACCACAACCTGATAACAGTTAGGAACAAAAAATGGTCCTTGCAGAAAAACGTTCCTGAAGCCATCTTGTTAAGCTTGAATAATGAAACATTGAAACTAATACATGCAAAGCGTGCACAAATTGTTATTGTTAAAGGTCCGGTATGTTTTTAACGTCCTCAAATGAAAATTATGGGACGTACGTGACCCCGTACTCCCCCCCCCTCCCATTTGCCCCACCTATGATCCTACCCTTTTCTTCCCCTTTCCTCTTCCCTCTTCCTCCTTCTTCTCCTCTTCCTCCTTGTTTTACTCTTTTGTCAATGGGGGGGGGGGGGGGGGGGGGGGGGGGGGCGGGCGCGGCATGGCCTGCTGGGCCTCCCCTGGATACGCCACTGGAACGTGTTAAAATAACCTTCATGTGAATAGATTTATTTATTGTTTATTTTAAAGCACTTAAAGAAAAGTAAACATTAGGCCTAACTGTTACATATAGGTCTACGAGTGATTTGTGCAATGACCCATCTGTGATTTAGCGCGGCCTACATTATAATTATATAAACGATCGTATTTAGCACTAATGTAGGTCCATGTTTTTCTTCTGTTAAATAGACATGATTCATCAAAGTATTCAATTAAAATTTGAATTCTTAGAGCAAAAAATATTCAGAGTTTCGTTTGGCCTAAACATTTACCTTTTTACTGTGTAATAGAAAAGCCACAAACAAAGCACATTTTGTGTATCAACTTACCAAATTTGTAACCAAACACGAACCGATTTTAGTGGCGTTAGATCTACAACAGCACGAAAGGACCATAAAATGCGTTGGCGGCATTCGTGAAACGCTTGCGTTTGTTTCAGATCAACACGCAGGGACGCTACAAGAAAAGGTGACGCACTCAACACGCGCGTAGAGCGACGTTTTTCGGGAAGTGCGTATTTGTTGTTGTCATGGTTCGACTTTTCGTTCTTTGGCTTCAATTTTTAAGCGTCGTGAGCATGGGCGCCCGCGTCCTTCTGTATTCATTCGCTGCGGTAAGGAGGCTTCGCCAATTTGGAACTGAACAAACTATAGTTGCTATTTTTTGAGCTTTTACTCGATATTTAGTTGCTAGTTTTTTATGCACTGGGTGAGCCCGAGATTATCTTTTCAACAGGTTTCCGGAGGTCGAGATACTCATTCAATTCCTATTTCATGTGTTTTTTCATTTCATAGGTAATCCAGACAGACACGCTCCACCAAGTTGGATGTTTGCCCTGGCAGCCCTACCAAGACGCACCAAAAGACGTCCTTACTCAAAGGTACAAATCTTAGAGCTGGAAAAGGAATTTGCCGATCATCAGTATCTCAATCGTGAACGTAGAGCGAGATTAGCTCAACGGCTAAGCCTATCGGAGAGACAAATTAAAATATGGTATCAAAATCGTCGAATGAAACAGAAGAAACTAGACGAAAGGGAGAAGAAGAAGAGCAGCAGCAGCAGTGGCTATAATAAAATGTCAGAGTGATGTTTGTATACTATTTATTTGTAATAGTTAATCAATCATGTGAGCGAATTTTTGGGCAGAATGATATTTTGTTTTATCCAGGTACGGTATCTTGGAGAGAGAATGATTTTTAACAACGTGGATTCCATGTGTTTTGCAACGGGTCTAGTGATTAAACCAATCACCGAACCAACCAACAGTAAACCATCAGAGCTTCTGGTATTTTCTCGCACGAAGTAAATCACCAACTTGGCCTCAGATCGGCAATAGACATGGTAGAGTTTCAGGCCCTACTTACATACAAAACAATTTCTTAACGTGTTTAGTGGTAATGATTCCATCCAAATCATCTGTAATAATTTTGAAAATTTGCTATACCTGTTAATACAGTATGACATCGTGGTGGTACTCTAAATGGACTGGAGGTGTCATTTTTGGGATTAAGTGTACTTATAGGTCCCATGCATGCATTAATTGCACGGTAGTATAAAGTGCCTTATTATACATTTATTTGATGCACTTTGATGCCTGGACTCGTTGACGTAGTGCACGTTAGTATAAGTAATGGTTACTGGTTCAAGCCTGGACCCATACATCTGTTCCCTAATTCATGATATGCCATAGGATTTGAGTAATGATCAATGTGATAAGTGGTTCGTAACATTTAGCGTGATTCGGTTGATCATGTTGATCTGGCAACGTATATGCCTATATTCTAACGTGCACTCACTGTACAAATGGTGTCTTGGCGCCTTATTGTTGTCATGTCTTGCAAATAAACGTGTCTTAAACATTAAAAAACATAGCAACATATTTGGCTGAAGACACGAGCCAAGACATGTCTTGTGAAGCCAGTTTTGAGACATGTCTCCAGTAAAACACGAGTCACGTCTCTATGCAAGACATGTCCCGCCAAGAAGTATCTCCATGCAAGACACGTCTAAAATGTAGGCCTAAGACATGTCTATTGAAGCCAATTCTGAGATATATCTTGAGTTTGTGTCTTCTGGCAAGACATGACTTTCCCGAAGACGTGTCTCATACATGTATCAATTACCCTATGCGTCTTGGCTTGTGTCTTCAGCCAACTATTTTTAAAGTTTTTTTTTATTGTTTAAGACACGTTAATTTGCAAGACATGACTTCAAAAAGTCGCGAAGACACCATTATTACAGTGTACGCTAGCGAATTGTTGCTACATTAATCGAGAACTAGTGCCACAAGGTCCTATCTGTAATAGCTGCCAGTTGTTATACATGGGATTGTTTATATGCCTAGCAGTTGATAAAAAACGAAATGTTACTCAGAGCAGCTATTGCAAATATGATCTTTTGTAGTTCAGATATTTAGTGATGTGAATACTTGCTATCTGACAGTAGCTGTCACTTCTGGCTCTCTGGTGCACCCTTGTCGTGCTTGTAAAAATGCAACCTTACAAAACCCCTGTATATTGATCGTATTGCTGATTGCTGCAATAATGAGCATCTGCGATGATCAATAATATGTTGGGGTTTTTCCTACAAAAAGGTATCGTTGTCTTTTGTGATTGCTGTTGCGTTCAGTCGCAAGCAATCGAAAGAATACAAAATGGCGAACCTCAAAAGGACAAATGATCTAATGTGCAGAAAAGTGTTGATCCATGCAATAACAGATGTCGTCTTGATTCGAATTCCCCGGAGATGCTGAAATGTCGTTCAATATCATTCCATTGGAATTCCTTGAAAGATGCCCTAATGCATGAGTTGGCAACATACCCCTGCTATCTTGCATCAGACACCGGTTCACCACAGGCTGTTAATTAAAACACTTTTCACGCGGCCGGCAGGCGTCTGCAGACGACATTCCAAAATTTCACAAAATGTTTCAAAATTGTCATAATTATTGAATTTCATTATCATATTTGGAATCACTATGAGAAATGCATTGAAATAAGTACAAATATGCCTAGTATTGGTTCAGTAATCCTTGAGATAGACCTTGAAAGTTGAAAGGGTTTCTGAAAAATCTGTTTTGTAGAGGGTAAAGCCAATAGCCATGATAGCCGCGTGGAAAGTGTTAAGGTATTCAGGCTATGTTCTTAGTACAGATAGTGCACGTAATATTTCAGACACAGTATAAATGGCCCAGGTGTCCTGGCAGGTGCCATGAAATCTTACGAACACCATTTTATAACTTATAAGAAAATATGATCAACGTTAAGATGGAACCAAAGCAAGCTAAGGACCTTTCAAAAACACGTTAGAAACATCGGGAGAAATATGCAGGTGAAAAAACTGTGCGTGTTATCATTGACCCTAGCTTCCAACTTCCTACATATGTAGTCCATGGTGTTATGTATGTCGACAAGGTCGCCACAATGGGGAGTGATGGAATGGAAGGCCATCATATCATCCAGATGATAATGCACGGAATATGTTTCATATGTTGGGTATAGTTCTATAATCGAGCCCTCGCCAAGTAATAACTTGCCCGAGCTGCGTAAGCGACTAGGGAGGGTCTCCGCTACGTGTTCAGCGGGTCACAGTTTCTGGTTATTGTGGAGGCACGACCGCACGAGTCCAATGCTATAGACTCTATTCACGCGGCAGCCATTTTCCAAAATATGCCACCCAAGCCTCCTCGTTCCTGTTTGGTCTATCTGCGCCTCGCGCTCCCGGCTCGCGCTGCACAATAGAACTGCGCGTGAAGCGTGGTACCAAAGCGCGCGGCGTACGCATCCTCACGCAAGTCACGCAGTCGCAGGTATACGTAACGAGAACGAGGCTTGGGTGGCAAATTTTAGAAAATGGCTGCCGCGTGAATATGGTCTATTAAAATATTGAGGCACAATGGGAATTTGGGGTGGGGGATGAGTTAAATGTTTTAGGGGAAATGTTTAAATGTTGAGGGAACTTTAATTTAAATCACTATAAATTTTGAATTTTGTTTGGTGATTTAGCGTTTAGTTATTGAATGACTATACGTCGCCACTCGCTAAATTATGCCCTTGAAAGCTTAGCAACAATGAGATGTATGCGTGCGTAGCACGTCGTCATCCAAGGAGGATGAGGGGGGGGGGGGGGGGCGGCGGTAAAAAGTGGTTATATTTGCATGCTAATCTAGTAAGGCAGAGATATATGTTTTGCCACTGATTATGTCACTCATAGCCTCCTGATAAATAGGACAACCAACCATAGTTAATAGTTTAATCAGTTCCAAATTGGCGAGAAATATTCGGTTTTTATCTCTCAAAAGTCATCCAATCGTACGAACACACTTATGGCGACACGCACATCGCTTTGGTCGCACGCATGCGTCACGCATACGATGCACTGGGCGGTTGTTGCCTTTAGCGCGCCAGCGTCCTTCTGTATTCATTCGCTGCTGTAAGGAGGCTCCGGCAATTTGGAACTGATCAAACTATATATGCTGATAAGATCTCACTTTGACGTACGATCGTGACGTCAACACGTATTGCAACCATCACAGCTTATTATCGGTCGGCACAGCTGATCAAAGACAAAACTCGTCATTTGCGCGTTGATGCTGTGAAGCTGCGTATTACGCACTGACGCCACTTGATACCACGGGCGGCATGGAATAGGCCTATATAATCATGATAATGGACTCATGTTCATAAATAGCCTTTACACCTAGCTTGGGATATTGAGGTTAAATAATCTCTAAATAGCGGGAAATTATGTCGCCTGTTAAATTGGTCCGTATGTATTATAGTGTAATGAACAAGTGATCTTGACATATCCCGTATACCCGTACATTGATATTGAGCATCTGTGCATTATGATGTGCGGAGGAAATTGTCAATAATCCAAGTAAAATGCTATTATCATGTTGCTGTAAAACATTTTTTTTGTTTATGCATTATTATTTAAAGATAAACTTTACGTGACCTACAAAAACAAAATTATTTACCGATGCTCCCAATTATGATAGGACTGGTCTTCCTGTTTTCTTTATGACATTTTCGAGTCGTCTTACCGCGCTTGTATTGTATTTCACTATGTAACACGCAGGTCGTGACGTCACTACTGCGTGTTATAGTGTACTATACGCAGTGACGGTGACTTACCGGTGATGGCATACGCATAAAGCAAAACAATGTTTATAATAACTGCTTTTTATTCACATTTTTGACATTTTCGAAAGTTTCATCAAACATTTAGAAACACCGTCAAAAAGGTTTCAAAGGTGGATGTTTCGATCAATTTAGCCTTTTTTTGCCCATCTACATATTTTAATATCAGAAGAAACCCCATAGTTTTCTAATTATTTCTGAAAAATGTTTGGCGCAAGATATGTTCCAATTAGAAGTTATATGCCAAAATGCAGTGAATTACTGCCAAAGGTGGTTAACCACCTGGCCAGTTTGCGTACTTATACATGTTATACTCAATGGGCAAATTTCATGTCACCTTGTGCTTCTGAAACATGTAAAATAAGAACCATTGGAGTTTAGGCAACTTCAACTTCGGAATACGACTAATTTATGGATTGACCCTTCATGTAGAATATAAAATACCAAGTTGAAAATCGTGCCAGCAATCAGAACACCTACCTTTAAACATTTTCAAATGTTTCGAACATATTCAAAATGATTAAATAAATCATATTATCATTTGAAAAAAAACAACAACACCTCGGACAGAAAGTGACGAGTCACTATACGGTTGCTGAAGTACGACCACGTTTTTCAAAATATTCTCATTCTCTTTACAAATCCATCATAAACAGATAAAAAGAGGTGCTATATAAAACACAGAACTCTGGGGGTGCACTGACATTGGAAAGGGGTATAGGTATGTGCCGCCCTGAAGACCCCCCTTTTTAACCCACTTCTGCTAGCTCTTTTAAGATGGTGGTCTTAAAAGACCATCCCCCCCCCCCCTTTTTGAGCTTGCATCAGCTCTTAAACCCTTAGGTCTACGGTTATATACCTGCAAGATCCTTTGGACTCAAGGTTAAGATTTCTCTATCTTAACTCTATTTCATGTGTCACCAAATGAATAGAAGCCAGTTCACCCTGGGTGGACTGCCCAGACTGCCTAGAGTGGACCTTTGCCTTTAAGACCCCATTTTATTGGAAATCCAAAAATCGCGAAAAAACTTACGTTCTTCGAAAGACCCAAATCTTTCGAAAATGTGCGTTCTTACTAATCAAATTTGAAGAAAAAAAACCAGACTTACTTTTCGAGAAAAATCAGTTCTTAATCTTAAGACCCTATTTTTCGTCATAAAATGCTCTCAGTTCAGTTCCGAAGCCCCCCCATATTGAGACTCTGGGTGGCACACCCCTACCCCCTTCGATTTTAGTATTCTGTAGGGTATTGTTGACCTGAAGCATGTTTAAGTACACTCGGAAAGAGTCTGAGACACGCAGATGTCGCCATCATGAAGCTAGTAGCTTCATGATACAAATTAAGGCGGGCGTGGGGAATGGGTGGGATGTTGAGGTAAAAAAAGTATACCGTATGTGTTTTAACACTTTCCACGCGGCTATTGACCATTTAATATCGAAACAGATTTTTCACTAGAAATCTTTCCCAAATTTCAAAGTGTTATCTAAAGAATTACTGGACCAATACTCGGCGTGTGTGTACTTATTTTAATGCATTTATCACGGTGATTCCAAATATAGTGTTGAAATTCAATAAAATTGAAGTTTTCGAAACATTTGGTGACATTTTGGAACTATCGTCTGCAGACGCCTGCGCGTGGAAAGTATTTAAACATGTTTATATTTGGCGAGAATTGCTCCAACATATGCTTCATCTTATATACCCACCCCATAGCACGGAACAGACCATCAACCTCTCAAAACGACACGATGTTCATTAGAAATTTCATTGCGATTTCTGCAACTTGCAACCAAAGAAGAAGTTCTTGTGCAGTCTAGCATGCTTGGTGCCAACAGGGCTCCCCCAACCCCCAACCCCTCCCCCAGTGCCCGAACATTACATGTGTTAAACTTTTAAGCATAGATCGGTGAAAGTAATTAAAGGTATATTATGTGATCTTTCCAGGGAGCGCCCTCAACATCGAAAAAAAAATTGAAAGCAGATTTTCTTGCAGATTTACATTTCTGATCATAAATCGTACATACATTCCAAGTTACAGGGCGATACGATTCTTAATTTCTTCAAAATCATGGTTTTAGAGTGAAAATAAACTGTCGTGTTAACACGACACTTTATATTTTCACTCTAAATTCACTCTAAAACCATGATTTTGAGGTAATTAGGAATCGTATCGCTCTGTAACTTGGAATGTATGTACGATTAATGATCAGAAATGTAAATCTGCAAGAAAATCTACTTTCTAAAAAAAATCATGAATAGAGGGCGCTCTCTGGAAAAGATCACATAATATGCCTTTAACTGCTGTCGATCGATGATAATCTGTGTTCTAATACATAGTGCAGATAGGCATATATTGGCACAAATGTGAAAAGTAGTTGAATACTTACGTATTATTCAAAATACAAAGGGTTTTTAAGAAAAAAACAAGAGAGGACTGAATTGAAGTAACATACAGTGCACTATATACTTGCAACAGGATGTTCTAAAAGACCCTCATTATAAGCCTTTCATCGCAATGTAATGCAAATAATGGGAACCAGTAAAAACATTGGTGACAGAAATCAGTGGCCATGTGATGAAAGTGAAGCATGCTGGTGTTGCTTGCTCAAGAAATCTTCTTTGACTTGGAACGGTGGCACCCCTGTCCCACACACAAAATGCTGGCAGTGTCTATAATCAGTCCTTCACAGGCCAAATGTGTTAAGTAATCTCTTACATTTTTGCGATTGACTAGTCAATCAAAGATTGATTTCTCAATCTACTGCCGATTGTGAAGGGACAAATCTATTGATTGAATCATTCAGTGAGGTGATTTGAAAGTTTAATCTTTCTATCAATCACAAGGAGTCATTTTCAATCTTCTATAGCGATTAAAGTCCGTGACGATTGAAAAAAGTTTGAAAACTCATTCAATCCATATGCAACGTACGGTATGTCATTTAAAAGTATAACACTTGTTGAATGATAAAATCAGTCTACAAGTGTAAAAGTCAATCAAAAAATTAATTTCAATCTATTGTTCAATCTATTTAGATTGACTCCTGTCATCAATCGCTAAAATATTGAAAATATTTCAATCGGTTCATTAAAGAGAGTAGTTGGGAACGTATTTCTTGCATGTTGTACAATATTTTTATTAGATATAAGTTCGTTCTATTATAACTTTGCATATAATGTTGTTATGGGGTCTGAGATCCCGGAAAATGACTTGAGTCTGCAGCTCGAAAAATATAGCAACGTATGTTTTTAATAATAAAAAGGTGTCGAAGTTAATGTTTAAATTAGTCCTGTTTTGTCGTGATGTCTGTAGGTTTTGTGGCCTAAAAACACATATACGTGATAAGTCATTAGTCATGGGCTTAAACTGTTAACATACGTAATGTCTAGCTACCTAATAGTCGAGTTGTTCCTGACCTTAACCATGACACCTGTAATTTCATTGCTTTCTTTCAAAGCTGGATATTCCGATCACTTATAAACTTCTTTTCGACAATTAACATATTTTGATATCAGAAGAAATATTTTTCTCATTACTTCTGTAAAATGTTTGGCGCAATATATGTTCCATTTAGAAGTTCTAGGCCAAAATGCAGTGAATTGGCCAGTTTGTGTACTACTCAATAGGCAAATTTCACGTCACCTTGTGCTTCTAAAATAAGAACCATTGGAGCTACCGACTCAAACTTTGGAATACAACTAGGCCTATACTAAGGATGACTTTTTATGTAGAATAGAAAACATCACGTTGAAAATCGGCCCAACAATCGGAATACCTATACCTTTAATGTTATGTTATGTTAGCTTGAGGTGTGTAGGCCTAAAAGATCAAAAGTGTTTCGGGTCACCAAATCCAAAAACTTAGGGGGAGGGGGACATCCTGTATAACATCAATCTACCTTTCTCCATTTTTTCAAAGTTTCTTGTCCATCGCATCTATAGCCTATATGAACATTAACAACAAATCAATATCATGATTAGATGTATACAATACATCCCCTTGACCAGTCCAGTGACCAGCCTCACATTTATCCATTGCATTATCACAGATCTGACACACTGTAACTGCTCCATGTATAGTTGTATACTCATCACAAAAAGTATCAAGACACTTAACAAATGAGCCAATAATTAACGGCCCGAAAGGGTATGGATTACTCGAAGCAAATAACCCAGTGCATAATTTTGTTCCGCGTATTTTGACACCTCGATTGTTGAGATACGATGTTGGAGTCATTGTCAATTCAATGATCGTAGGTCCACTTTCAAAAGTGACAATCATCCCTAGAGAAGCATTTTTGTACACGTATTACAAAAAGCATAAACCTGCTCATTCTCTATAATTATAGGGATGAATGTCACTTTTGAAACTGGACCTACGACCATTGAAATGGCAATAACTCCGCTCCGCAACATCGCATCTTAATAATCGAGGTGTCAAAATACGCGGAACAAAATTATGCACTCGGGTTATTTGCTCCGATTAATCCATACCCTTTCGCGCCGTTAATTATTGGCTCATTTTTAAGTGTCTCGATACTTTTTGTAGGAGTTTAGTTCACAACTGTGTATAGCCATTCATTGGTATAGCCTAGAGAGTTTGGTCCTGTCACTCGCCAGACAAGCAGTCGACGACAGTGCCACAATTTCACAAATTGTTTCAAAAATGTCAATTTTGTTTATTTTGGAATAACCATGGGATATGCATTAAAATCATCAGTACAAATATGGCAAGTAGTTCTTGAGATAAGACTTAGAAAGTTGATGAAAAATTGAACTGACCAACATGTTGCCGCCATGTCCGAAATGATCCACACTGGGAGTGTAACCACTTTCTATACATACATTATGTATCAAAACAGTCTTTAGAAATCATGGACAGAGTGTTTAGAGAGTTCAATGTTAAGAATTTAAAACACTTCAATGTTTAGATTATGTGTTTAGATGTTTAGGAAACAAATAATTCAAGTATTTAAATGCTTAACATTTAAAGGTAGGTGTTCCGATTGCTGGTCCGATTTTCAACTTGATGTTTTCTATTCTACATGAAGGTCACCCTTAGTCGAATTCCTGAGTTGCATATAGTAACTACAATGGTTCTTAGTTTAGAAGCCTAGGATGACGTGAAATTTGCACATTGAGTAGTACACAAATTGGCCGGGTGGTTAACCACTTTGGGCAGTAATTCACTGCATTTTGGCCTATAACGTCTATAACATTTCTGATCATAAATCATACATACATTCCAAGTTACAGAGCGATACGATTCCTAATTACCTCAAAATCATGGTTTTAGAGTGAATTTAGAGTAAAAATATAAACTGTCGGAGTTATCCGACAGTTTATTTTCATTCTAAAATCATGATTCTGAAGTAATTAAGAATCGTATCGCCCTGTAACTTGGAATGTATGTACGATTTATGATCAGAAATGTAAATCTGCAAGAAAATCTTCTTTCAATTTTTTTTTCGATGTTGAGGGCGTTCCCTGGAAAGATCACATAATATACCTTTAATGGAACATATTTTGCGTTAGCACCAAACATTTTACAGAAATAATGAGAAAAATATGGGGTTTCTTCTGATATCAAAGCATGTTGATGGGAAAAAGCTAAAGTTATCGTATAATCCACCTTTAACTCTCTAAACACTTATCTGTCCGCGATTTCTAAACACTGTTTGGCAGGTCCGCCTTGACGTTACTACGCAATCGTCAGGCATTGCGGATATGCCACTATGATTTCGCGTGGCCGCCATCATCTGATTAGAAGGGTTGTCGGTCTATCGCCCTCTACCTGCGGATTAGTGAAAAAACAATCATGTATGATGAGGGCTTACTCTGGAGTTGAAACAATTTAGTTGTAGAATTCTTAAAAAGCTAAGAAAGTTTAAGCAATCCCCATTGGTTCTCACAGAAATCGGCGATATTTATATAAGTCAATATTATAACACGGGTAGGCGAAGCTTGAATTTGTTAGCGTGACCACCCTCACGCAATGAGTGGTAACTAATAATTTTGTTCCATAACGCGCACTTATACAGCGATTCTCCTGCGTGTATACGCGGCGCAATACGATGACGCATAGTTTATTCACCGCAATAAAAGGTACTAATTTTAACAGATAAATGTATAATGTATGACTGTTTAAGAATGAGAATAAAGGTATAGTTTTAGACCGCGTCAGCGTTATATTATTTTCTCACATAAATATGTATGCTATTAAAATCGTCGCTGTTCTGACATACCGGCACATGTGCCATTTTGGGCAAAATGAGTTAAGTTGCATTTTATGATCTACAAGTGAAACTCTTTATTCTCCAAAAAAAGTGAGACAAAAAGGTAATTAATTAATGAGATACCGCACTAATTAGTGTCATATGCCAGGGTTTTAACATAATACCGGCATGAAAACCTCATTTTGTATTCTGACATACCGGCACATCACAATATTCTGCCATAGACCACCGTGTAACAACATACCGGCATATCACTGGCATATCACTGTAGAACTGTCTGACATACCGGCACATGACTTGATGACATAATTACTCCTAATTAATAATTGCAATTTGTTGTTGTAACATGCTCATAACAAACATAAGTATATATCTATTAGTGTTCTTTGACAATGATAGTGACATTTGATGTAAATGCTCTCTAACAAGTCTTTAAAAATTGGAAAATTTTCAAAACGCTGTTTTTCGTGATGTGCCGGTATGTCAGAACAGCGACGAAATAATAGTAACGTCAGCATTTATATCAGACAATATAACACGGGTACGGTCTAAAACAATTCCTTTATTCTCTAATTAGAAACATGCAGGCGATGACGCTTGAAACAGGGGATGACGCTTGAAACATGCAGATTTTAGGTAAATCATGTCCTCCATCATCTGCAATTGACAGACAGTAGATATGACGCCCTCTATATTATTTTATATTACGTGTCTTACTAGGAAGACGGTATTATAATTATGTTACATTATGTACATTTTCTGTCATATTATTACCCAAATGAAATGAAACAGGCATTTAATTTTAATAGGGATGGAGTCTTTGTTCTACTTAAAATACTACTACATACCGCCCGCATTAATAGGTCAGGCAATAATATAACACGAGTATAGTACCTTTATTCTCATTCTTAAACAGTCATACTTTAGACAATTAGGCCTATTTAATCAAATTTGTACATTTAATTGCTCACATTTGTCAAATTTACCCCTGTTAGTATCGAGTAACCCACAAACATTCCATCCAATCTCGTGCGTTGAGTACGCCATTCGTCGGCGTAATGCGTCGCATAAGCACGCACGGAAACGCGCAGTGAAGAAGTGCGCGTTATGGAACAAGACTATAGTTATCACGCATTGTGCAAGGGTGGTCACGCTAATTGATGTACGCCGTGTTAAGTTGTCTCATATAAATGTCGCCGATTTATCGGAGTAGTCCTACCAATGAGAATTGCTTCAAAATTCAAAATAATAGCTGTTTAATAATACTGATCACTAACGGCCTCTGTATTCATGCAGCAGTTCTCCTCTTCCAGTCTTCGCCGACTAAACTTTGACAATGGATTCACTTTATGTCAGAATGCCACAATTACAAATGATCTTAGTCACTGTAAACATGGTATGGAAGGAAAAACAATGTCTACCTCCTGCAAGAGGAATCTTAAACAAAAAACAAATTTTAAACTTTTGCAAATTCGTAAAGATCTATAGTAAAATAGGATTGTAAAAACCGACAGGAAATTTAGTACAGTTAAATAATTGCAGTAAAAGTGCCAACGATCATGACGATAGAAGCAAAAATTCACTTCAAATGTATCCATTCTCACAACTACCGGTGTGTAAACCATATTTGAGAATAAATAGTAATATTTTCACTTATATCATAATACCAAATGAAAACTTCTATCAAGTATAAAAAAAATAGTCAGTAAATGCCCCTGATCACATTCCTGTCCCCTTTCATGCCCTCCAAATTGTAGACCGTAGTTACGTTACTGGTATGTAGGTAGGTATAGGTAGGTAAGTAAATAAGTAAATAAATAAGTGAATAAGTAAGTAAATAAATAAATAAAATATGTTACTAACAATACATATGAGTGCATCATGTTTTCATCAAAATGTTCGGCCTGTTTGAGCAACTGCCGATTTCGACCCCACATGATGCATTAATAAAGGCGGTCCACTTTCGGCCACTTGTTAATATAATTTGTGTCATAGTTCTTCGTCGAAAATATCAATTTAATCGTCACGTCCTCGTGTGCCGCTTAAAAATAATCACAATTTTATTGCCTTGTGAAACACTTTACATCTCCTTTATAAAATCTTGCAATGCCGAGTTAATCCAGAGTATGCGTTGATATATCCCTTTTTTGTATAGCACGCCGTTTGGTTCAAATTTATAAACCGACACGTAAAAACACATATCATCAATCTACAAAAAAACTACATGTAAAACACAAATTATACAAAAACCATTTTTATTTTGAACTAAACGGCGTGCCATAAAATTTGGTAAGAAACTTTTGATGACGGCCGGAGCAGACGACAGGTTCGCGAACATCCACCAAGCTCCTCGCATCACAATATCGTGATTGCAACGATTTCTTGGGACCATCCAATGACCTACAGGTGTGTCATTTTTCGGTAAGATCTAACGGGGCGTACAAACCGTAAAGTGCCATGACTTTTATACAGAGTGGATAGGGGTAATTTGCACCGGTCATATGATGATTGTAATTTTTCAACATGGTTAATTTTTATTACTTCTATTTATGAACAATTTGTAGTACCCGCTATTATATTAGAGGCAGGGTGGTCGATATGCACTATTTTGGGATAAACAAACGGTAGGCTACAACAGTATTGGCAAAACAGTTTCTTAATAAGTTTAAAGACGGCATTAAAGTTTAATTTTACAACCGACAAATTATCTCTTCAGTTTATTGAGCAATCGGTGACATAAAACAACGACATGAAATAAGATTGCAAATACTATGAAAAACTACCGTTTGTATTGTAAGAGTCCTTTTTCTCTAAACTAGTTGTGCAAACATTTTTTTATGTGAAACTATTAAATTTCTTAATTTGTGATGTTATTTACATATTATGTTATACCGGAGTGCTAAAAATAATAACCACATCTACACAAAATCTGCAGACGACATTCCAAAATTTCACAAAATGTTTCAAAAATGTTAACATTATTGAATATCATCAGCATATTTGGAATATAACCATGAGAAATTAATTGAAATAAGTCCAAACATGCCTAGTATTGGTTCTGTAATCCTTGAGATATACTTTGAAATTTGGCAAAGGATTCTGAAAAATCTGTTTTGTATGGTAAAGCTATAGTCGCGTCGAAAGTGACAGCTTACCAAAATGAAAACAAATAACCAAACAACCAACAATAACCACCACCCCCTAAAAAAAAAAAACCCACACCATACAAACCACACGAAAAAAACAAAAACAAACAAAAACCCCAAAACACCTTAAACCCAACACAAACAATAAGCAATATATACAGACAAATACATATTCAACAACCAAACATTAACACCTCAGGAGCAATATTGCTCGTAATAATGATATACATTTATTTTACACGTATCTTGTAAATAACTTCGCATTATGTTGTTGTTATAAAGAACACATTGAAGTAAATTATTCACAACGAGCAAACACTCCTTTATAAAGTTACAGAAAAAAAGATTCCAGTCCCAACTGTCCCATCTATAAAGCGTCCACTCTATTTAAAGAAAAGTCTATGTTTCTTTATTGTCATCTCGACTCATCTACTGTAACTAGGACACGTTTAACCTTTTGGCCTCTCATACCAACCCATCAATGTAAATACACCTAATTATATTTTATATGCCATTTCTAATTCAACTTAAAACCGATCACGCTCGACGCTTCCAAACTATATACAATCAATACTGACTTAAACGTCTATTTCAATCCATTGTTTCACCTCTAAATGTGACCAAAAACGTATTAAAATATCATATCCACTTAACGTTAAAATGGTGGTGGTCAAATTTAATATTTAAACCGTGTTTTGTCAACGACATAAAGAAAGAATCCAGTTTATGTGCATTTCTTTTTTTAAGACATTTTGGCACTTTCAAAATGTTGCAAATATTTCTAACATTTTAATGTTTTAAATTGTTTAAATATTTTTTAAATTGTTTAAGAATGTTCAAAGGCAAAAAACCCCATCCAAAACCCCAAAACCTGAAAACAAAATCAAACTATGATTAATTGAAAACGTCCGTTTTTTGTTGTTGCCAAAACTGCAAGCAAATCTCAATACATAAATAAGGGTTGGGCGGGGAGGGATTTTTTCCAAGTGGCATTACGCCATTACCTCCACTTGAATTATCTTTATTCTCCTTTGTACCAAACCAAACTCTCTCTCTCTCTATATAATTATATCTCTCTCTGTTGTTGTTATTACCATTGAATTTCGACCTTGAACGAATGGCTCTTTACCGTGACAAAACAAGATACATATATCACAATTAAATGTGATTTATATTTAATCATATTTCATTTCCTGGGGTCGATCGGTTCGTTCCTCGATGGTTATTGTATGGGTAAATCTCGCCGCCTGTATTTATCTCCTACCGATCCAATGTGAAAGGGTGTCTCAGAACAACTACTACTGACTTATGGGAGTAATTCTGTTATACCCTTCACAGGGGTATTCACAGTGCATGATTTTTTAAAAACGACGCATACTACTATATGTAGGGTGTGGAGGGGATTACAGAATTATGCCGACTTATGGTGTATTTTTATTTCTCAAAACGTATAATTTTGAGTGAATTTGATGAATTTGAAAAACATGGTGTCTCAATAGCATGAATAGTGTCGATACCTGTTAAAGAATTGCATCTCCGGTAAAATACTTCGCGGTCTTAAACGGAAAACATATCTGGATAGAGAAAACTTGTAGAATTATTTTGATATCAAACATTGCCAGTGTACAAAAGAAAGCTTTCCAGACTGTAAAAACTGCAATTTCATAAAAACGTGTAGTTATATAATGATTTTATGCTGTGAAGTGAAGAGACTAGCGAGAGAGGAAGAGATGTTGCAAAGAGAAAGGTTTTTCATGTGATTAAAAAAAATCTCAGATTGAAATAATCCTAAATAATGAACATTATAAATGCTGTGTACAAAATGTAATAAATGAAAGCCTTTTTGAAGAAATATACATATGACTGGGATACGAACCACTAGACCAGCAGAACGTGATTACAGTTACGCACACCTGGCGTGCTGCCAGTTGGAACAAATGCATCGTGAGTTGGGAACAAATGTATTGTGCATGAGTTGTGACCAAACCTTTTAGCGTAAGTTATCAATTTATATTTAGAGGCCTCAGGAAAGGGAACAAGCTTGGTATCAAATACTTCTACAAGTTTTCTCTATCCAAATATGTTTTCAGTTTAATACTGCGATTTATTTAACAGAGATGTTATGCTTTAAAACCGTATCGAAACTTTTGGGACACCCTGTTCTTAAAATATATTCCAGAAAATATTGAAAGCGGTGTCAATCCTTTCTCGCTATATAAAGTATCATGTCAAAATGTTAAAAATAACTCTGCTGTCGTACCTGATACGTCGCACAATAACGCATCGAAAATTGTTGATCATTAAATCAAAATAGTATCAAAAATCAAATAGGTGTGACGTGTTTACGCGATAATCATGACAATAAACAAAACACCTAAACGCGGTTTTGACTGAAGCTAACAGAACACACTTAAATCATTACCTTCAAATTGTATTCCATTCAGATTATTAGATTCATCATCATCAAGAATATTTAGTGAATTCATTGATGAGAAAAAGAATATGTGTTGTATTCTGTTTGAGACACACTCTATAATGTACATAATATCTCGTAGTTCACAAAGTCAGCGCCGTCCATTTGATGTTTTTAATTGTAATGCGTTTTAACAGTGATGATTTTCATGAAGTGTTTAGACTTACCATTTAATTCCGGAATTTCACAGCCAAACTCTCTTCCAGTTGAGTTTGTAAAAAAACACCCCAGGACATGTAGCAACATGTACACCGCTCACACAAAGGGTCACTCACAATGTAATAGAGGACTCCAGTGCAATTCTCGGTCAAACAAGCAGAAAGAAGCCTCACACTTGACTGGGTGGGCAGTCAAATATCATACTCTGTAATTAAAGCATCGGTGACCAAAGACTTTTCCAGACACGTCCTAAACGTGTATTTCCTCAGAAGCCAAAATTCATAAAATGAAGATTTCGCGTGTTTTTCTCCCCATTTGACCCCATAATGTGTAAAATATCGACAGAATTTTAAAAGAAAGTACTCTCTTTCTTTTAAATGATCGATTTTAGAGGTTTTTACGCCTTAACGTGTTACTCGCGAAACGCAACCCATCCCATAATACACCGCTCATGTCACGACGAAAAAAAAAAACCCGGTTCTACGGTCCTGACCCACTCATCGATTTTTTGATTTTTTCCCCTGAAAATTCATCAACATGGTCCGACATTTTAGAACCCCCCACCCCCCCTGCCCGTATATGAACAGGTGTTTTTTCGTTGACTGCCCCTCCCGGGAATAAAGCAGACTTGCCAAGTTTGATTTTGGGTGCATTAACTTTTTATCTACATTTGCAAGTTTTAACTCAAGACCTACCAATATCTCCATTGGACGTATAATTGATTATGTATGAACTTATGTCAAAAACTAACTACGCAAGTTGTTGTTTATTTCATGTGCTTAACGCTTGAAGGGACCAGGAAAATGTGTTCAACATAAGAACAAACCACGATTTGATGTTGACAATTATTCTGTGTCACTTATTCATGCATAACAGACAGGAAATCGTCTAAATTCAATTTTGTCCTCATTAGTGTTTTCTTAAAATGAAATTGGGATTGAGTTTGGTGTTGGTGCGTTATACGAAAGCCAAACGATAAGCCTGCAAATATTCTTGGTTATCTAAAACACTTTCCAAGCGGCTATTAGTTTTACCATTACAAAACAGATTTTTCAGAAACCTTTCATAACTCCTAGTCTGTCTCAAGAATTACTGAACCAATACTAGGCATGTTTATACTTATTGTAATGCAATTGTCATGATGATTCCAAATACTGTGATGAAATTCGATAATTTTGACATTTTTGAAATATTTTTAGACATTTTGAAAGTGTCGTGTCGTCTGCAGACGCCTGCCGCGCGAAGACTGTGTTTAATAAAGACAAGTATTAACATGAGTAAGCATATCTATTCTTGGTTGCGTTCTGTTATACACAAGTAGTTCCATTTTGTTCGACAAGTTATTTGCTCGATAAAGTGTTCTGTTCTGTTGTTGTGTGTTGGCTAAATACAAATAATAACTAATTTTTCGTCCTAATTGTGGAAAAAAAGGAAGATTGAGGGCATTTTTGTCCCCCCTTTTTTAGTAAACAATGCGAAATCGGTATTTCCAGGACGATATTGCGTGATTGGTTGTGTAACCTGATGAGGACGAGGCCTAACATGCTCATTAGACTAAAATCATTCAAACAAGTTATGGATGGAATAAACAAGAAAAAAGAACATCATATAATTCCTGAAAAAAGGATACGCGAGGGGACGAGAAACTACTTCATTTTTTTACTTGGCCTTATAGTTTGTCAAAGACGAACTTTCTACGACTGAGCGTGACTTTTACTATTTTACAAATCTGTATCAGTTTGAACTAAAATGTAAAGTTAACTTCCTGAGAACTACCGGCCGATTGGTCAGAAAGATAGATACATCATTTATTGCACCAATCAGAGACATTGTTAGAATAAATGTATCACTAATAGAGATTGGAGTGAAATATTTTACAAACTGCATTTTAATTGGCTATTCAAATGAGTATATCTTGCAATAAACCAATCAGAACCACTGTAAGATAGGCCGGTAGTGCCCAGGGGTTAACCAAAAGCTAACCGCCAAAGTCGAGAACCACAAAGCACCTGACGATTGGCTGTATACTACCACATTTAATTATAAATAATAATCTTAACGTAATAATACATTTATTTGGAATGTGTTTACAGTCAATTAACATTAATAGTTTTCGTTCAATGAAATAGTGCGCGCATCAGACGGTGTCATCCACACTTCGCTTCTTTATGGGGTCAAGTTCATATTATTGCGCGGGCATTTCCTTCGAGAATTATACACGCAATAAATTCACGCAACAGGCTCCCACTCAAAAAATTAGAGAAAGTGCGTCTGTGAAATCTCTGAATGCAGTGTTTCTAAAAATAAATCAATAACAGTAAAGTGCATGGTGTGATACGTATTGCCTATTTTTATGTGGATCCATATAAAAGTATCAAATAAATCTATAAATCACCACATCTGTCTTTTACCCAATTTGAATCATGTCTTGCATGACCCATTTGTAACCTGAAGCAAAATAATGATGTACATGTTGTAATTGGCATTGAGCTTTATTAGAAGAAGAAAAAGCATTGCCTTCAAAAAATCTAAGAAAATATCTTAATTGTAGTTTCATTTTTATTGGCTGATTTGACATAGTAGAAATCATTACATTGGAGGGTTTCTACATACTACAGGGTGTATCAAAAAAATAGGGACTCTTTTGTTTTATACACCCTGTATAACAAGGTAATACTTTCTTATTTCTGGTTTGTTTCTTTTTTAGGGACCCATTTGAGCGTTTTTTCTCTTCATGCTATTTGAGGCAGGATTTCCAGGAGCTTCTCAGTACCAACCATGAAATCAATGAAGGAATCGGGAACTGCAGACAGAATTAAGAAATTATGGGAATTTCCGGGTCAAAATGTATAACTCTTAATTCCTCCGGAACATAAAATATGCCTGCATGGATTTCTAGACTTTCCATGCTGTTAATGTGTGAATTTCCGACGGTATTTTATGTGCACTAAGTCACCATATCCTTTATAGGGGAGGCAACATTTATCTGTCGACAGCAACTATGCCTTATCAGTCGGGATTCAACTAACTAGTAACTCTTGTTTTTGTGGGGTAATAACAATAACAATAACAATCAATGTTTATAGCTCCGTCTTATCTAGACAGCCAATTCCGAGGCGCTGTAGCCTATTATTATTACGCTGACATTAGGAAATCGTCACAATCACTTCGCTTCACTTATGAAGCAATTGTGTTCAACCATATCAGCACTTGTATTGTAATATCACCCTTGTGCATCTTGTGTCTTGTCTCTGGGTTTAAAGCGATCGTAAATGTGTTGGCCAAATTGATATACACATTTTGAAGCTTATTAACGACACAGCGATGAAATGCTACCTGAAGTTGCCACAATTGGACACATTTGTGTACAACACTGTATTGGTAACGTATTATTACATTGTTATCTGAGTATTTCTTCAAACCCAGAGACAAAACATTGGGTTCCGTGTTCCGATGCACATAATCACATGACCGCAAGTCGATTTTGAGTAATTCCAGTCACAACACGACGACTGTCCATTTTGATCACAAAATAGAAGTTCTTTATTTAAAAAACATGATTGAATGACTGGAAAACACTCAAAGTAACATGCAATGTGTGATCTAATCAAATGCTATCTACTGAAGATAGCAAATTATTAAATGGGAGTTTATATTTACATATATTGTCAAGCACTACCTGGGCATGTCTTGACACGTGACACGTTCATCTAGTGGCTACCCAACATTAATTTAGAGACATCCACTAAATATTGTCTGACACTGAGCTTATCATTTTATAACATAATATATAAATGAATATTTATTTCCAGAAGACTATTAATCTCTCCTCCAATAAAGTTGTTCTTTCTTGTAAATGTTACATAATCGTATTAATTGTTAGATGGCGATTAATTTCCTAGTCGATTTGTATATGGCTGATATTCCTTTTTACTGAAGTTCTCCCTATTTTTTAATGCTAAATGTTACGTTCCTCTTGTGCATATAACATTTTGTATAACATTACCAGTTTATCAACTTTAAGGATGTACAGTGTTTGTTTCGCAGTCATTAAAGGGGCACACAATACAATAGTGTTGGAGAATTTTTAAATAATTAACTTCAGAATTCAAGGTGGACATGAATGATAGTCCACTTACTGTTGCCACTCACAAAATCACAGAAACCGCCTAATACCAAGTATATTTGTATTGTGAGTAGTCTTCGCTCTTCTACTCAAAATCTTCTTCACATCCCGGCTACAGGAAACACAAAATTTTACAGTAACAGAACCTTTGCGATCATAGCACCAAAGATTTGGAACAGTTTACCATCATATATTCGCTCAATGTCATCTCTTGGCCAATTTAAAAAGTGTCTCAAGACTCATATCTTTAAGTCCATACATAAGTGTCTGATTGTTTATAGTATATTGTCAACTATTGTTCAGTTCCTGTATGTCTCTCATATTTTGTTTTTGTTTGTATTTTATGTATTGTACTTTTATCTTTGTATTTAAGCGCTTTGAGAACTTGTTGTAAGGCGCCATAAAGTATTTTGTATTATTGTATTATTAGCTATAGCTGTGGAGCACATATGGTTTTGATACACATTATTGAAACACAAACCACCGTGTACCCTAAAACAACTTCGGTTGTAATTCTACTGACTTCCAGGAACAGTTGTGTATTATTACTCCATGTGTCAGCAGACGGGACTGGACAATATCATGCTACCCATCTACATATAGTGTGCAATTCTTGTAGAGCCGTGGACAGAATATTTGAACTGACGTTTTGTTGTACAAAGAGGGCCGATTTTTCTAAATCCTTGCAAGTGTAAGTTCATACATGTAATACATTTGTAAAATGTACAAATCTCAGTTTTCATCCAAATTGAGGGCGCAGCCTTCAGCACATCTCTGAGTACCCCTTTAACTACAGAGTTGTTGTCTTTTAGATCGTTCTAAACGTTCATACAATTGGTGAGTTATTTCCCCCAAATATCAAGTTGTTGATGGTTTCTCACAGGTTTCAATCTTAAACATGTTAAATGTTCAGTAGTATTATATTACGCAGAACATGGACGTCAAAAGTCGATACATCAGTAAATTAGTTCATCTCCCCATGGTAGTTTTAGGTAGTATATACACCAGACATTTAGTTAATGGCACTGTATGGGATAATAAAGTAAACCCGAAAGCCAAAATAATATTTTGCATACATTTTTTTCCGTGCTACACAAAAGCCGCGAGCCATTTAGTAAACTAAACATTTGAGTTGAATCATGGAAGTAACAGACATGGTTGAATGAATCAATGTTTGTTGGTCAACTCCAAAAGTGAGAATATTATTACAACTAAATTAAGGCGTGGCGTCAGATAGTGGGCCGCTTGAAACTATTATTTACAATCATTTCAATTAATAAAAAGATAGATAAATCTATATTTTTGGTTTGCAGCTATCAGGAATTTCTCTGGCATCACCATTTTTGTTATTGCCTTATTAAACTGTTCCAGTTTGCTGCCTTTACATTATCACAATTTTACTTGCGTAAAGTAGGCCTGCTATTGGTTTGCTCCCCTCAGATATAGCATTTTATCTTAATATTTTATATGCGTATCCCAAACTTAGGTTATCGTATATTATTACAAACACGATCTTAATTACAGTAATACAATGTTCGCCGTTTTGTAGTTTTCTCTTGAGTTTACCATAACCGAGACAGTCTCACACGACAGCACCTCGTCTACCGGAGTAGTATTTCTACTACATACAGGGTGTCCCAAAAGTCTATGCACGTTTTTGAAGAGTCATATCTCATAAAATATAAATGTAACAATCGGGAAAATTGGGCCCCTAATTTTTTTGTATTATATCCAATGTGGCAAGAAGGCCAGTCCTACCAAAAGTTGTGTGTTTCTTAATACATTTATTTGATGAGTCACCACTTCATCTAATAGTTTTGGGGTTTAGCAACTTCTGGGCTGGCAACTTCACAAGTTTGAGAGATGACTCATTGTCAGTTTCATCTCAATGTTTTTGGAGAGAAGACATGGTACTTCAGCTCTGCTAAAATTCATCCAGAATTTGATATTATAAGAGAATAATTCCAGTGTACAACTGTGTTTTTCCATGCTCTTCTGATTTTTGCCACAGAACCCAACTTGAGGATCTTCCGATTATCTCTGGAGGTTGGACTGGACATCATTATCGATTGGATTGGATCATCCTGGACTGCGCACGCTAATCTGCGAGAACAGTTGGTCAACTGCAACAGACGCGTCGTGGTGGATTGAGATACTCCAAAAGAACAGTGAAGACCGGAACTTGTCCATCGTTGTATTTGTATCGTCATCCAGAGAGAGGATACGACCATTGTATTGTTTGATTGTTTTATGTTGTATTGGTTATTGACATCATTGTATCATTACATTATTGTACCTGTTTATTTTTGTTTTCGGTTTTCTGGAAATAAAACCTAACACTTTGGTAAAGATTTCCCCCCTTGTTCTATTAATGAAGTGTAATACGAATAATTCCTGAGTTAAGCAGTGTGATAATAGATTCATTGTTGAACAGCTTGGACGCTGTTGTTTAGTAAAGTTTGCCTCATTTTATATTTATTGTTATCACTGTAACACGGCGACGTACCGGTTACATACATTGGCGCCCAACGTGGGGCTCACTTCATATATAAATTTTAGGAAAATTAGAACCCTAATATTGAAATATTATTATATATATTAAGTGAATCATTACGTACTGTTGACCTGGAACCCACATACGAAATCTGAGCCAAGCAAGGTTTTGTTAATGATACAATGTTGTAATCTTTCAATTGTTAATGTGCATGTAAACAGATTAGTATACTAAGGTCATTAAGGTCAGTGTACTGTAGTATTTGTAAGTTATATAACTTCTACCTTCAGTTTTTAATACTGTGACAACAACAAAATATTATCATTTATAGAAATATATATGGCCGTGTGTTTTGAACTCGCCACCCTTACCGTTGCATGTCCAGATTTTTACATTTTACACCATCTGAGATTCGAATTAGCATATCGCAATAACTATTTGTTCTACCCCATATAAAGTATATATTTTCTGAACGGTAATCTCACAAGAAATCCAAATATGCTATTGGAATTTAGATAAGACCTAATGGTAACATGTTGTGATTAAGAATGTTCAAAATATATCGATTTTTTCATATTTTGATTTAAGCTCAATAATAATTTGTAACCTATCCCGGTCATAATTTTACTGTGCATATTTAAGTTCCTCATGCGATTACCCATCAGAACATAATAGTTGTTAATGGTAAACGTGTTGAAATATACTATATCGAGAAGTAAATGAGCACAAACGTTTAAATTTCATAATTATTAGAGTTTACAAGTATATTTTTTTGGTATGCACCCTATCCTGATTTAAACGGCATTTTTGAATTCCCCTATTTGAGAGCTTTCCAAAAATGTATAATTTTACTATCATCGGTTAAATATTTCTTTTGTTATAGTCATGTATGTAAAACCGATGAATTAGGGCAAGTTCACTGTGTAGCGAATAGGGAAAAAGCCAAGGACAACGCAATCGATTCATGATTACAATTATTGCACAATAGTTGTCACATTTGTTGAAACAGAATCTTATAGAATATAAAATAATCTATAAAATGAGAGCAAAATCATGTTTGTACCATACAGGAATGAGGAGTTATAGTAGATTGAACGTAGAATTGGGAACATTTTCTATATTCCCCATAGAGATTGCACACAGCGCCGCCGCCACCGCCGCCGCCGCCACCGCCACCACCCCTGACTTTCACAACATAATCAATCATATCTCAGCCAAACATTTATAGAAATACCTGATTTATTAACACAATGTAGCTAGATAAATAGGCTTTCACATGACACCTCAACCATAGCTCTACCACATTTAGTTGTTGAGTTAATAGAGAGAGATGGATGATTCGTCACCAAAAATGCAACGCCACCACCCTTTTTGGGTGGTGAGTTCAAAACACATGGCCATATATATTTTTATTGAATATTCAATTCAAGAAGTGTATAACCAATTTCAAAACATTTTTATTCATCCATTGAATCAATTACATCTGTGGCAAAACAAACCTCAAATTACTTATCATCATATTATTACACATCCATATTTTAATTTTTTTCCATTAAAACCAAAAGCTGTTTATCAATCATAGTTAAGACATTTTGTTTTTTTCCCAAATATTAATCACGTTACAAACTCTCTAGCCAAAAATGTTCAAGACACACAAACCCCATAATAACAGAACCATCGAAATCACTAACATTCCACCCGAAATATCGGAAATCGAGCTACGAGGATTCCTTGAACAGGCAGGGGAGGTCGATTATCTTTGCCTTGTAGAAGATGGGGAAGCCTTCTGCGAGTTTCGGGAAGAAGCCGGTGCGGAAAGGGCGAGTGACCCCTGGATATTACCACCCATCCATGGTAAAGTCTTTCCTAAATGTCACACGAGGATCACCCCGTGTTAGTAAACTCATGGATCCAGTCCACGAAGCAGTGCAGGAAGACAGTAAGGCGGCGGCCATCGAACACCACCTGACTGCGTCAAAGGAATTAGGCCTAGACCTCGACATTCAGTCACCCCCAGTTGTTAACATGCCCACACTTCAGCCCTTTGATATTTCAACCCCTAGGCCTAAACATATCCCAACCCCTAAATTTAATTCAACACCTAAACATATCCCCTGCCACGGCCAACTCCAATACCTGAACATGACAACTCTCAGACTGCACAGCCCATCATCAACCTTGCCATTGATCAGATGGAGAGTTTGGTGAAGGCGGCCAACTTCAAGCCGTACCATCTTCCGACTTTCTCTGGAGAGAGGATCCCGCCTCAGGGGAGGTAACATTTGAAGTCTGGGAGAGAGCGGTTGAGAGGCAGAGGAGAAAGGACATGTCCGAGGAGCGTCTTTATGAAATGATTAGAAAGTCTCTGAAGGGTCCTGCCCTTTCTTTCTGTCTGTCCATGGCTAGTAATATGTCAGTGACGGAGGTCCTGAGGTCCCTGATGGCTTCGTTTGGGACGGTAGAGAAGGGAATCTCGCTTCTTCAGAGATTTTTCCGTTGCACCCAGAAAGACTCGGAGGATGTTGCCTCCTTCTCCAGGTGGCTCCAGATGTGCCTTAACCAGGCCATCTACAGGGGTGCCAAGGTGGAGGACAAGGACGGCACTCTTCGTGAGGTCTTTTGGAAGGGCCTGTCCCGTGGCGAGATCAGACTCTCTCTTCGATACCTCTTTGAGAGTGGGATGGTCTTCAAAGACCTGGTGCAGAAGTGCCGGGACGTTGAGGAGGATCTCCGAGAGGAAAAGGGAAGGGGTCTGGCCTCTGGAAGGACAGCCAGGTCCAACCCACAACTTAAAGTCCAGAAGGGTATCTCTGACAAACCTCGGGACAATGCTGGTCGACCTTCTGGTCTAGTCAGGTGTTGGAGGTGTCGTGAGGTAGGACGTATTAGGAGAAACTGTCCTTTAAACGACAACGTGCCTGCTCCAGGGGACAAGCAGTAGGCGCACATAGAGACCGAAAGTCCCAGAGAACTATGGATCGTCTAGTGGGATCCGCAAATGAGGGCGTGATAACGATCAATAGCGTTTCGTGTAGCTGACTGGTGGACTCTGGATAACAGGTAACCACAATGTCAAAGGCATTCCATGGGGAGCATCTGTCGGATGTAGTGATTAAACCTGTTGATGAACTCCTTCGGATTGAGGGAGCTGCAGGGCAACATGTACCCTTCCTAGGTTATGTTGAGGTCACTGCATCGATGACTGATGATGTGGCCCCTGCTGGACACTTTGATGTGTTATAGCATTGGTGGTGCCTAATACCAATTACACAAAGAAAGTTCCAGTTGTGGTTGGCACAAATGTACTGATCCAGAGTAGAGGAAGCTGCATTAAACACCATGGTCAACGCTTTCTGCAGAAAATGCATGTCCCCATTGCATGGTCCATAGCCTATAATAGTTTAACCAATCAAGATCGATTCTTTGACCGACAGACCATTTGTAAAGTTAAGTCCACTAACCGGAATCCATTGACAGTGGAAGCCATCCAAATGGCTTTTATTGGTGGTTCAGCTAAGGCTGGTCCTGGAGGAAGGCCATACACTGCTATCCTGGAACCGATCTCAAGCAGCCTTTCAGGAAGCTTGAGGATAAATCCTGCGGTAGTGAGTGTAAAGGCAAAATAAGATGTACCTGTTTCTGTGCACAATATATCGGAAAGACCCATTGTTATTCCGCCAGAAGGATGGAAGCTTAAGATTCTGTATAGACTTCCGGATGCTGAACCAGAGAACCATTGAGGACGCATACCCGCTTCCTCGTACTGATAAACGGAAGACAGCCTTCACTACCCCTCTGGGATTTTATGAGTGCAATCGTATGCCCCGGCAACTTTCCAGAGGCTAATGGAGCGCTGCATGGGGGACCGCAATCTGAAGAAGTGTCTTCTCTACTTGGACGATATCATCGTCTACTCCAGCACATGTGTTTGAGCGCCTCAAAGAATATGGGTTGAAGCTCAAACCATCTAAATGTCATTTGCTTAGGGATCGCGTGAACTACCTTGGACATGTGATATCAGCGGACGGTGTTTCCACAGACCCAGAGAAGACAGAAGCCCTCCGCACCTGGCCTGAACCTGAAAACGTAAAACAGTTGAGATCTTTCCTTGGCTTTGCAGGGTATTACAGAAGGTTTGTGGAAGGTTATTCCCAAATCGCGAAGCCTATGAATGCTCTGACTGGAGGACGCCCTAAAAAGTGTACAGGAAAGAAGAAAAGTAATGTTTCAAAGACTCCGCCCCCTTGGATATGGACAGAACAGTGCCAGACAGCCTTTGAGACCATCAAAGCAAAGCTGATGGAGCCACCAGTGCTTGCATATGCGGACTTCTCCAAGCCATTTATCCTTCATACAGATGCAAGTGGAGATGGGCTTGGGGCAGCATTATATCAGCTGCATGATGACAAGGAGAGAGTTATCCATATGCAAGTCGTGGATTAAGCCACAGTGAAAAGAATTACCCAGCACACAAGTTGGAATTCTTGACTCTGAAGTGGTCTGTTACCCAGAAATGTCATGAATATCTACGATATGGAAATGATTTTAAGGTGGTCACGGATAACAACCCTCTGACCTATGTGACAACCACGGCAAAGCTTGACGCCACTGGTCACAGATGGCTGGCTGCTCTGTCTGCGTACAACTTTACCGTACGATACAGACCTGGAAAATCCAACAACGACGCTGATGGCTTATCCAGACGTCCCCAAATGACCTCTGACAGTGACCATGACATTGACTATACACAATATGTTCAAGGAGACACCATCAAGGCACTGATGCATTACCATCAGATGGCATCGCCCATGGCGGAGACACTGCCAATCTCGAATGCAATAATATCAGAGACTACTGGTGACCCTCCAAATCAACCTGAGACCATGACGACAATGACCATGGCCCAATGGGAAGATCTTCAGACCAAGGACGAGATTATTGGTACAGTGTGCGCGTTCAAGAAGATCGGTAAATATCCCAAGGAACCACAAAAACCAGAGGTCAGGATCTTGCTTAGGGAATGGAAGCGCCTTTCCTTCAGAGAAGGCGTACTCCACCGGAAACGGATGAGCCCGGATGGTGCCACTATTTTCCAACTGGTTCTCCCTGAAAGCATGCGAGAGGCTGCTCTGAGAGGACTACATGATGATGTTGGACATCTCGGGAAGGATCGGACCTTGGAGTTAGTGAGATCCCGATTCTTTTGGCCTAAGATGGCGGAATATGTTGCAACCAAGGTCAGGACATGTGACCGGTGCCAGCGGCAAAAGAAACTCCCCGGTACCAAGAGAACTGCAACAGACGCGTCGTGGTGGATTGAGATACTCCAAAAGAACATTGAAGACCGGAACTTGTCCATCGTTGTATTTGTATCGTCATCCAGAGAGAGGATACGACCATTGTATTGTTTGATTGTTTTATTATTGGTTATTGACATCATTGTATCATTACATTATTGTACCTGTTTATTTTTGTTTTCGGTTTTCTGGAAATAAAACCTAACACCTTGGTAAAGATTTGCCCCCTTGTTCTATTAATGAAGTGTAATACGAATAATTCCTGAGTGTGATAATAGATTCATTTTGAACAGCTTGGACGCTGTTGTTTAGTCAAGTTTGCCTCATTTTATATTTATTGTTATCACTGTAACACGGCGACGTACCGGTTACATAAATCATATGGTATAAATTTAACCATATTTTGATAGGCGAGATTTGGGAAATTATTTTGATACCAAGCACAACCCTATTGGTGAACCCACAACATTATAAAACTGGTTGAAAGTTTTTGGCCGTGTGCCAGACCCACCCATACCAAGTACCACACATTGTTGCTATAATCAGGTGCGCATAAGTTAACAGTATGAAAGCAACGTTGCGCGTTAGTCACAGTTTACTGCTTACCTTGCAACATTAATGTTATTACCAAACTCGGTCACTCACAACATAAATAGGCGTAATAGACAGTATTGCACAGCAAAAGTCTTCATTCAAGATGGTTTACAGCATAGATAAGCGAATACAAATTGTATGGTTCTAGGCTGAAACAAATTCATTTCAACTTACTCAACAAAAGTTCAGAAAACATTTCAAAGTGAAACACCACCAGGAAGAATATCCATTCTGAAGTTGGTGGATACATTTTTGAACACATGAACTGTGCAAGATTTGTCTCGATGTGGTAGAAAGACTGGTAGATCAACAAGTCACATTGATGTTATAAGACATGCAGTAGCCAAAAGTCCAAAGAGATCTATTCGCCAACTTTCCCTCCGAAAACAAGATTGAAAGATCAATTGTTCACAGAATTTTGCGTAAGGACTTGAAGAAGTTTCCATACAAGATTCAGATTCAGGTATGGATTTATGAACTTTATTCCTCCGAAATATAAAATTATATTTTTGCAGTAATACATATTTTACTTCTAGGGTGGCATTACATTACTCCAATGTTAGGTATCAACATTATTTCCCACATCTCCTCTTTCTAAATATGTATTCATATTTTCAATACGACTTATATTTTATGAAATACAAAGCTTCAAAGTCGCGCATAGACTTTTGGGACACCCTGTACATGTAGGAGGTAGTTCAGAAAAAAAAAGCTGAGAACAAGTTGCATGTGTAATGGTAAGAAACGAAACATGGGTTAACACTTTCCACACGGCAGTTGTGTCTGCAGACCGACAGTTCCAAAAGTTCACAAAATGTTTCAATCAAATGTATTGAATCTCATCACCAACCATTTTGGAATCACCATGAGATATGCACTAAGATAAGTACAAACATGCCTAGTATTGGTTCAGTAATTCATGAGACAAGACTTTGAAAGTTGAGAAGGGTTTTTGATAAAACTGTTTTGTATATGGTAAAACTAATAGCCGCGTGGAAAGTGTTATGGTTATTAAAGTATAAGAAAGTCATCGGTGCAGTGGCTGACTAAAAGGTAGATCTTCTAATCATTTTACAGGTTCCACCAAATAAATGGTTCGTATACGCGATAAGGCTGCGTGTATTTTCACCTCCAACCGTGGACGCACAACACATTCTAACCAGCTAACCGTGGACGTCTCGCCAATGGGGGACCGTCCGCAGTTCCAAACTATGGTGCAATTGGCTGCAATATACCCAAAAATGCATTTTAAAAGCATGTTTAAAAGGGTCCTCAGTCACAGGTACCAATACCGTCCAAGGTTGGTAGATACAATTTGGTAAATTTGTGTGTTTGTGTAACTTATACACAAAAACGTCCTCGTTATGTCGATTGAAATGTGATACACACCGTCCTCGGTTGAATAGTTCTAAACTACGTCCACGTTTGAAGGCGATTTCACGTAGGCGTGTGTATAGGTTTAAATTGATGGTCCAAAGCCCGGGGGGGGGGGGGGGTACTCACGTATGTCAGGTATACGGGGATGTGCCGCTCCAGTGGGTCGCTTTTTCATGAGACATCCTTAGCCATGGGTAGGCTTTTCAGTGAAAAACCCTTAGACATGGGTCCTGTTTTCGCGATTTTCGCGAACATTTGCCAAAATTAGGTCATTTTTCGCGAAAAGTTGCCAAAATTAGGTCTATTTTCGCGAAAAATCACCCTTAGAAATGGGTATGGGTTTTGAATCTCCAGCCGCACACCCCCGACCAAACCAAATCCGAGTACCCCCCCCCCCCCCCCCCCCCCCTCCCGGGGTCCAAAGTTGAGTATGGGTTAGTGTCAAACCACAATTTAATAAATGTTCTACAATATTTCGGCCATTTATAGGCGACGAAAAAACGAATCCAGTTTCCGGTAGCATGGTGCTAAGCATTGGTTTCCAGTTTCCAATACGATTTATTCCGTTAAATATATACTACCGGGTTCCAAATTGTCGGTTCCTTTCATCTATGCTTAGCACCAGGCTGCTCAAAATGAGATTCCGAAAAAAACCTGTTGGTCAAAAGGACCTCTCATGTAGGATCGGTCGGTCGGGCCTTCTTTTTACAAAATTGTTGGTGATTTCTTTTCTTTTTTCTTTTCATTTTTCTTCTTTTCAATTATGTGAATTTTGTATTATTCGTAGTGTATTTTGATGAATTTTTAGCAATTTTCGAAATATTCAACAACAACAAAATCAACACAAATGGGAGGATCGGGCCCGTAACTACAAGTTTTTGGTTGTCGCCTTAGCCTTCTTTACGTCGGAAATGTACATATGAAATGTCCTTTTGAAAAGTCTGCGACTAAAATTTCGGTGAGCATATGTATTATAGGCTCTTCACAATCGATGTTGAGTTTCCTATTTCCGCCCGCGTCCAAAATTTAGAATTACAAAATATTTAATAATTTTATTTTTATTTAGGATTTTCACATTTAAAATGACTTTCAATAAACTTAATTTACTACTTTCTGACCTTAATCATATCAGCTATGATGATGTTTAAACATCATGAACATATGTAGAACATGATTGTATTAATACATGTATTCTTTGGACTCAAATTAATCATACTTGGAAAATAATTAAATGCAGAGTCCTCGATACAAGGGGTTGAAATTGGTTGCGACCACTTGACCAGAAAATAAAAGATAATTAATAATTAATAATTAATAATTAAAAGTCACCTCGTTCCTCTTTTAAACCTCTAACAGGAGACTCAAAATCAACCGTGTTGACATCAATTGCTCAACTTTGAACTTTATCATCACAAAATAAGACTACATACTGCACTGGAAACAATTTTTCATCAATGTCAACGTCGGGCACAATTATGTCGAACCATTTATAATGCTATTCGTAAATGATCTAAACAATAACCTTACATTATATTGGCATAAAAAGTGACACTTTCTGATATAAAGATTCCATTACGGTTTTATATGCCAATAAAAATGCCTATCATTTTGTCATGGTTGATTGTTGTAATATTTCGGTGATATGAATTGTTAATTGACTCCAAGATTTGGTAGATGGACCGTTAACTATTAAATATAAGTATACGTATTTCGTTGGACGTATTTTTACAGAACTAAAACGGGGTATTCTAAACGCAGTTCCATCTTTCCTATTAATAATTACGTACTCCAATCCCCGACTCCAAAGAAACCACAACGCAATAATCTTCAACGTGTATAATACAGAACTCTGATGATCACGTTTTGACAAAGACTCGCTAATTTGATCATATTTTTACTTATACATGTTATACGGCGTCTACATTGGAAACCAGTGCGCGAACAAATTCAGTATACAACTCTGACATGGAAAGGATTGAACAATATGGTACCTTCTTATGATGTAAAACTGACATTCTCTCTCCGTATACCATGCAGCCATGTACAGGGTGAGTCAAAAAGAAGTTTACCCGGATTGGTGGTGTTTTAAAAACAAACAAATGACACTCGAGAGTTCAGTAAAGCATATATTTAACAAGCATTCTCTCCTGCTTATTAGGAAAAAAGAATGACACAAATTGATCATTGCTAAGAGGAGTTATGCCTATTTTAATAAAGGTACTCATTTTGCAAGCTGTCCACGGAATACTTGACAAAACAAATGTAAAGTAAGCATTCCATGGACAGCTACAAACATGAGCGCTTTCAGTAAAACAGGCATAACCTCTCTTAGGAATGATCAATTTGCTTCATTGATTTTCTCTAATAAGCAGCAGAGTATGTTTGGTAAACAAATGCTTTACTGAACTTTTAAGTATCATTTATTTGTTTTGAAAAACATCACCAATCTCGGTCAATAGGGAAGTACGCAGCTAAAATGCATACTTTACATTGGTTTGGTCAAGTATTCCGTGGACAGCTTGCAAAATGAGTACCTTTATTAAAATAGACATAACTCCTCTTTAGCAATGCTCAATTTGTGCCATTTCTTTTTCCTAATAAGCAGGAGAGAATGCTTGTTAAATATATGCTTTACTAAACTCTCGAGTGTCATTTGTTTGTTTTTTAAAACATCACCAATCCGGGTAAACTTCTTTTTGACTCACCCTGTATACTTCGACTCGCAGTCTTAGTTCCAATTCTGGGTCCACTAACCACATCGTCCTTAGCTTTGGAACATCGTCCTTTTTCTACTGTTGTTTCAAAACTTTAGGACCCTCTTTACCAATCGATATTCGCCAATCAAATTCTCTTCATTATTTTAAGTCAAGACTCAAAACATTCTTATGAATGCTGCTTACGACAGCTAAATGTAGGCCAAACTGTTTGTCTTTACATTTTGCAGTGCAATTAATTTCATTTTTCATATATTGTAAAGATAATATTTGTTGCTTTTTTTGCTCAGCTCAGAATTTATATCTGATCATTTTTTCATTTACAATTATCAGTGCTTTCAAATGCGACCAATCTTTTATTTGCTGCAATAATGTTGTGTTCTGGTGGTGTTTTTATCGCCCCTACGATCAGATACTGTTTCAAGATTAAGAGCGAATTATAATTGGTTATTTATCATTATAATAATAAAATTGTTAATATTATTTGACGCCGGACTCTGAAAGTATGATTACACGTCACTATTATATACCCAATATTAACGTTTCACTGCTTCATTTTTTTCTCCATTTCCAGTGTAGGGCCTATATATGCGCACTTTCCTATCTATACGGTAAAATATAGGGTTAGGGTTAGAATTCATATTTTTATCCTTTTATATAAATACATAATCCTTTTCAATACTGGAGAGCATGGCTCTGATTCCTCAAGTTGGAAAATAATTGGACAGAATCGAAATGTCCTGGGACATGTTCGAGGCGTAGAGAGAGACACGGCGAAATGTCCTAGGACATGTTCGAGGCGTAGAGAGACACGGAGCAGGGGGAATCAACATGATCAAGTTTACGGCTGAATCCGCCGCGCGCCGTCAAGCTATGACAACATGCATGACATCGGCTGATACGAAGAGTGGATTCCCGTGATTCTCATACATGTAGAACTATTTGACATAAGTTTAAAATACCTGTGCAAGTACCGATATTCTTATACCAAATAGTGTTGTTTCCTGCAACTTTCGGACCCATAGATATAGAATGAACTACACACCCGCAGGTAAATTCGCAGGTAAATGTATACAAATGTGCACATTTATGCATGCTTTATCGGGATGAAAATTTTAAAAAAGAGGCGAGATGAAATTGGTACTCATTTCACAATAAATGCTTACATTTGATGACACAGCCACCGGGAAAATAGGAGTAAGCCATAATGAGATATGGGTGGCCGGCCGTGACATGAGGCATCCTTGTCCAGAGAACCTGTGGTCTTCTAATTTCTGCCTCAAAGTTGATTGTCTGTTGCGTTGCAATAACACTGTTCTTACGATATAGATCTTTTTTTGAATTACATGATTTTTTTCTTTCTTTCATGACATCGGAAAATTACTACTGGTTTTAGACACCCGTAACTAACAGTTGCTCACAGGAGGAAGGATATTGCCACCTTGCAGTTTGTACTGACCATAATTATACAATACATGTACTAAGCGATTTTAAGCGATTATGATTTAAATACATATATCCGAAAGCGTCCAGTGTTTTAAGAACTTTTAGACCATACAGCTACCGACCATCATGAACGAAAAATGTTGCGTAGGTCTACGTAAATTACATAGTTTCAGAACGAGTAATTCTCCAAGGCAGAAGTTCGACAAAAAAGGAGATACGATGGTATACTTTGTTCCTGGCTCTGTAATTAAAATCAGTGCTCCATCGATAGAAAACAGAGATATTAACGTATGTTTCTTAAAACGGTGTTACAAACAATTTTGTATCGAAACACATATTACAGTATTTCTACTCAAATAACTGCTTCCAATAGCTCTTAAAACACTTTCCACGCGGTAGGCGGCTGCAGACGACATTCCAATATTTCACTAAATGTTTCAAAAATGTCAAAATTATTGAATTTCATAACCATATTTGGAATCACCATAAGAAATGCATTGAAATAAATACAAACATGCCTATAGTATTGGTACAGTAATCCTTGAGATAGACCTTAAAAGTTTGGAAAGGTTTCTGACAAATCTGTTTTGTATAATTATGGTCAGTTTAATTGCCGCGTGGAAAGTGTAGTATTCTTATTCTCACACATTAAAAAACGATAACGTTTTAATGCCCTTTCAAAAAGTATCAGTGCACATTTTAATAATTGTAACATTTTTAATGCGCACTTATGGGTTTTGCTTTTACGATGTCACTGTATATTTGCGCATGTACTAACGTTACTCTTTTACAGTGTGTGAACTCCGAAACCACTTTCACTATTTTCTGTTTATAAAAAAGTGAATTTAACTACTAAATACCATGTTAGCGTGTATGTATTTATTCAAAAGTAGCTAGAATCTCCGTCTCGTAACTAAAACGGACAATTAGTCATTTTAGATATTGATAGGTTAATGCCCGTAGATGTCATATTTGCCGACAAAAGGGAATATCCTCGCACAAAACATCTACAGATGTTACCCGTGTATGATGTCAACGCAAAACGCCTCAGTGACAAATCGACTTCAAACGCTACTACCATGACTACACAGCTGAGCAAAAAACAACAGCAACATAACAAAATGATGATCGGATAGTATGATAATTATTGTGAGAGAACAGTTGTATTTGAATAATTATTGTTCACGGCTCATATAAGTGGTATTCGCGTACGTTCTCAACTATGATGTGTGATGTCTAATTATCAATTGAGTGATGTTTAATTGCCTTGCATGCATTCCGCTATAGATTCTGCAGCTGGTATAATCCTCTGGTGTTGTTTGAAAGCTGTATATAGATGGTAATTGTAGACCGGTTGCACGTTAGCTTTCCAGAGACGTTTACGAATCGGAGGTGCTCTGGCGCAATTGTGTTATCCAGTCATCCATCCCCCTTGCACCGTTTTGGCCCAGTTTAGCCCAGGTGCAAAAAGTCATTAATATTCGTCATCGGAAGTTGTCTCTGGGATCTGTAGTTTTTTTCTTGCTTTGAACATGTTGTCATTGTTTATGCTTTTACCATACAATCATGACAAGTGCAATAGGTTAAAGGATAGTTGTGACAGACCGTCTTTGGACAGACAGACATACTCAATAATCAATCAGTATGTTTATTAGCTAGCGCTACATCGACGGCCGAGTGCTACATCATCGTTCCGCGCACCGGGTATTACGAATGATTTTGCGGGGAAAGTGTTGTGTGCCCAGCAAATGTCATTTGACATGCAAAAGAGCAACACTTACTTTGTATACGATAATGATGAAAACTTGTTGTTGAATAAGTGCTGAATGTGAAATTCAAAAATGTACAAAAACAATTCGTATTCACCAAATGTCACAATGAGTATTCTAATTGAGGATTGCACCTTGGTGAGGAATCCAATACTAATGTGGGATTTCTCAAACATAGCAAGTGAAGACGACTCATGATCGCTACATTTCAAGAGGCGTATCCTGGCAACAACGACACTCCGACCCAGGCTGCTATGTTTTACGGCACATTCATAAGTAGTGCACGAGTCTGGGCAAATTGCTTTGCAAGATTGGACTCACTTCACTCCTATCGACAGGATGGACCAAATTACCTTTTTTTGTTGTCAGTGAATATCATTTCAAAAAACCGTCTAGAATCTGGTTAGTCTAGACTAATGCTAAGAAAATGAAGATGACAAAGTCTACAACTGGTGTAAGACCTCAGTTTATTTATTCCCCTGTCACACATACGGCGATCATGCCAGCGATTGCACTGCGCTCAAAAAAATATAAAAATATTGTCAACACGCAGTGAGAGCGCGGAAAACTGTCCGAAATTGTCCATTTTTAAATCAAGGTCACTAAAATCCTTTCACATTCTGCTGCGATCAGGAGGCCGGCGCTTGGATTACTCTTAAACATTATCAAAACGCATCTCCTCCAAGATCTCCACCAACCCCTCGATGACGCATTGGGACCTGGCTGGGACGTGAGAGGGTCGTGAGAGTGTCCCCATAGTCGCCCTTGAGCGCCAGTGCATGCACCGCGCTTGTTTGTGCAGGGCGGTCCTGTCCTGTCGTTCTATGTACATGTATATGTTGTTCACTTGTCAAACTCAAAGAACAGACAGAGCATCCTTTAGACAAAGACTTTGCATGGATGGATTCCAATCACTTAGATGATTAAGTTTGACAGGTGTTTGGTATTGTACTTGGGGTGATGATTTGAATATTATTGACTTGTTTTGACAAATTGAATGATATAAAATGTCATTAATTAATGAATAATATTACATATTCCGCTTACACGCGGGTAATTAATTGCTAGCAAATTATGGTTAAATTGACAAAACACACAATTTGCCATATGATGAGTGCCCCAGACTGCACTTCCAGATACAATGCATCAAAGACAATCAAGTATTTTAAGCCAAACATACTCTGCCACAACTATCACTTTTGTTGTTGTGATCCATAACTCAATACGGTTTTATTATTGAACCGATATAAGCAGGGAAAAACACATCATGGTACTATATCGCTGTCATTTTAATGTATTCAGATTCAACAATGTTATTGATACACCTGTTCAAAACTCCCGCCAATAGACATACGCTACTATTTCCATTGCTATACAAAAGTGGCATTATCGCATTGTGCTAAGCTAGGATAATGCTCTCTAACTAGGATTTAAATAACAATCAATGTATCGGCAATGTGATAAGAGCTTTAAACATGAATCATTGTTATTTCTTCTGTATCTACTATTTCTATGTTTGAATCTAATACCCTTCGTGTAATCGCTATGTACTCCCGCGCACTCAAGAACGCTGTGCAAACGTATTGAGAATTTTACTATAGGTAAATTAATAATTGAACGAACATCACGAACGCAGTACAAAGATAAACGCGCCCGGAATTATCACGCGAATGGTTGTGCGCGCTTCACGCAATGTACGCGATACGCTGCTTAGTTGTGTTCGTTCAATTATTAATTTACCTATAGTAACGCAGACAGTAACTTGAACGCACTAAGGATGTATTCAGTAAATGGAAGCGCAGTGAGAGCCCGTGAGACTTTAAAGTAGAAACACGATGGCTGGTAATAAGAGCGCCGTGAAAATGGGGTGAGCGGGATAGGAGCTACCTTGTTTTAAAAATGTGACAAATGTTAGCAGTTTTCCGCGATCTTTTCTGCGTGTTACATGGGGACCCTCTCCCGCTCTAGCCAGTGTCCACTGCGTCCCCAATCGGTTCTTATGCGTCTGCTTGGCGCTTTGATACTTTTTTTTAACGCAACGCAAGCGCAAGGCCTGAATACCGTATGTGTGACAGCCCTATTACAAGCGTATTGTGTGGATTTTCTTTGCTAAAGGTTCTGATGTCATGATTTTCTCTAAAGTGGCTCAATTCAAACTTTGGTATTTAAAAACAATGTCTCTTACTTTTAATCCCGGATTCCAGCATAAACAATTGCTCTGGAATCCGTAGCGATCCTATTAAATTAATTGTCATGAAGCATATTTCAATAGCCAAAGAAATGATCATGGAATATGCCTTTGCATGTTTGCCAGACTATTGTACATATAGGCCTACACGTAGACCTAATCTAGCACATACATTTTGCTTCGAATTTGTTGGGATACACATGTCTGAAAAAAATCTATAAAGAATTAAGATTTTGAGTAATTACAATTTAAGTGTTAAAGTTATCTCTTTGTGTATATATTTATCATATGTAACCGAAAATGTTGTAAATGGTGCATATTGTTTTCTGAAAACAAAAAATCACACCTACTGTTTCCCAGTAGGTCTATCATATTGTTACACTATAGAACTGCATTACTTCTCATAAACAATTGCCAATCTCGGACATTTTACGGTTTTCAGGTGCAACTGAGGTAGACTGGATCCTCCTGTCTTCCCGATTTTTCACACGGCCCCTGCGAGGGTGCTCAAATGTGAAGACTGGAAAAAATACAGTTCTAAAAGTGTGCGCTGATAAATTCGTGAAAAAAATGAGCTTATTCACGCATCATCACGCCACAGAGCGCCGGTAGTTTCACGCGGCGTTGTACATCGCGTGACGCGATAGGGCGCACGTTTGCCTCCCGCGGGACGCAGCGTGACGATCGTTCGACGCGCTGCCTTTGAATTGGACCAATCGGATGCTATTTCTGTTGTTGCTGTGTACAAATGCGCATGCTCGGTATGCAAAATACTCGTGGAATTCCACGAGTAGATGCACACTTTTTGGGCGTACAATTTTCCCAGTCCCTGTATTTGGTCCGCCATTTTTAAAGATGGCGGCCATATAGAGGGACGCGGGGACCCAGTCTACAACTGAGGTATCAAATTATGGCTGACAAAATCTCCTATTCGTTTGAATTATGTTTTCATATAGAATCGTTATGATATGTATATTTGGACCATGATTCCTGCATACTACTCATATTACTATGGTTGAAATTACGCCACATAATATGCATCGATAAAGGTTAATATCTGCAGTCTTTAGTGTATATGTTTCCGAAGTATAAAACTATGCTTAAACACTGCTTAGCTTTTTAACACTTTCCACGCGGCTATTAGTTTTACCATATTTAAAACAGATTTTTTTTCTTCAGAAACCTTTACCAATTTTCAAACTCTATCTCAAGGATTACTGAACCAATACCTGGCATGTTTGTACTTATTTCAATGCATTTCTTTTTCTCATGGTGATTCCAAATATGGTAATCAATTATGTCGACATTATTGAAACATTTTGTAAACTTTTGGAATGTCGTCTGCAGCTGCCTGCCGCGTGGAAAGTGTTAAAGGAAATAGCATGACTCTGATTGTAACTGAATCTTTATTGCCACACGAACAAGATGATATGACGAAGCTTGTAAACTGTATAAAACATGCATTATAGTTATAAGCCTATAGTCACAATTGAAACTGACACAAAACAAATAATTAAGAAATAATATAAAGAATGATATAAAAATATATAGGCTAATTATCATGTAGCAAATAATCTTTACATGTAATTATCCTGCACCAATTTCAAATTTTACCAATCCTTACAAAACCGACACAAAAAATAGGATTTGGCCACAAAAGTGTTTTATACCTCACGTCTAGCAGTATTTGCAACAACAATACAACTGCACTTATTTTGCCGGAATCAACATTTTTATGCTGATCCTCAAGAAGCCAATACGAATTGTGTATGTAAATTGTATTTTCATTGAACCATTTCATCAGGCTCATTGTCATTGGCCTGCATTTTTTGAAAATAACTAGAAGACTGGTTTCACAAATAATGCCATGTAAAATGGTTCAATATTGTCAATGTTCTGAAGATTTGTTGCGACTTTTAAAACCATAACCCTCCCCAAACACCACATCAAACAAACGAACGCAAAAAAAAAATATAAAAAATCAAAATAACAACGACCCCCCCCCTCTGAATTATGTTATCAAATTATGTGGGTGGGTTTTTTTTTGGGGGGATAGGGAATTTGTCAGCCATACTTTGATACCTCATTTGCTCCTGAAAACGTAAAATGTCCGACATTGGCAAAAATAATACAGATAGGCCTATAATACCGACCGGTGGAAATCATGCTCATGTAAACTGCTCAAAAAGTTGCGTTTCATGTCAATGAAAAGCTGATGTGTTTCTCTTTCCAACGCTACCTCATTCGTAACAATTATTTGTTTCAGTGCTGAGCAACTTGCTTGACAATGTGGGGAGGTCTCATTCAAAATGTGCCAAATTCACCACTATCTTGTGCTCAAAGGAACAGCTCTGTTATCTGTTCAATGAAGTGTTACATTTAGATATTTCCGTAAAATAAGGACTCCATCAATGAAATATTCCGTATTTTCCCAAACGAAATCGGCCCGTAAAGCATATTAGTTAGCATGTTCAGTGTGACTTTCAACCACCCCACCCCCACCCCAACGCTTGCACATACATTATTAGGACACATCCATGTACATAATCTTATCCCAACCACAACCGCGTAGTATCAAACTCATCTTAACAATTTACACGCGGCATTATAATTAAATACGCTTTTACGGAACGATTCCATATTTTTGGGTGAAAACAAATATGGAATATTTCATACGGAGTCCGTATAACAGTGCATCTAAACTTTGAACAACGCTGTTTAAAACCTTTTAGGGACAATGTGTCAATGTTATTGTTTTTACTTTCCATTTCAATCCTCACAATGACATAAAAACTATTATTTTGCAAAAACAAGCTACACATGATTTGTTTACCAACTCAAATTAGAGCCAAACTAGGCCTACCCCTGAAACTTGTACTATCTACTGAAGATAGCAAACTGTCAACATCTAAAGGCCCTGTCACACATACGGCGACCAGGCCTTGCGTTTGCGCTGCGCTGAAAAAAGTATCAAAACGCCAAGCAAACGAATAAGAACCGATTGGGGACGCAGTGGACACTGGCTAGAGCGGCGGAGGGTCCCCATGTAACACGCAGAAAAGAGCGCGGAAACTGCCAAAATGTGTCAAATTTTTAAAACAAGGTAACTCTAGTACGCTCCTATCCCGCTTATCACATTTTCACGGCGCTCTTATAACAACTCATTGTGTTCCTTCTTTAAAGTCTCACGGGCTCTAACTGCGCTTCCACTCACTGTAAACATTTTTAGTGCGTTCAAGTTGCTGTCTGCGTTACTAGCACGGTTCTCGATGCGTTTGCACAACGTTCTCTGCGTGTGCGCGGGGAGTACATAGCGAGTGCACGAAGGGTATTAGATTCAAACATAGAAATAGTAGATACAGAAGGAATAAAAATGCCGATCTTTAACTTTGATTGTTATTTAAATCCTATTTAGAGAGCATTATCCTAGCTTAGCGTAATGTGATAATGCCACTGTTGTATGGCCATGGAAATAGTGGCGTGTCTAATGGCGGGAGTTTTGAACAGGTGTATCAATAACATTGTTGAATCTAAATACATTAAAATGATATAGCGATAAACATGGTGTCTCAAATAATTGTGACGCTCCATTAGTTGATCGTGATTTTTTACCTCCAAAATCGTGAAAATCACATTTTTTTGGCACTCTTTGGTCTATAATTTAAAAAGAAAATAAGATATTAATAAAAAAAAAAAGCCTCCTAGGGAATTTTATTAGGATTATAATAAAACTAGTATGACAACATTTGACAAAATATATTTTGAGTTATCGTGCACGAACCTAAAATGGGTAAAAAAACATGTTTTTTATAATTTTGTCAAAAATTGTCAATTTCATGATCATGGTTGGATTCATTGAACCTTTTCCCAAGAAAATGTATACTTTAATACAGATTAAATGAATAATGAAGAAGTTACGGCAGTTTTACGGAGGCTGTACCTGAGAGTCCACACCCCCCTTAATTAGGGCCCGCGATTGGACCTATTTGTTTACAAGAACGTCACATCTTCCGGTTTACTGCGCCCTTGCCATTGCGAATGATGCAGTTACGCACGATACGCACCAGTCGCATGGGACGCTGGGGAATCGTATTCGCTGTGATCGACACATTTTGTTTTGATTATGAAACCCAGCAACGGCTGCTTGGTGCTAGCATTGGTTTCCAGTTTTCAATACAATTTATTCCGTTAAAATATACTACCGGGTTCCAATTTGTCGGCAATCAATTATTTCCTTTCATCTACGTCACAGCACCAGGCTGCAATTAACGAGATTCTTTGATTATAGTATACAAGCGCTCTACCAACTGAGCTAATAAGTCAGGTGGGGAATAACGTTCAAGAAACTTCTTAAAACTCACCTTTTTCCTAAACATTAGTTCACTTCCTGCTGGGTTTTTAAAATTATATATCACTTTGTCATTTCATTCGTATTTTTAAACATTTTGTAACTGATTATTGTGTAAATTATGTAATACTTTTTATACAACTGTGGTGCTTTGCTGTAATGCATCTTTTATATCATATTTTTAAAGTTTTTGATGTTATTTTGTTGTTATATAATTGTATGCTATTTTTTATGAGATGACTACAAGTCTCGAATACTGTGTTTGGTAGCATGATTCTGATCATCTCCATTTGTAGCCATTTTTTAGGGTTTTTTGTCCGTATGTGTTGTGTTATCACGGACCAGTTACTGCCTTTTATCGTGGCTTTTTATCGTATTTTTTGTGGCACAAGAATCTTGAAAAGTAAGGACGTTGGTTGAAGGAAATTTTGATAAGTTGTGTATTATATTGATACCTACTGCATGAGCATATTTTCGAGGTCCAGAATTAGGCGTTACTAAGATGTTTTTGGGCCGTAACCAAGGCACGTTCTCTGTTTCACATAGGTATATGTGTTAGGATGTACAGTGATGCGCCCCTACGATAGTTTCTACGCATAAAGAAGTAGACCCCGAATTACATGGAATTAAAATGTGGTTTGTGTTTGTATTTATTGTATTTCATCAATCATTTTCCTCTCATTCTTCTCACTGGCATAATATGTTGGTGTTTGTTGTCATTTATACGCTATTTATAAGGTTATTTGCCTACGTTAATGAATGCGGATAGTTATAGTCAATTATAATTCAAGCAAATCGGCTGGCGTGAGTTCATTGATACCATGAGCTCACGTAGTCCTTTTCAGTACTTCTTCAGGCAAATGAATAAGGGGGAACCATACCAAAAAGACAAGGCTATCATGTGACTAATTTTAACATAATAATTAATGTCTAAATTCGGTTTTTCACGGACATATCGGACAGGTTTAACTTAAAAAATGAGTGCTCACCTGTTTCTTGACCCATATGCATCTATTATTCGGATGAAATTCAATCCGGTAGCCTTACATGCTTACACAGAAAAACAAAATTACCAATGTGATTATTGTTTTTTAAGATGGCCGACGAAGATTTTGTCTGAGACTAGTACGTATAAACCACTCTCAGGATTTTGTATTAATACCACAGTTGTTTACTTGCTAGTCATAAATAAAAAGATCCAATGCGACTTTTCTGAACCACTTTTGCTAGCTCTTAGTTTCATAGTAGCAATGTCATGAATTCCAAAGAGAACATAAAAGGACAAGTTTGAGTCTCCAAAAATGTGAGTGGGTCCATGGACGGTGGGACCAAGTGGGCCATAAAAATGATTCCCTTCCAACATTGTACTTTTACCCGATACCCAAATTATAGATTTGGTACCAATCTATCGAAACTAGAGCTTACATCAGTTACGAAAATGAAAATACCCGGCGAAGAATCACATTTTAGCGAAAGAGTAAAAATAATGCACAGATTAAATACAAAATAAATCAATTTCAAATGAATCTCCACAATAAATGTGCATTAAATAATCGTGATTTAGCCGACAATTTTTTTTTAAATAAGCTTATTATTTTTTGGATGATTTCACATTTTGAGCTACTTATAAAGTCTGTGTACTGTATTCCCTTTACGAAAATGCAATCACCAAAATGTGATTGCAGCAAGGTGGTACCAGGTTGCACAAGATTGTCGCACGGTTGCGTAAGGTTGCACAAGTTTGTCACAGGTTGCGTAAGGTTGCACAAGTTTGTCGCAAGGTTGCACAAAGGTTGTGGATGATTGCTTCCAAGGTTGCGCAACCTTCTCAGAACAACCAAACTGGTTGCGCAAGGTTGTATTTTTCCAAATTTAACCTTGCGCAAGGTTGCAGAATTGATTGCGATTTTCATAAGGGACGGGTCAAACTGCAACACATTTGACGCAGAAAAAAAATGTCCAGCAGTTTAGCCTAAAGAAATGAATGGACACCATAAAATGTGTACCGATTTGAATTTTTGGGATTTTTTTCACATTTTGAGCTACGTATGAAGTCTGTGTAGCTAACCGGTCAAACCGCAACATATTTGACGGAGAAGAAAAAAATCTGACAATTTAGCCTAAAAAATGACAGACACCATAAAATGTGTCCTGATTTGATTTTTTGGATATGATTTCACATTTTGAGCTATGTATAAAGTCTGTGTAGCTAGCCGGTCATACTGCAACACATTTGACGGAGAAAAAAAAATCATACAATTTAGCCTAAAAAATGACAGACACCATAAAATGTATCCTGATTTGATTTTTTGGACATGATTTCACATTTTGAGCTGCGTATCAAGTCTGTGTAGCTAACGGGTCCAACCGCAACACATTTGACGGAGAAAAAAACATTCCCGCAATTTAGCCTAAAAAATGGCGGACACCATGAAATGTGTCCCGATTTGATTTTTTGGACATGATTTCACATTTTGAGCTGCGTATAAAGTCTGTGTAGCTAGCCGGTCATACTGCAACACATTTGACGGAGAAAAAAAAATCAGACAATTTAGCCTAAAAAATGACAGACACCATAAAATGTGTCCTGATTTGATTTTTTGGACATGATTTCACATTTTGAGCTGCGTATAAAGTCTGTGTAGCTAACGGGTCAAACCGCAACACATTTGACGGAGAAAAAAACATTCCGGCAATTTAGCCTAAAAAATGGCGGACACCTTGAAATGTGTCCCAATTTGATTTTTTGGATATGATTTCACATTTTGAGCTACGTATGAAGTCTGTGTAGCTAGCCGGTCATACTGCAACACATTTGACGGAGAGAAAAAAATCCGACAATTTAGCCTAAAAAATGACAAACACCATAAAATGTGTCCTGATTTGAATTTTTGGACATGATTTCACATTTTGAGCTGCGTATCAAGTCTGTGTAGCTAACGGGTCAAACCGCAACACATTTGACGGAGAAAAAAACATTCCGGCAATTTAGCCTAAAAAATGGCGGACACCATGAAATGTGTCCCGATTTGATTTTTTGGAAATGATTTCACATTTTGAGCTACGTATAAAGTCTGTGTAGCTAGCCGGTCATACTGCAACACATTTGACGGAGAAAAAAAAATCTGGCAATTTAGCCTAAAAAATGACGGACACCATAAAAGTGTCCCGATTTGATTTTTGGATATGATTTCACTTTTTGAGCTACATATAAAGTCTGTGTAGCTAACGGGTCAAACCGCAACACATTTGACTGGGAGAAAAAGAAATCTGGCAATTTAGCCTAAAAAATGACGGACACCATAATAATGTGTCCCGATTTGATTTTTTGGATTTGATTTCACATTTTGAGTTACGTATAAAGTCTGTGTAGCTAACGGGTCAAACTGCAACACATTTGACGGAGAAAAAATAATTCCGGCAATTTAGCCTAAAAAATGACAGACCCCATAAAATGTGTCCCGATTTGATTGTTTGGATATGATTTCATTTTTTGAGCTGCGTATGTAGCTAACGGGTCAAACCGCAACACATTTGACGGAGAAAAAACATTCCGGCAATTTAGCCTAAAAAAAGGTGGACACCATGAAATGTGTCCCGATTTCATATTTTGGATATGATTTCACATTTTGAGCTACATATAAAGTCTGTGTAGCTAGCCGGTCATACTGCAACACATTTGACGGAGAAAACAAATCCGACAATTTAGCCTAAAAAATGACAGACACCATAAAATGTGTCCTGATTTGACTTTTTGGACATGATTTCATATTTTGAGCTACGTATAAAGTCTGTGTAGAGCTAACCGGTCAAACCGCAACATATTTGACGGAGAAAACAAATCCGGCAATTTAGCCTAAAAAATGAGTGACACCATAAAATGTCTCCCGATTTGATTTTTTAGATATGATTTCACTTTATGAGCTACGTATAAAGTCTGTGTAGCTAACTGGTCAAACCGCAACAAATTTGATGGAGAAAAAAATTCCGGCAATTTAGCCTAAAAAATGACGGACACCATAAAATGTGTCCCGATTTGATTTTTTTGATATGATTTCACTTTTTGAGCTACGTGTAAAGTATGTGTATAATGAACTGATCAAACCGCAACACATTTGACGTATCAAATGATGTTCGCAATTTCAAATTTTATCTCCAATATAAGTTTACATTAAATAATCGTGATTTAGCCGAAAAGGTGTTTTTAAGTAAGCTTATTTTTATTATTTTTGTTTATTATTTTGATGAATGAAATGATGGATAATTTTCAAATCAAATGTTTAGAGACATTTCGAGAATCAAACTATCCATTATAACAACACATCGCTAACAATGTGAGTGTGACAGTCATCGAATCTGGTTCCGCTGGGATCCTAAAGTACCAACCACATTAAACATGTCTACCGAAACCGCTCAACCAAAAACCATGCAACCCGATAACCGCAAAACCCGCGAACCGCGAAGCCCGAGAACCGCTCTAGTTGATGTCTGTTATTTGTACAGCGCATTGATATTTTGGAAATGCGCTCTATAAGCACCTGTAAATAATAAACGGCGATAACATAATATGCCTTCAGTTCAATCCTTTCCTCTAACATCTTCTAATCCGAGAGCTTAGATCTTTCTCATCTGATTCATTAGCTCAGTTGATAGAGCGCAGGTTCAAATCCTGGGTATGTTTCACTGACTATCATTTATAATGTGTGGAGTTAACAAGAAAATATGTACTCATATCGATTGACCCACATGATGAATTTACTTGTTTATGTCGACCGATGTCAAGGTTTTGGTTCGGGTTTTGCACCAGCTGAAAAAGTACAAAATGAATTGAAACGTCAAGTTGTGTAACAGAATTTGCACACCAGAGCTCACTAGACTCGATCCTCCTGCCTTCCCAATTTTCCACACGGCCCGTGCAAGGGTGCTCAAATGTGGTCCGCCATTTTTAAAGATGGCGGCCATATAGAGGGACGCGGGGACTCAGTCTAAGAGCTCACAAGGTGAGGCATATGAGATACCAAACTGTTGGTTAGAGATGTTCGCAGATTATAGACAATATTGTGAAAAATGACATTTTAAGTTGTACATGTAGGTAAAATGAAACGCCAAGTTGTAGGTAAAACATTTTTACAAAAGGTGGAATTGTGCAAAATGAAGTGTCAAGTTGTTGATAAGAGATTTTCACACAAAGTTGAAATTGTGCAAAATGAAGTGTCAAGTTGTTGATAAGAGATTTTCACACAAAGTTGAAATTGTGCAAAATGAAGTGTAAAGTTGTTGAAAAGAGATTTTCACACAAAGTTGAATTTGTGCAAAATGAAGTGTCAAGTTGTTGATAAGAGATTTTCACACAAAGTTGAATTTGTGCAAAATGAAGTGTCAAGTTGTTGATAAGAGATTCTCACACAGTTGAATTTGTGCAAAATGAAGTGTCAAGTTGTTGATAAGAGATTTTCACACAAAGTTGAAATTGTGCAAAATGAAGTGTCAAGTTGTTGATCAGAGATTTTCACACAAAGTTGAAATTGTGCAAAATGAAGTGTCAAGTTGTTGATAAGAGATTTTCACACAAAGTTGAAATTGTGCAAAATGAAGTGTCAAGTTGTTGATCAGAGATTTTCACACAAAGTTGAAATTGTGCAAAATGAAGTGTCAAGTTGTTGATAAGAGATTTACACACAAAGTTGAAATTGTGCAAAATGAAGTGTCAAGTTGTTGATCAGAGATTTTCACACAAAGTTGAAATTGTGCAAAATGAAGTGTCAAGTTGTTGATAAGAGATTTACACACAAAGTTGAAATTGTGCAAAATGAAGTGTCAAGTTGTTTTTAAGAGATTTACGCACAAAGTTGAAATTGTGCAAAATGAAGTGTCAAGTTGTTGAAAAGAGATTTTCACACAAAGTTGAATTTGTGCAAGATGAAGTGTCAAGTTGTTGATAAGAGATTCTCACACAAAGTTGAAATTGTGCAAAATGAAGTGTCAAGTTGTTGATAAGAGGTTTTCACACAAAGTTGAATTTGTGCAAAATGAAGTGTCAAGTTGTTGATAAGAGATTTTCACACAAAGTTGAAATTGTGCAAAATGAAGTGTGAAGTTATAATTGATAAGAGATTTACACACAAAGTTGAAATTGTGGAAAATGAAGTGTCAAGTTGTTGATAAGAGATTTTCACACAAAGTGAAATTGTGCAAAATGAAGTGTCAAGTTATATAGAAGGTAAGGAATTTGTGCAAAAGGTGAAATTGGGTAAAATCAAATTTGTAAAATATACGTGTCAAGTTGTATATAGATACGGAATTTTCACGATAATGATATAATCATATCAGTGATTTATTGAGCGCCTTTTAGGTAAAATGAAACGCCAAGTTGTAGGTAAAACATTTTTACAAAAGGTGGAATTGTGCAAAATTAAGTGTCAAGTTGTTGATAAGTGATTTTCACACAAAGTTGAAATTGTGCAAAATGAAGTGTCAAGTTGTTGATAAGAGATTTTCACACAAAGTTGAAATTGTGCAAAATGAAGTGTAAAGTTGTTGAAAAGAGATTTTCACACAAAGTTGAATTTGTGCAAAATGAAGTGTCAAGTTGTTGATAAGAGATTTTCACACAAAGTTGAATTTGTGCAAAATGAAGTGTCAAGTTGTTGATAAGAGATTCTCACACAAAGTTGAATTTGTGCAAAATGAAGTGTCAAGTTGTTGATAAGAGATTTTCACACAAAGTTGAAATTGTGCAAAATGAAGTGTCAAGTTGTTGATCAGAGATTTTCACACAAAGTTGAAATTGTGCAAAATGAAGTGTCAAGTTGTTGATAAGAGATTTTCACACAAAGTTGAAATTGTGCAAAATGAAGTGTCAAGTTGTTGATCAGAGATTTTCACACAAAGTTGAAATTGTGCAAAATGAAGTGTCAAGTTGTTGATAAGAGATTTACACACAAAGTTGAAATTGTGCAAAATGAAGTGTCAAGTTGTTGATCAGAGATTTTCACACAAAGTTGAAATTGTGCAAAATGAAGTGTCAAGTTGTTGATAAGAGATTTACACACAAAGTTGAAATTGTGCAAAATGAAGTGTCAAGTTGTTTTTAAGAGATTTACGCACAAAGTTGAAATTGTGCAAAATGAAGTGTCAAGTTGTTGAAAAGAGATTTTCACACAAAGTTGAATTTGTGCAAGATGAAGTGTCAAGTTGTTGATAAGAGATTCTCACACAAAGTTGAAATTGTGCAAAATGAAGTGTCAAGTTGTTGATAAGAGGTTTTCACACTAAGTTGAATTTGTGCAAAATGAAGTGTCAAGTTGTTGATAAGAGATTTTCACACAAAGTTGAATTTGTGCAAAATGAAGTGTCAAGTTGTTGATAAGAGATTTTCACACAAAGTTGAAATTGTGCAAAATGAAGTGTGAAGTTATAATTGATAAGAGATTTACACACAAAGTTGAAATTGTGCAAAATGAAGTGTCAAGTTGTTGATAAGAGATTTTCACACAAAGTGAAATTGTGCAAAATGAAGTGTCAAGTTATATAGAAGGTAAGGAATTTGTGCAAAAGGTGAAATTGGGTAAAATCAAATTTGTAAAATATACGTGTCAAGTTGTATATAGATACGGAATTTTCACGATAATGATATAATCATATTAGTGATTTATTGAGCGCCTTTTTACAAGATCAAAGCGCTATACAATAATAAAAAACACACAATACACATACATAAAACAAACGAAGTAAAACATGAACATATTAAAAACAATCAATCAATCAATCAATCATTCAATCAATAATCAATCAATCAATCAATCAATCAATCAATCAATCAATCAATCAATCAATCAATCAATCAATCAATCAATCAATCAATCAATCAATCAATCAATCAATCAATCAATCAATCAATCAATCAATCAATCAATCAATCAATCCATTGCTTAAAGATATGTTGAATAACATTGATTTGGAAGGTTCATACTGATCTGGCAACAAAATGCCTGCGAAAAGGCCATTAAAAGATGTTACCACTTGCGACGTGCGTTATATAACAAAGGATTCTGATAATTATTAAACAATATTTTATCTTGGCGTCGGAGGATTTCATCAGAGCGTTGGTCATTGGTCTGATATGTCAATTTAATAATCGACAAAAGAAAGGTAGGCTAACCGATATACCGTATGTTGACTTTGCACGATTCAGACTTTCCGAATGATTTATATCATTGCAAATCGACGTGAATAACAATGAACAATAGGAGGAGGAGTTCAGTAATATATACATTCGTGAGATTATACACCCAGCTGGAGTTACTACCGGTCCTGATAACGCCGGGCGCGCGTGAACAGTAAAAGTGCACAGGTAGAGAGCCGCAAGCATGGTGAAGTAGCGTGCACAATGATTTTGCCAAGGATTAGTATGAAATTTGTGCAAACAAAATGTATCAAATTGAAGTTTTGTTGTTGTCATTTTTTTGGTTAACCGGTATTATGAATTTACTGAATAGAGGGATTCCAACTGTCATCCAGTAATTTTTGTACGAACAATAATACGAAATACACAGATATTGTAGATGTATGTCCACAAAAACACAAAACAATATACCCCCTATGCCGTTTTCTAGCCTCATATTGTGGCGAGATCTACATATCATACAAATCTGACTAAATTGTTAAGGTGTCAAGATACCTATGACAACGCGATAGTTCTAAACAAATTTCCCTAATACTGTACATACCAGCGTAGCAACAGGTTTAAAGCGCCTAACTAACTGCAGAATGGCAATAGCGAGAACAACCACCCAGAATATGCTCAGCATATGGAAGAGTAGGGGCTTGTCAACAGATCTCAGGCTAAGACTCTTTGCTAATCTTGGGCACCAACAAAGAATGATAACTAACGAATTGATGCCTTTAAAACGAGGTATTACAGAAGAGAAGACTCCTAGACGAGAACAAACAACTGGGAGCTGGAGACAATGTATTCCCCACTAGTCCTGTATTTGTATGATATGTAGATCTCACCGCAAGGAACAGAAAGTTAAGCTATTTTGGTCACATCATGAGAAAGTAGAAGAGCATCGAAAAGCAAATTATTCAAGGAACAATGGAATGATGTCGAGGAAGAGGTCGTCAAGTAACCAGGGATGGAAATAAGACCCGCCCTTACGCCCATAGCGGGTAACTTTCGTGTCGGGCGGGTGAAGATACTAAAGTCTAAACCACTATCAAAATTAAAACAAAACAAGAACAAATGCCAATGTAGTAGTCACCTAAAACCCGAGCAAGTTCGACGTTCAGAAACGCCATATTGTTGATCGTCACGTCGGCGTAGCAACCCTAACGCATGCGCAGTTCCTTACTGACCGGATACGGGATACGGGGGTCGGATACGGAATATATATAGTCAGCGCTTATCCAATAGGAACACGAGAATCGTCGCGATGGTAGGATAAACAAAGGTACCCGTCCGACTGGCGGGTAAAATTTGTGAAGCTCACAGTAAGTTCAGGGTAATTTCATCATCAGATGATCATGTGTCATGATGATAGAGGAGATCAGCTTGATAGGAGATTAAAGAGTATTTGATTGATGAACATGATGAATACGAGGAGCTGTTACAGGATAGGGGGTCAGTGGAACAACGTACATTAAAGACAAAACATGTAATTGTAGTTTAAAAGTAGTCTTGCTCTATATTGTTTGCTGCAAAATATTATGAAAAAACCTTGGGCTGTTGGAATTTTTGTCGGGCAGGTAAATGCTGTGAGTTACCTGCCCGACTGGCTAGTTGAAAAAAATCTGAAGTTCCACCACTGCGAAGTAACAGCATGGACAGATGACATAAAGAAATGGGCGGGAAGGAGGTATAGCAATTGCTTCATCCAAGGCAATAGGATGGTCTGACCACTGACAGCGGTTGGCATCTCTCTGTTTCCAGGGGTAACGTTAAAACACAATCAGTATAGTGTGTCCTTTAAAAAAGGTGCACTTCATTGCCCTCGGTATTTGTTCTAATCTTTATAAAATGTTAAAGATAATTTAGTTGGTTTTCAAATGCCGTTGGTTTACAGCCACGTGAGTAATCAATGATGGGACGTGGAACATGTGCACCCACGAACACCCTGCACAACGCTTAAAAAGCACCTTTTAAAAGTAACTGCATGGCAAAACATTTGTTTTCAATTGAACTAAATTCGTCAAACGAAAGTACCTTGTCGCCTTAAACTTGACATTTGTGCTCGTCTGTATCTGGCTTTTTTCACATTACATGGACTTACCAGGCAGGACACCACAGACAATAAGACAATAGTATCTATTGGAACAATACATCGAATAACACGGTGATACAATAAGTATTACTCGGTTCACTACACAGGTAGGTCAATGAAAATATTTCTTTCTTCTATTTTTACCAACGTTGTACGCTCAGCCAAACCACGAGAACCAACTTGTCATGCCTGTAAAAAAGTTTTTGCCACCAAAATATATCTAACTACGAGCATGCTGCGACGAGGCATATCATTTTCAGTATTTAGAACTTTGGTCTACGGGTTCTATTAAAGTAGGTCCTATTTATTACTTTTACAAATGAAGTAATATGAGTTCATTGACTGGTTGAAATTCTAAGTTATCGTTGATCGTAACCAATAAAATAATAAAAGACAGCAAGAAAATGTCATGGTCAGTTATTGTATGTATCATTGTATAAATATTGAGTTTCAGCTGATGAGCATTGTTATTTTGGTAAATTTAACGCACAATTAAGCTAGTAAAATAGTGTTATTATGGGGTGACTACGCTTCATTCTATCTTGTGCTCGTTAAAATTGAGTGTCATGCATTCCAAAGTTGCCTTGTTATATTTAGTGTCCTATATAGAAGGCCTTGGCCATTTCTGGAAACCCACAATCATAACCCACATAAAAACACCTTGCGGTCATCGTAGGCGTTTGGAACAAAACCAGCAAAGCGATTCAAGTGGAGAGCGCATCGGAAGAGTTCGTCACACATACATAATGTATACGAACTGGTCATGGAATGCATACATTTCGCTATGCAAGACAGGCAGTACATGTAGGCTACATGGAGAAATTGTAACGTTGGTAAATTCCAAAAGATAACTGGGTTGGAAGTGGCTAACAACCAACAACCCGGCAACCAAGGGTGAATTCTTACCTTTACAAGTGTTGACACCTTTACAAGTGTTGACACTGCTATGTAGGAATCATTCTTTTTAGTTAGTTGGCATATGAGAAAATTCCAAAATTACTGCTTCAGAAAGCTGAATTTTTGCCTTAAAATGCCTAAAACCCAGGGAGCTTCCAGGATCTTTCCCCATGATCTCATTACATGCATTAGGGGCCGTAAGGCGGGCTGCTGGACCCCACCCGGACCCGCTGGACCCACCCGCTGGACCCCACCCGCTGGACGCTCAGGCCGCTCACAGAGATAAGCAATTTGCCCAACCCAATCAAAACAGTCCTGGGTACACCCTTGTGTGCCATCTCTTAAAATTGACATTCGATTTTAAGGAGTAGAAGACCGAAAAAGGCGTAGGCTAAGGCACCGAAGCTTACGACCCCTTTCAAATAACATTTTTCAATTGATGTAACAACATATGAACAACTGCATTTCTAAAACGAATCGGCAAACTTGTGAGATGAAAGACGGCTTTTATTATTGGGTATGGAATTAACTGAACAATCTCTATAAATCCTGATAAGCTGTTGTCGCAAATGTGGCAATCACATCTTGCACGTTCCTTATATTGAGTGGGAGGACCTTCAGGGATTGAATCATTGCCAAGTTATGACTGACAAATAAACGACTAGCTCTGCTTCGGAGTCTTCTTATCCCGCCTAGCCATGGCTTCACCAAAACAAGATAGCCCTATTGAGCATGATGAAGGGCACGAAACAGGATATTGAACATGATGAAGGGCACGAAACAGGATATTGAGCATGATGAAGGGCACGAAACAAGAATGGGAAGAACGAGGCTCTGAGTCTGATCTAGCTGTAGCAGCTTTATTACATACATTCAGCCTGCCATTTGTGTTCACCATGTTCACTGCTTTACAAATGACCGTCCAATGATGATGCACAATTTACTCGGTATCACAGTGCAGAGTCCTCATAGCAGACAAGGCAAAGTACCCGGGCTAAGTACCTATCATTTGTTCAATTGATTTCTGTCCCTGAAACAAAGTGTATACGAACACCCATAAATAACCTGAATCGGCATTTGCCAGATAAATACATGTATCCAGTGAATATTATTTACGTATACCTTCAACACCTCAAACGTACGATCATGAACGATTGAACCGTAAGTAGCGATTCCCGCAAACGAACTTTTGAACTTCTTGTCATTTGAAATCTTTGCGGCCGAAATATATCGTCATTTATAAATATCAATGGCATTTGTAAATCATTAACTACTTGCATCCGCGTGGCAGTTACGCATGAAACATGAGGCTTTATAACCATGATAACATTATTATTTTGAAAACACAATGTTTGGAGCGTGTTCATTTCGATCAACGCTATTCATCCATCGGTCTATAACTTTGTATCAATCACATAACATTATCGTTTCGAAAAGAATGACAAAATATAGCGCATGTCAAAAGGGGCGTCGGGACAAGATGTATGATGACATTTCAAACAAAAATTACGAATAGAAAATATGATTAGTTTTGAGTGACCCTACCTTTTGACTGATTGAAAGATTGGTTTTTTTTTTAAATCTTTCAAAACCTTATAATTCAATTCCGGTATAATCTGCAATATGATGGAACAGGTCCATAGTATAATTATGCCAACAGATTGATACATAGATGCACAGAGAACTAAGACATTGATGTCTTTGATGAAACCACTGTAGTTTGTGACTGCTACTTATACCCGGGCTAATATACCACAACGCCGCTACTATTTCATGTATTTATCGCACGTGGCTTTGTTTGTCAATAATGCCATGAATTGTTAAGCTACATGTCACCATTATCGTTCTATCTTTCAGTAAGAATCTCTATAGATTGCAGTGACATACACTAAAACTCAAATCGCATCAGGCAGTGAGACATTTCATGATGAAAAAGATTGAGAGGGCTTTCAGAAATCATCCCGAGAATATTGCAGTGACACATACTAAAACTCAAATGTTATCTGGCAGAAAACATTTCATCGTGGAATAGATTGAAAGGGGCTTGGCTTGGCAGGAAGAAGAATCTTGCCTGGTTTACAACCGGAACTACTTTACGGAGTGAAGCGCATCAATCTACGCAAATCTATCAACATTTTAAAACTAGGCAAGATTCGTCTTGGTGCCTTGGCTTGGCTGATTTGCTTCTGTCAATGAAATTCTGACAATAAAAGATTAAAAAAATAAAAAAAATAAAAAAATGAAATTCTGGTGATAATGTATCAATCCCAGCCCTCTGAACTGTCTTAAAGGCATATTATGTGATCTTTTCCAGAGAGCGCCCTCTATTCATGATTTTTTTTAGAAAGTAGATTTTCTTGCAGATTTACATTTCCGATCATAAATCATACATACATTCCAAGTTACAGAGCGATACGATTCCTAATTTTAGAGTGAATTTAGAGTGAAAAATATAAACTGTCGGGATTCCGACAGTTTATTTTCACTCTAAAACCATGATTTTGAAGTAATTAAGAATCGTATCGCCCTGTTACTTGGAATGTATGCATGATTTATGATCAGAAATGTAAATCTGCAAGAAAATCTAGTTTCAATTTTTTTTTCGATGTTGAGGGCGTTCCCTGGAAAGATCACATAATATACTTTAACTTTCTGTCCGTTTTCCTGATTTAAGCTCTACATGGTCACTTTCACGTTTTTTACGTTGTTCCTTTATTTCTACGTCTACGTGGTTACTCATCTCTGCAGTGTAATAAGTGCAACGGATTTTTCGATTACATTGTCTAATTGTAAACGTGTTGAAATGTAGAAAAATGTAACAACTGAGAAGTGCTATATACGTTGGGCTTTGTATACAAGCCCAACATAGCATTAATAAAGTCATTGTACTCCATATCTTGAAGGATTTTTATGCCTTCATGATGAACAACACTAACAGTTGAATTTTGATCATTTTTTTTTTGCTGCTGTAAGGTTCTTCTTTTGGATCTTCAGTATCCTTCTAAAATGCATAAAGACAATGCAAGGATTGTTGATTCTAATTCTCTGCCACATTGATCTTCTTGCAGTATACATTATGATAACCGATCGTCAATGTCATCAAAACGTTTTTAAGAGCTCTGATACTCAACAATTCAACATGTTCTGCCTGCCTGATTCTCCAATAGCAGTTGTATAGAGATCTTGCATGTTTTGGATTAGCTGCCAACACAAAAGTGTTTGCAACACGGGTTTGAACCCACAACCCTCCCCATTCAATATAACCTGATGAATGACCTCAAAATGAGTGTAACCTCTACTTGAAATATTAAGATTAATGAACAAATAATGTGCATTCTATAGCCAATAGTTACTTGAATAGAGTAGTGTTACCTCCAAGATGGCCGCTTTTCCCAAACACGAAAGGTCTCTATTCCCTCATACATGTCATACCCCACCTCATACATCTAGTGAGTGTGCTTATCCTGATGTTCAACGCAGAATAACGAAGGAGTAGCCTGAAAATTCATTAGTGATTCTGATCCAGTTGGTAAAGTTGGTCAACGAGATCCAGATCCAGAATCGAATCATACACTCCATCCGGAAGCTCCATGCATAACCATGATAACTCATGCTAAGAGTAAAAGCAAGATATACCAACAGGGTGTGGGGAAACAGGTAATAACAAGGGAGAATAACGCGATAAAACAGATAAATAACAACAACAACAGAACGGAAATGCACTGGGACAAGCAATGAAAATTGCTGTGCAATAAAACAACAAAGATATATCTGAGACTACTCAGGATATATGGTAACAATAAAGACCGATGTTTCAAGTGGATATACCACCCTTCATCAGGGACAAAATATTTAAAAAAATATTTTAAAAAAGTGTTAAGAACTATAAATAAGATAATGAACTAGACAAGTCCACCACTGTAATTATAGCACAATAGATGTTGACTACTAGGCATCCAAGTTAACTTGGATGCCTGGTAGTCAACATCTATTACTGGCACAGCAATTTTCATTGCTTGTCCCAGTGCATTTCCGTTTTTTGTTGTTCTTATTTATCTGTTTTATCGCGTTATTCTCCCTTGTTATTACCTGTTTCCCCACACCCTGTTGGTATATCTTGCTTTTACTCTTAGCATTTTTATATTTTCGAGATATCCTCTAGTATCCGTTTCTGATCCTTGGTGTGTTTTGTTCCTGGTCCGTTGGATTCATCTTTTTACATTTTATACATGATAACTCAGTCATACCAAGATAATACATTATGAAAGGATGGATTTTGCTAGTCTATGAATGGAGGGATTTTGCTATTCTAACCAATTCTTTATATCTCCGTACCTACCTTGTATATAGAAAACACACTTGCGCTGACAATTATTTCTCTGTCAAACTAATGGCGTTCTAAATTCGACTTTGGTGGGATGGCACATGTTGTCATTCTCCAGTACTACTATCCCACGCAAATTCAGACGCTTCGTCCATCCGGATTTGAAAGAGAAGTACTTTAATAGTTATAGTATCGATCAATTTAGAACTGTATTAAGCAAAAGTTTCTGATTCAAGAGAAACTCTAGTCATTTATACTTTTATAGCATCATAAATGTCACAATGAAGTATTTAGATACAAGGGATATATTGTGTTCAACGCGAGCGTGCGAGTTATCATTTCGACAGCCCGTGCGTCCATTGAATACTACTATTTTGAAAAGTGTAGCCGATATCGCTGACAATCTAATGACGATGGGTATACTACATGTAAATCAGCTGTGCTATAGTTAGCCATGGTTTATACACGGTTTGTTTTAGTATCATATTATTTGTATCAGTACATGACCACGGATTCGCAGGGTTCGAGTCCCGCGTCTGTGATTGCCTTTGCTTTTGTCAAGTTGGGATTTTAAAAAATGGCGATTGTATATCTTCAGCCACTCTTGCCATTTCAGCCCGTGGCTACAGGTAAATGGCAAAAAATTGCAATATTTCCATGGCTAAGATTCAACGTAAATATAATTGTAACATTCGAGTAATGTGCAGGGTTGTTTCCTTATTTTCGAGAACGCAGCAATAGATACAGGTTTCAAACCCCTACAAACATTTTCTTAATCATGTTTTTGTTAATTGCATCAACGGTTGCATCTTGGAATAAGTAGATCTCATTCTACTTATTCCAAGGTTGAATCGAACATGTTACTCCGTAGTTCCTCAGAATGAGAAGAAATTATTACACAGTATTCTTTATTTAAAGCATGTTAAGTTGCATTTGGTAATGACAGATAAATGTTCATAATTATTTAATAACTTTCCCACGCAGCTATTATTTTATCATTATGTACAAAACAGATTATTCAGAAACCTTTCCAACTTTCAAGGACTATCTCAAGGATTACTGAACCAATACTAGGCATGTTTGCACTTATTTCAATGCATTTCACATGGTGATTCCAAATATGGTAGTATGAAATTCAATAATGTTGACTTTTTTGAAACATTTTCTGAACTTTTGGAATGTCGTCTGCAGACGCCTGCGGACTTGGAAAGTGTTAAAATGATATTATAGACTTCACTACGATTTAGAACCGCTAGATGTTTGTGTCATTTGGAATAAGCTGTTAATGTTGACAGTGTTTTACTGTTGGATATCATACACCGTAGGGTTAACACGGCACCTGTTATCCTATTGTAAATCACAAAACACGCGAAAGTCTTAATCCAAACGAAATAAGCATCTTATACATTCCAAAAATAGTATAAAGAACAATATTATAGTCCTTATCATTGTTGGAGTCACATATCGCAACTCATAGCATAATGTATTCCATCTTTTCTTTACCTACATTTATTGGGAAAAAATACTATTGAACCTTTCCTTAATTGTATTGATGTTTTTGTTCAAGTTATACATTTATTGTTAAAAATCCCTTTATTGAATGAATGTTTTTCTAAGAAAATGGGATGGGACCACTTATATGATAGATTGGAACCTACACCATTTCTAGATAGACATATAGATACCAGCTTAAAACGCTTGGCTACCCTAGAATGTATCCCCCTTTCAATTTTAATATAATGTTTTACTTTCTCCAAAATAGTCACATTTTCAGAAAAAGTGGCACTTTTCAAGATACGCGTTTGTTTGCATAACTCCAACAGTCTTATTTCCCCAAAATTGTGACGCGATCAAGAGGAATGAGTCGGATGTCGGGGAATCCCAAATTGAGATATGGCCAATTCAAAATGGCGGCTTACATGAGTTTTGATGGAAATTCATGTATACAATTTGACATAACTTTGGAACAAAACGTCGTATCAACATGGGGTTTTCAGTTTCTGAAAGCTCTAGGTGTCTTCTTTAAAAGTGTATTAAAAACTCATTTTCGACCAGGGTCGACATCCGACTCATTCCTCTTGATCGCGTCACAATTAAGTTTTCCAAAAAGTGGCACATTTTAACGATGCAGTGAAGTTATTGACGTGAATGGTGGACACTATTGGCTATTCATACATGAAGAAAATCATTGTATAGTAAAAGATATGACACGTCGTTTGGTTCAAAATTAACATTGTTTTTGCATATCAATTTTGTTGTTGTTGTATATTATCAATATGTGTTTTTACGTGTCGGTTTTTAATTTTAAACCAAACGGCGTGCCTATGCCACACCGTTTGGTTCAATGTGTTTTTACGTGTCGGTTTTTTAAATTTTGAACCAACAATTGGCACGACGTTTGGATCAAAACCAAAAACCAATTATTTCTGTCTTTCCTTCCTACCCGCCCCCTCTCTCTTTCTCACAAGTGACGTGAATGATGTTCTTTGACCTTTTTCAAAAGTGATGGGTTTTTTTCACGTACATAATATATACGGAATACCCCTGGGAAAATAATATAATAAGAATGGATGGATCTGTCAATGGTTTATTGTACAGGGTGAGTCAAAAAGAAGTTTACCCGGATTGGTGGTGTTTTAAAAAATAAAAAAAATGACACTCGAGAGTTCAGTAAAGCATATATTTAACAAGCATTCTCTCCTGCTTATTAGGAAAAAGGAATGACACAAATTGAGCATTGCTAAGAGGACTTTGTCTATTTTAATAAAGGTACTCATTTTGCAAGCTGTCCACGGAATACTTGACCAAACAAATGTAAAGTGTGCATTTTAGCTGCGTAATTCCCTATTGGACCGAGATTGGTGATGTTTTTCAAAACAAATAAATGACACTTAAACGTTCAGTAAAGCATTTATTTACCAAACATACTCTGCTGCTTATTAGAGAAAATCAAAGAAGCAAATTGATCATTCCTAAGAGAAGTTATGCCTGTTTTACTGAAAGCGCTCATGTTTGTAGCTGTCCGTGGAATGCTTACTTTTCATTTGTTTTGTCAAGTATTCCGTGGACAGCTTGCAAAATGAGTACCTTTATTAAAATAGGTATAACTCCTCTTAGCATTGATCAATTTGTGTCATTCTTTTTTCCTAATAAGCAGGAGAGAATGCTTGTTAAATATATGCTTTACTGAACTCTCGAGTGTCATTTGTTTGTTTTTTAAAACATCACCAATCCGGGTAAACTTCTTTTTGACTCACCCTGTATTATATTTGAGGATTTTGTTGATAATGATTGTGTTGTTTGTTGTGTTTTAAATTCGGTATACCATATTGGTTATTTAAGAAATGTCATAAACTTGGATCTTCCTTTCTTTTGGCTTAGAAGTTCACTTTGGCCTGATAGATATCCTTAAAATGTCTGATCGCAACTATAAATGGGGTGTTTTTTTCAGTGTGTTTCCATGGTGTGTATTCATGTAATCAAGTGTTTTGGTTGCATTGGGACTACAACCTTTTCGATTTTCCGAAACATTTGACCAGAGGCACTCTCTAACGAAATGTAATTCATCTTTCATTTCATTTCAATTTTGAGGGTTGACAATTAGTTAGAATTGTGACCAAGTGCATCAAAAGGTAGGCACTTAATTTCGATTAGGACAATTTTGAGTAAAACTATAAGTATTCGCCATTGTTGAAATATTGTCACCGATAGGTGAGTGGAAAATTGTAAATAACAAAGTATGTTGGGTTCGTTATCATATCCTCACAACCAAAAGTTGACTTTTAAAAAAAAGGCATCATAAGAAAGCTCTTCTCTTCTTTCTAGAGCACGTGTGGTCCAGTGGAGTAGTTGCCGGTCTCATAATCATAAGGTCGTGAGTTCTAGCCCCGCTGGTGCCAATGTGTTTGTGTCCTTTGGCAAGGCACATTAGTCTACATTGCCTATTGTGGGTTACTATATACAGATATAGGGGTTATGTATGTTTGTTCATGTTGGTTTATGTCGCAACTTGGCGCTGATTTAGCTGCTGCCTGGACGTTGCATTGTTTATTAATGTATTTGATTTGTAATGTTGTTACAATTCAGCCAGTTGGCTGCGATGACAATAAAATTTAGACCTTTAAAAAAAAAATTAAAAAAAGAAATGGGGAAAAGTTACAGTTGACAACTAAAAACCGCCCCACAATTATGCACTGGATACACTCCAAGCTGAATAAATTCAAATAAGACATGCTTTGTTTACAGTTTTAACAATTTATTCTTTGATCATCAAATATACATATATCACTTATAATAGTACTTACAGAAAATGAAGACACAGTACAATTATTACAATCAATCGACACATCCACCCACCGAACGAAATAAGAAACATCAACAATCACAATAGCTCCTGTGTATATTATAAACTGTTGATAAAACGGAATAACGAATGGGGTTTTCCCAGTGGCGTAACTAGGGTCTTCAAACAAAATTGGGGAGGGGGAGGTGGCATTGGGGTGGAATGAGGGGGGGGGGGGGGGGGGGGGGGGCGGTGACAGGCCCGTGATCAGGGGGGGGGGGCATAACCGACTTTTTGTGTTATAGTATACATAGAGTTATTGTTATTTCATGGGGGGGGGGCAACCTTCTGGCAGGGGGGTGCCCCTGTCCCCTCTAGTTACGCCCCTGTGTATTCCATTTCAAATCCATATCCCTATGGAAGACATGATCTTGTGGAAGATACATGGGGCAGCTATACAGGGTGTGTATGGATTTCAACTGAAATCGCCCTATACATGGGTCAGCTATGCAGGCCCTATGCCGGGCAGCTATATGCAAGAAAGTGTACTTTTTGCATTAACATCACATATAACGGCCACGGTGTTTATAACACTATACTTAAACATACATAAAAACACAATATTTTGGACAAGGTGTTTCCTATAGTACTTGTTCGTAAGAGAAAATAATGCCACATTAAATTGTTTATTCATTTAGGCGAAACAAAAATATATTGAGGTTTATTTACTTCTCATGTACCAACCAATGTTTGTTTATTTTTTATTTTTTTATCAATAGGATGATATAGTATAAGGCTGAATATAAAGAAAAGCCTAATTTAATTTTAGATTCTTTCCTCGGATCGGAAATGTTTACGTATTGATTTATTTGTTTTGTTTAACACTTTTCACGTGGCTGTTATTGGCCATATAGGCCTACAATATCTGAGATTCTTCAGAAACTGTTCCCAACTTTCAAAGTTTTATCTCATGAATTACTGAACCAACTAGGCATGTTTGTACTTATTTTAATGTATTTCTCATGGTTATTCCAAATGTGGTGATGAGATTTAATAATGTTGACATTTTTTAATCATTTTGTGAAATTTTGGAATTGCAGTCTGCTGATTCCTGCCGCGTGAAAAGCGTTAAAGGGTATATTTGCATACCTGTATGCAAAAATATATACAAATTATAATCATTGATGAATTTGTATGACATGTATGAGCATGAAAGTACTTCCATGGTAGACTGGGTCCCCGCGTCCCTCTATATGGCCGCCATCTTTAAAAATGGCGGACCAAATAGCACATTTGAGCACCCTCGCAGGGGCCGTGTGTAAAATAGGGATGACATGAGGAGTCTACTTCCATGGTATGAGGATACGGAAAATAATTGGCTACAAATGTGTATGATAGAGGGGAATACCTTTCGAGCCTAATCCAATGTTATATATATGTTTTCATTTTGTTGGCCTATAAATACTCATTGTTATGTTATATCTAAAATCACATGGGTCCAAATGAAAGAAATATATGAATTCTGAGATAAAAATTCTCACGCCTTCTTCATATGTAAGTATTGTGTAACAGAGGTAGTATTTTATATATGATTTTGATAACACTTGAATAAAAAACCTTTTTTCCCCGAATAATAACGTGTTCAATGTGAAACACCTTATAACCTCGAAGTCGATACAAGAATTTCTGTAAACATATACCATATCAAAATTCCCTGATTTATTATCGTAGGGCTATGTATTTAACTTTTCTAACAGCTGCCGGTACCTATTGAAATGAATAGTAAATTAGAATTGAGACGAACAAAATATTTTGCAATAAGAATTATTGCCCATCAGTCGAATTGATTCACAGAACTTTGAAGGTGTTGGATAGTTCCACCCACTAAACATAACAAAGTCACGTAAAGGCTACAGTCCAACTAGTCATCGGAAGTTCACATATAGCCTATATTGAAAATCATACATTTACCGTATTTCATAGCCATCAGATTATTAACGACTGTGTGAATTTTTTTCTCATTGTGTAATATTTTTATACAGCATATTTTGATATTTCTTAACTTATATAAAATAAGCCTGTGTAAAGAAAAGGCTGGTAAATGGTTCTATAAACAAGATAATCAAAAAGACTTTTTCAATCCTGGAACGATATAAAACATGAATGTCACATATTATGTATCAAATTCCAGTGTCTACACTGCAAAAACTGTGGTGTTAAATTTAACACCACGGGTGTTAAATTTAACACCACGGGTGTTAAATTTAATACCAGTACGGATTCACTATAGGACCACACCACCTGGTGTTAAAATGACACCATCACTAGTGTTACAACGTTGGTGTTAAATATAACACCAATGGGTGTTACAATATGACAACACCAGTAACAATTTTACACTTTCTGGTGTTAAAACATTAAAAACTTTACACCTTCTGGTGTTAAAATATTATTTTGTTTACTTAGATAAGTTGAAGTACTTTAACAATAAAATACTTGCAAATAACATATTTCACTGTTCAACAGTTCACATTTATTAAAACTTGAACGTTTTTGTGAATTAATGTTCTTACTTGCCATTTAATTATGGAATGGTGCATGTTGCAGATCGAATCACTAGATCAAATGTATAAATATACAATCCAAAGTGTTAAAAAACCAATATAACCCACCCCCGTGCGCATGTGTGGAATAGTGACACCCATGGGAGTTATTCTTACACCAAGTTTAACACAAGAAATTTAACACCATGAGAAGTGTTACATCAGTTATTCCTATGGTGTTGACCTAACACCAACCTTAACACCAGGAGCGTAACACCGGCTCAGTGTTGCAGTTTAACACCGGAGTTTTTGCAGTGTAGATAACGAACAAAAACCGAACCAAAATAACCAATCAAGTATCTTCGGATTTCGTTTTCTAGACATAGGAGAGAAACCGAAGACCGTTATATTTTGTTCACAAAAGGCTGAAGCTCAGGCGAATACATTCCTTCTTTATACTTGAGGAAAACCTTCATCATTATTTTTAGAATACAGAGCCGTGTACTATAAGCCTAGTTTAATCAGTTCCAAATATAGGCGAGAAATATAGTCGGTTTTTATCTCTCCGCGCGCAAAAGTAATCCAAGCGGCCTTCTCTAATCAGTAATTGCTGTAGACGGCTTCGCCAATTTGAAACTGATCACAGTTCACACTATAGCATTCAATTCAAAATATCATATCATTTGTTAAAATCACAGTGAAAGTAAGAATAACACACATCGAGCCACAAGGCCCTATCTGTAATAGCTGCCAGTTGATATGGGTCTATTGGGTTGGTTATATAACATGCTGAGCAATTGGTAAAAACTTAAAATATAGAGCAGTATTGCAAATGATCTTTTTGGTGAGACATCTATAGTCATGATAGTGATGTGAAAAGTACACTATCTGTAATAGCTGCCATGCAATACACATCTGGTGCTATAATGGTGCATCCTTGTAAATGCACATGGCAGCTATTGTAGATGGATCCAAACACTCGACATTTCTATAATTGTTTTTGGTACAAATCTTACAATTTACGTATCCCAGGAATAATTGACGTGTGCGAACTTTGAAAATCGCATTTCCAATGTTACCATAACAGATAAAAATGTATCATGTTTATAGGAAATAGAAAAATACACCCAGGATCTTTTTTAAAAATGTAGATTAAGAACACAAATCCCACAAGGTGAATAATTATCATCCATTCCGTTATTATAGCAGGCTACATTATACATTTGATTTTGAGAGACCGGGTTCGACACCATGGTATTGTCTTTCATTCACGTTCATTTGTCTGAGTCGATCTTATTTAATCCTATTCAAGTACAACTACAAACAAGTCTTATATATAAGTGTTTGTGGTATTATTGAGGGAATGCAATTAAATATAAGAAAGAAGCTTAGTGGATGGATTATTAATGTTACTTTGATAATACAGTGCTTTGGTTTTCTCCATAAGGAAGACCCATTGGGCTATTCCAGATAATAATGTCCTCCCCCCTAAAGAGAACATCGGAATTCCAGACTTTTTCCCCACCAATTTTTCAATGGAATTCCATACCTTTTGGCACATGTTCTTGGAATTCCAGACTTTTTCACAATTTAGACCCCCCACCCCCATATAGAGGTCATTGGAATTCCAGACTTTTCCCCCACCAATTCCATACTAAAAATTGTCCTCTATAGGGGGGGGGGGGTCATTATTATCTGGAATAGCCCATTACATGTCACAGAATTTATAGGGGTAACGGACATATAAAAACGAAAGGAAAGATGTAGAAATAAACGATGACAAAAATTAGACACTTTGACAATATTTTATAACATGCCGCATAAAAAATCCTCAGCAAACTCATACATTCCATATGCAGACGAACTACAGAACTTACACAAATGTTTACATTTGTAGAGGGACCGTACAACAATTTTAACACATTACCCACATGTTACCCAGTCTATCCAATATTATATTAATTTTCCCTAGTTCAAGGTGCTAACTTTATTACTTCAAATAGAATGGCTCTTGAAATGAGTTCCAAATCGTCATAACTTAAGATTTTACAATGTATCTTCATACGAACACAATTGACAAGAACAATGTATAAATATGAACTGTTTTATGTTATTTTGGGCGATGCATTTGACTTCGTATTTAAATGGTGTAATGAATCGCCCTATTTTAGAAAAAGCTCATCTCCATTTTATAACATCAAATAAGCCGAAAATGTGTATGACTTTGGATTGGGATCAGGTGGATCAAGGCATGCCTTGGGAGGATTATGAAGATTAAGAAAATTCGGAAGTTAGGATGAATAAAATCCAATAAAGTTTATTGGAAGACGCGAGTTGTTCATCAATACTCAGATCGAATTAAACCAACATCTAAATTATCGGAAGATAATAGGAAAAGTCATCTTCAAACCGTCCGAAGGTTAACCTCAGGACACTTAGCGGCATCTTAAAGGCCATCTCTTTTGACATTTGACATAGCGGAACATCTTACTTATGGTATTACGTCTAAACAACACTCAAAGATCACAAAGGGATTTGGACGAATTATCAATAAATATCTTATAGAATTTCGATTGCCAACAATACAGACCAACCAAATATGGACGATGCATTGTCGGACGTTGGGGAGATCTAACCGATTTTTTCGCCAGTTGAAAAGACGGTGCGATAAACCCACTTGCTAGCGGCACCGTTTCAAAACACATTTGTATTCATTGGGTTATTGGCAAAGTTAAAAAAATGAAAAGAACAACTTAATTCAGCAAATAAAGACTTCGAACATCTACTTAATAAGAGGATTATCCTCTTACGCGAATTGGGATCTCCTTTGAGGGGGTATTTTCGTTTTGTTCGATGTTGGTGTTTTTGCGTGAGTTTTTTCAAAGCGGTTGGATAAGCCACGCACGCGTGATGATGTGTTTTGAAATTGGAAAATACTGCAAATATCTAATCTAAATTGTGTTTGTTGATTTTACAATATTGATTTAGCAAACGAGATAATTCAGCATTTTATAGCCTAATAATTTGTTTTCAACGAATGGCAATAACGTCGCTTGCAATCAAAGCTTTTGCGTACAATATTGGTCTAAACATAAATACTTTCCAGTATTTATATGGTTTTAAAATAGGATACCATTTGAATGGTCCTTCAACCCTAAGCTATTTATGACATAAGCGAATCAAAAGTGCATTCGACATATCGACATTCAAGGTTATTAAGTTGATGATAGAAAACTCATTGGACGAAGAGTTAATATTTTCGTAATGTTTAGGATGATAATTGATATCTTACTTATAAACGCCGTGCCTAATGATACGAATCATGTAAAAACATCGTTAATTTTCAAGGTTTATTGAATAGCATTGATTGGAATTCAATGTCCAAAATTACAAATATGTCATGAATGAAAACAAGTCAAATTCGTGAGGTCGTAAGATTCCGTTAGTCTTTAAATCAAGAAATTAAATACGTCACGTACAAATGAGATGCTAGCCATTTGTTCATTAATAACGCCAGCACTATAATAAACTTCAAGTGCATCATTGTGTAGGCCTATTGTTTGTTCTTAATTCTAGCATCGCATGATATAAATATTCATGAATAGGCCTCCTCTTGTTATTCGAGTATAAAGCTTAAGTTAAAAAATTGAGTTGTTTTAGCCTGTGATAAAATTCACATGAGAAATGTTTGGAAATCGCTGGGACGGAATATTCCGCCCGATGAAGCACACCGTATCGTCCGCGCAACATGGCCCACTTGGTTGCGCTAACATTCAGGTATCTTCATCTTCATCTTCTATCTAATGATCCATATTATGATGAATACCTACGTTATCCTACATGTCATGTAGGCTTATTTGTTCGCACTTGGAAAGGAATGCATGCAAGTGTTGCTGATGGGACGGAGCATTCCGCCCGAAGCACACTGTATCGTCCGCGCAACATGGCCCACTTGGTTCAGCATAACAATGCGCCAGCATGCAGGTATATCTTCATCTTCAACAGCATTGCATGTATCTTTATCTATTTACATGTCTAATGATCTATATGATGAAAGAAAGTATACACCTATATAATACGTAGCCTACATGTATTTGTTCGCACTTGGAAAGGAATGCATGCAAGTGTTGTTTTGATAAAATCAAAATCATTATTATAAAAACAAAACATGATGTTCTTTGATTTGAATACTTGATTTAGAAAGCATTCAGCATGTTCAGATATGCCACAAAAATAGTTTATAAATGCAATAGCTCGTGAACTCGGTGCATATATTGTTTGTTTTGACTTATATTCTACTTTTTGGAGATCGATATTTAATCATACACATCACGGCAGGTTTGATTCTATATTAAATAATACCAATATTCCAATAGTTTTGAACCATCACATGATCACATGACTTCACAATGAGCCATGCACTTGCATGGGTTGACGCAGACATTCTAAAGGTGTTCTCAACTTCAATTTTGATCACGTCTTGCAACATAGAACAAACAATAAAGGGCATCAAAATATATATTTCTTTTTTGAAATCTGAATAATAACTAGTCGGATGACATTCAAGAATGCTTTACAATTTACATAAAACAAATTCAAACAAATCTGCGTACAACTGTGCGTTAGGATTGTATGGCGTAGCTTTATACTTCACCTCTGATAAAAGAATGCCCCTCAACGCCCGGCCTTGCGTACACACCTGTGCCCGGAGAGGACACATTATGATTTTAAAATACAAAAACATGTATATATTTTTGGCTCATCGAGGCCTGTTTCTGTAAGAACGGTTCATGTTGATGCCTGTTCTTATACTAATCAAATGCTCTGTCTTAAAATTTCAAAATTTCAATATGATAATGATTATTATAGGATGGCATAATGTTATTAAATACATTTTAATGGTCTTTTCTGAATATTCTTTTTAACATATAAAACCAGATTAGCATGTATATTCAATTGAAACAATGCATTTGCATCCCCGCGTTCGTGAAAAAATAAAAAGTTTAATGAGAGATCAAAATTGTCTATACCTTTAACCCCATGCATATTTTGTACAAGCAAAACTCCTCCGGCATGTCCGGTTAAAAAAGTCCCATTTAACGACTTAACGTATGAAATCTGCATGCAAAATGAAACGAAAATACCACGTGTATCCCTTTATCCTTGTTGCAGACTGTACATTTTGGGTTGACATCTACTTTTAAAAAATTGAGCCCGTATTTTGCAAAATCACTTTTTGATAAAAAAATAAAAGCCCGCACTAAACGGATAAAAGAGGTAATAAGGCGGTTTTCATAAACAGAACTGCTGAGATGAAGGAGGTTTATTTGGGGGCATGGTTGGTTTTTTCATGTATTTTTGATCTTATATGCATAGGCCTGTCCAAAAATGCAATGGGTAAGCCTATACGACGAGCGAGTGTTTTGTATAAGCTTACTGAATCAAAACTAATGCTTGCCACTCTTTCTCAGTTGCGATCATATTGTAATTCTGTTACAAATGAAGTAAACATCAGTTGGTTTATTTCGGAATAGAATAAGGTGTAGTGTTCCAGTTTCAATGCATTAATTCACCATATCACCATGGGATCACCATGCACATCCCTTGCGTTCACGGCGCAAACTTCAGTTCATGTTTTATCGCACCATGCGCTGAATGTTGTTGGTGTTGCTGCTGTTGAGTCGTTGCGTGGTGCGATGGCGCGGCGGTCTGTTGCTGATGGTTATGTCGACTATGAACCTGACGGTGGTCGTCTCCGTTATGACTTTGATCGTGTGAAGATGACCCAGTATGCGGACTCTTCTTCTTCTCCCCGTTAGGAGTCGTCTTTTCTCTCTCCGTCAACTTCTTCATCTTCATGCGGCGATTTTGAAACCAAATTTTCACCTGTCGTTCGGTGAGATTGAGCGCCGTGGAGAGTTTGGCGCGACGATCCCTGGTCAGGTACATGTTGAGAACGAATTCCTTTTCGAGTTCGTAGATTTGGAGTTTTGAGTAAGGTCGGCGTTTCGTGCGACGGGGTGTTGTGGTAAAGGTGGCGAGCAGACTACACGATGAGGCACCTCCTGTACAAATGAAAGACAGAAGAGGAAACGAAGATGTTTAGAAACATGAAAAAGATCTGTTAGTGACTTTTCACAGGATTTTACTTTTACATGAAACAAATCATTTGGCCAATACGTAGCGGTTAGCAGGCTTAGTACCTAAACTGGATAGCGATATGGACTTAATAAAATAGATAAAAAGGCCTACTTTTAACCCCCTGGAGTCTACCTGTCTATCTTACATGACAGTGGTTCCGATTGGTTTATTACAAGATGTACTCATATGAATAGCCAATTCAAATGCAGCTTGTAAAATGTGTCACTCCCATCTTTATCAGGGATACAATTATTCTATGTCTCTCATTGGTGCAATAAATGATGTATCCATCTTTATAACCAAACGGCCGGTAGTTCTCAGGGGGTTAAAAGGGTTTTGAAATTAAGAAACACCTCTCATCATTGATGCTCTCATGTATAAATAGCTTGATATCACAAAACAAACCTTCGAATCACAAATAACAGTTATCATGGTTATCGAGAGAAAGGTGGTCCGAAAGTTCATACCTGAAAATTATAGACAGTGATGATATCATGGATATAGATGAATACATTTTTAAAAATTTGAATCGTTATAACAAACGGTATAAAAACCGTAACGTGGAAGTAAGAAATCCGTAACTTTTAAACAAGGACCTTTTGTATGTGCGAAATTCAAACCTTGTTTACAATTGTAGGCTCTATAATTATAAAATACCCGAGATGAGCTGAATATGATGCTCATTAACCATGAGTCACTGGGACGGAACATTCCGCCCGGAACACACCGTATCGTCCGCTCAACACGGCCCACTCGGTTCAGCGTAACAATATTACCCTATGCAGGTATCTTCATCTTCAACAACAAGGTATCGTTATCATGGTTATATCATGAAACCAGATTTGAGATGCTGTATCGATACACATGATTTTTATTTCTGGTAAGATAGCAGAAGATAAGTTTTTGTATCGCGCATAATATGCACGCGGAAACTACTCATGAATTATTAGTTCATCAGGCTTACGAATGGAGGTTTAACTAATTTATCTAAATAGCGATATATCGATACATGAGTGTATAGTTATTCATTGACGCTCTTGCAATAGATAGGCATAATGTCCTATTATGCAAATCAAAGTCCCACGGGACAGCCGAGACTGGATCTTAGTACCGCATTTTATTTAGAAGGCCAATACCGGAATTTATCCTTAAGGATCAAAATGATACACTTCAATTGCACAAACAAACAACTGAACAACAATAGATCAAAAGTTAAGTTTCGTACGAAATTATAAATGCATATTTACAAAATAAATGCGGATCTATCTAATGAGTATCAGTTGTAATATGGTTGTATATAATATGTAAACAACATGTAAACAACATGGTAAAGGCGGCGATGTATCACCATGCATGGCGGGGCGGTGTGGTTTAGCAGGGCGCAGTTGGCTCCCCCGATATCATGGTAGGCCTACTTCCATCTGCTCCTCCAGAGTAAAAATTAAAGATTAGAGGGCGTCACAATATACCCTTTCAACTACACTACACTTGACTCATGATACATGCTTTGAAATCTAATACCTGCACCCCATTTTACCCGTCTATAGTCTATGAACATGATGAACGGGGAACTTATCGGTTTACCCCTCCTTTCTGTCGGTTTACCCCTCCTTTCTGAGCACTTATATTATATAGCTTTGTATTTCGTGATTAAACTCATGTTCCGACAGTAAAATCCACACCGCCCCCCATTTTCTTCATGAGCGTCACTATCGTAACATACCCATTGGTTATTCCTCCTAAATCAGGTGCACCTTTGGTAACACACACACAGACAGTATTATAGCATAATAAGAAGCGTGCCGTTAAAAAGGGCCAATCGTGTTTGATATAAATTAATATTTAATCATGTCAATACGGCCTAATAATGGCAGATTGATAAAGCAAACAATTTAATACTAAAATACTAACCCACTATAACGTGCGATAAATCCAATATAAAGTCATTCATGAATGGGAAATAAAACAACTAATAAAATCAGCTTCAATGGCGAATTCCAATTGGTTTTCTGATAGTAAAATAACATTGCTATTTGTTATTTGCTTTTACGATATTATTAGTCCCAATATCATGTAAATAATTCGATTTTTATTGATCCATTGTAAAAGGCATTGGGAAAAAGAAATGAGTGACTACATTTTGGTATTACATGTAAATAGTTTGCTACCTGATTTTATGGTAGGGGTTTATTATTGCTGTATCATTTCAATGATTTCTCCCGAACGAAAAAAAGAAAAAGTTCACGCTTCTAAAGTTGCGGAACAAATCGATTGTATTTATTTCTAATATCATTACAGAAAAGCGATTGGTCGTAAAACTTAGTAGACCAGTGACTTTACTGAAGGTTTGGTGTATTAAAACATACGAAAGAAGAGTTTTAGTTCGATATCTGACTAGAAAAAGAAATACAAAAATCGATAGTTTGCGTAGATCAAGTAATATAAACGTTATTTTATTCTGCGGGTGTTAGCCATAACATAATTTTATGACCAAATGGTTTACATGTTTGGTTAAGCCTACACAAGCAATTATGATAGACCTAACCTAAAATGAAGGCATTTTGATTTTTACGCCATATGAACGGTAATACAAATTGATCGTTATATTTTATTCCTTCATTTCATTTGGAGTAAATTGTAAATACACATGTAGGCTGCGGTCTACATGTACACAATACTGCAACACTGCACAAAAAGAAAGTATCCACTTTTTTGAGGCGCTCTGTGTTTAATTCTTAGGACCCTAAATAAATTCAACAAGTGGGAAAGAACAGGCAATTCCTCCCGCGTATTTTTACACCTCATTTGTCACAATAGCACCAATATTGATGAAGAGCGGCTATTTGAATGACAAAAGATGCAGTTTCATTGTTGCACTTAACCCTATACCCATGAAAAGAGCGTTAACAAAACAGGAAATCTAAAGTCATGAAAGTGTACCTCTTCTTTCTCTCTCTCCATGAAAAGACAATCATACTCCGAACATCTCACATCATCAATTGTTTTCAACACCTGTGTCTACTGGTGTAAGACTCATCCCTTACAATGACCAGTATCATCCACGATGTTTGTATGCCAACACACGTATATACCTGTAACTGTCTCCAAATCGAAGAGCAAATTCAGTTACAGAAACTCCAGAAATCTTTTCATGGAGAAAAAGAAGTGGTACACTTTAGATTTACTGTTTTGTTTACTTTCTTTTCATGGGTACAGGGTTAAATGCATTTGAATAAAAAATGATGCAGTTTCCATTGTTGCTACCCTACACCCGTTAAAATAGCGTAAACAAAACTGAACTGCTTGTTTCTCTCCATGAAATGTTTCTGGAGTTTCTGTAACTGAAGTTGCTCGTCTATTTGGAGTTAGAAGGAAGGTTGCACGGAAATGGAGAGACAGGTGTTGGCTTACAAACATCATGAATGACCCTGGTTGCTGGTCATTGTAAAGGATGAGTCTCACACACAGTGAGGTGTTGGAAACAATTGACGATGTGAGATGTTCGGATTACGATTGTCTTTTTATGGAGAGAGAGAGAAAGAAGAGATACACTTTAGATTTACTGTTTTGTTTACGTTCTTTTCATGTGTATGGGTTAAGTGCAACAATTTGTCATTCAGATGGCCACTGCTTCATCAATATTGGTGCTATTGTGGCAAATGAGGTGTCAAAATGCGCGGAAGGAAATGCCTGTTCTTTCCCACTTGTTGAATCTATTTAGTGTCCTAAGAATTAAACACAGGGCGCCTCGAAAAAAGTGGATACTATTATTCTTGTATCCATATGTAATTCCTGTTCACGATTGGTTGGAATAAAGTCATTCATTCGTGCAATAGGCCCATAGTTTATAGTCATATTTAACGATCTCACCTGGTCGTAAAACTTCAATATTATTCCAACATAAAAAAGGCAGAAATGTAATTTGCATATATAGCCTATTATGGGTATTTATTTTAACAAAATCACTGTTTCTCACCATTTTGTTCTCTTGAAGGCTGAATAATAATATAGGATTTTTCCATCAAGTTCATCAACAAGTTATGCGTAATAAACGTGCCTATAATTATGCCAATCTTATTTAAGTGCGTGTAAACCATTCACCATGTGCACTCGTCCAAAAGATATATATATATATATATATATTAGAGAACGCATGAACAAAAGAAAACATGACAATCTTTGAATAAGTTTATCAGGATTGTAGATTGAACACGACAATATTATTATAGTAGATTAACTAAAACAGTTCGTTCATGTAAACTCATGTATGAACGGATGAACGAAAGACAATAGTAAAATCATAGTACATGAACTAAAACAGTTCATTCATCCATGTAACTTGTGTTTACATGGTTTATGGCGTATCTGTAAGCAGCCCTTTTATGGCAAAAGGATGTATCTTATATGTACTTTCCTAATGATATACTTCCTTTTAACATGGATTGTGTTAAGTTGGTTCAATAAACCTCACTAGGAAAAGGTTGCAACTTGTAAAGACAATAAAAGTAATATACTGTCTTTTACCACTACATGATTTATGGAGAAAAAAGCTTACTTTGATCATGTTAACAGGAAGTATACTGTTAGAAAACTACATATAAGATACATTCTTTTGCCATAAAAGGGCTGTAAGGTCATCTTCTTGTTCGCGCGTGGCGTAACACACCGCATTCACGCGCTATCATCAGCAGCGCATTCTTTATTTGTGTTTATGCTATCTACCGAAGATGTATTTTTGCGTTTTTTCTGACGCTGACGAACCCTCTGCCTATTTGAAAACTGCATGGAATGGGAATAGTCCCTATTTCAATTATTTTAAATACAATTGTTGGTTTTGGTTAACAATACCATGAATATGAACCCAAAAGCCTCAAATTCATTTTATTTTTACAACTTCACGCCTCTATCAAGTGCCCTGCTAAATTGTATACGTCACGTAATTAGGACTTTATACGTCACTTTGTTTGATGAAAGTTAAGCCTCTTTTAGTGATCATGTAAAATTCATATGACTGTTAATGTTGACATTTATATAAAGCTTTAATTTCATACCTCACAAAGCATCATAAACATAATTCTTATATACTACATGTACTAACGTTACGGATTTACCCTAAACGCTAAACACTTGTTATTATAATCCCTCGTTGGGCATGGGTTACGAAACAAAAAGTCATTACAATTATCATTTTTTCGTAATTTAATCGGCTATGCCAATGGGAGTGTGTTTACGTCATGTATATGTACGTTGACACGTTTAGCATGTTTACATGATACACAAACGGCACTTGCCGTGCAATAGGATCAGACGAAACGCACCCGGCTCCCAAAGTCAAAGCCTTTACTTTTAGGCTTTTTGTTAGCGTGTGATGTTGCTTACGCCCACTCCCCTATTTGCATGCACTTTATACAATTGTCAGTGACATTCACGTTGTTTTATGCTATCTACTGAAGATGAACAGTGCGTTAAAAGGTGCACGTGTCTTATTATTATACGCCTCATCTCAAAACATATTTGGAAAATGAAAAATTCGTACAAAGCATGGATATCTGCATATTAATCATCAAATATTCTAGATAAGAATTTAACGTATGTATATAACGTATCAACAACTTGACTAAATAGATTCGAGTATTACTTAGCAACTTTTATTATTGACAAATCGAAAGTCTTGATCATGCTTTTTACGAGATCACGGTCAAATTTGGTTTCACTCTATGATATCGGTTTAATAAAGCCATAACATATAGGGGTAGGGTAAAGGTGTGATCACGTTATTACCCTAACCTATATAAAATATATAGTGGTACCCTATCTAATATGAGGGTTGGGTAAATCCGTGATCACGTTTTTCCCTTCCCCCTAATATTAGTACTCGTGTTTCTTGTAATTGGCCAACAGAGGAGAGAACGACATACGGTTAAAAAAACAACCCACCAAGCATTTTATAATATTCATGAGCGTCAAACACCCTACGCCGATATCATTGTACAGCTTTTACGCCTAATATACCGTACTACATGTTGATATCCGGTTATAAGGACTTTATTCTGTCTTTTTATTTGAAAGTTTATGAAGCTTATTTCACGCACATGTGCGTGAAATAAGCTTCATAAAATGTCAACATTCATGATCACCTGTCGCACCCACGTGAATGTTATGAGCACATTCACATTAGGCCTAACTTTCAAATAAAAAGCAGTTTATGATTCTATGACATATAAAGGTTCCATTCTGATTAACATTACTGATAACATTCACACGTTACACGCGTCGATGCCTATTTTAAACTCCCAAGCCCATTTCACTGCGCGCATACATTCATATTTCATATTTATATACTATACGAAGCCGAGAGGGGAAAACTGCGGGGTGGGGGGGGGGGGGGGACATTTTGTGTCTAAGAGGATATTTAGGAAAAGAGGGGGAGAAGGACGAGGTGGCGGAGGAGGACGAGGTGGAGGCGGGGGAGGAGAGGAGATGATATGTATAGAATGGTGGAATCAGCTGTACCATTGCATGTCCTCCTCCTATACACGTACTCCTCCTCCACTTAGTTTTCAATTATTAACACTGTATATATAACTCATACGGTTGGGCCTATATTGTGACATGTACTCCTCCTCCACTTGGTTTTCAATTAATAACACTGTACTATAACTCATAATCTATATATGAGCTCATACGGTATATAATATTGATGTTTAATATCTCGCCATTTCAATTATTAGTAATTGATTGTCACTTATGTTTTTAGGTGTCATAACATAACAATATATTTGTATATCATGTATATAGGGGAATACATGCGCAGATTTGACACTTTGTTGATGAGATCGTTACTTATATATTGTTATAAAACGATGTAATGATTGCGACAAAGTAAATTAGTAATAAAACTTACAAAATCAACTAACAAACCGTTTTAGCACGTGAGCTTTTAATTAGTTAATGTGCAACGAGCAATCAAATTGCTCGGTTGTTATCTTAAAAAATATCTAGAGGCGGTACCCTAAATCATGTAATAGCCCCACGCAGTCCACCCTAAAAACTAGCTTTACTTTAACACCGGTTGGAGTTACGGGTCCAATCTATACACCGGTGTTGGTGTTATTTCAACACCAGCTGGTGTCATTTTCAACACTACTATCTATTTTGAAATAACACTGGTAGTTATTGAAATAACACTGATTGGATTGGACCCGTATTAACTCCATATGGTGTTATTTTCAACACCCTTGTTTTTGCAGTGTATAGTGTCAGTAAGATTCCTTGAACAATGGTTTCCTCTAATCAAACTGTTGCTGTTATAATGGGTTGGGGTTGCCAGATCCACTCACGTTCTATAGTAAAATGTTTTTCTATCATTTTCTAGTTCATCCCGACAATTTGTTTTAATTGAGGCTGTGACTGTCCTCACACAATCTAAACCATTTTTCTCTTTTGCTTTTTTGTTATATAAAAGTAGGCCTATGTCTATGGTTCAAATCAACCAGTTACAAACAAAAGCACACACAAGAAATAAATAAGCAAAATCGTCCTTTTTTCAGGTTCAAATAGTCGTCCCGTTTCTTGTCAATTGGAATTTAAGCGGTCCGATGCGCATTTAAATAGCTAGTCCAGACTAAACCAAAAATCAAATGACCCTTTTGAAGCTTAACGCTTTCCACGCGGCTACTACTAGTTATTACCATAATGCAAAACAGATTTTTCAAAAACCTTTCCAAACTGTTTAAGGTCTATCTCAAGGATTACTGAACCAATACTAGGCAAGTTTGTACTTATTTCAATGCATTTCTCATGGTTATTCCAAATGTGATAATGAAATTCAATAATTGCGACATTTATCATTATTGAAACATTTTGTGAACTTTTGGAATATCGTCTGCAGACGCCTGCCGCGTGGAAAGTGTTAGGCCTAAGAATAAATCTTGAAAAGAAAAAAATAACCCTTCCGAATTGAATAATGAGACAAAGGGTTATTTTCAGTGTCAGACACGCACACAAAATAAGTCTTACTTTTGACAGAGAACGGGGCATTGAGAGAATAATGATAATAAAATTAATAACTGTATTGGTGTAGAAATATAGATTTATAGATAACGACTTGTAACAGAATTGGGTTAAAGTGTTGTTGTTTTGTAAGTATTTGAAACGGTTCACTGACTACGGATGTCAACCTCAAAACTCAATGGTTTCACACGCAACCATGTGTTTCGGCTCTAAAATCAAAATGGATACAATATAATCTAGTATCGAAAGTTCACCGTTTTGCGCGGCCGTTTACCCGAAAACCCCTATAAATTTGTGTACTATTCAAATAAAAATGATAGCTGACTTAAATAACGAGGCCCTTAATGTAAAAATGCTGCGTTTCTTTTATTTAATCTAATCTTGAATCTGATATAATACAACCTTTATTTTTTTTAGGAAGAAAGGACGATCTTATAAATAAAAAAATCCTGAACCAGGCAAAGAAGATTTTACCACCACAATTAATTGCGTTTTTGCAAAATGTCCTACTCTCTGGTCTCTACTTGTGTTTTGGTTTCCATAGACATATGCACACAATCATGGCTTCATCGCGCGTTCATCGTTGGAGCTCTTAGTTCTAGATTTCATCAATAAATAAATTAGTTATCAGTGTTCTTTTTCTTATTTCTAAAACGTATAAGAGCTCGACAAATGCATCATTACATGTGGAAAAAGCTTTAGTTGGCTGGCGTTCGCACAATGCATTGTGGGAAGACCTTAACATTGTCTTTGTGAACCAGGTGCACCATCACGCCACATGCAAATGTATGGTAAATTACTTGTATGTTGTTGTGTCGCCCTCAGCGACCGACCCCAAAATCTAGAAAATTAGGGTCGCATTTTTTGTCAAAATATTACTATTTTCTACTTGAAATTAAAAAGTTTGTTGACAGTTATCAATTTTGTCTTGACATGAACCACGGTCTGTCAGTAATATAATATTGTCAGTAAAAAAAAGAAGAAAAAAGAAGACCGACTGATCGACCAGACTTGATTATTAGCACTTGAGGGCAACACAACAATTTGTTTTGCCTATGCTCGAACGCCATTTATAACTCAATCTTGGCTTAACTGCGTCTGCCCTTAAACCATCACGTTATTAAACACTCTGAAGTCCTGGAATAAGAATGATGCTGTTTAAGAGGAAAAGTTTAAGGTTATTCTACAACGACTGATTACTTCCATTAAACCTTTCTGGTTTATACCGGCGTGCGGTGGCGTTAAACTAAATTGTTCAATATTCATTAATTTTTCTCGGTTTTATGAGGTATTAAACTTTAAGAACGTTTCAGGGAAATTAGGGCCGCGTTAGATCGGTTTAAGAACCGCGACTGGTTTCACACGTAACTGTATCACTCATAACCGTAAACTGCATCACTCATAAACTAAATCAGTTTAGGTAACTTATCCATCTGGTCAACGTGACATCATAGCGGACGAATGCATTCGGACCGGGCATTCGGAAATATCAATTCATTCAATTGGCAAGTTGGAACCTGTCATCAGAGCTGACAGCGATATTTGAAGGTGGGATTGTAATGTGCGTTTTGCGGTTGCACAAATCAACTGCCAGGTGGGCCTAAATGATGTTTTCTGAGCGATTTTCGCCGGGGATTTTCGGTAAATTTTTAATAAGCTTATAATGCATGCGAGACTCAAACATCATTTAGGCCTGCCTGGCGGTTGATTTGTGTGATTGCGAGACGTGTATTGTAATCTTGCCTTCGAATATCGCTGTCAGCTCTGATGATATAGGTTCCAACTTGCCAATAAGCCTGGACTACTACGTTGATTCCATAAACAATAACAGTATAAAGCCTATACAATTACTGGTTAATAACTGTTGATTCCATAAACAACAGTATAAAGCGTTATACTAAATCCTATACAGTTATTGGTTAAACGTGTTAAGCAACCAAGTTAGTTAACTGTTAAACTTTTAGTTGGTTAGAGCGTTTTAAACATTAATTGGTTAAAAAGTTTAAAACAATAATTGATTAAGAGTTAAACTGACCGAAAATTAACGGTCATTAACCAATAATTAGAAGGGAGGAATAACGAAACTGCCAGAGTTTAAGGTTGTTTAAGGTTGTTTAACCCATTTCGATCTCGCCAAGATAAGAGTGAAGGGGCACTAAGAGATGTGTTGGAGACTGCGCCCTCAATTATGATAAAAACTGGGATTAGTATTATTTTATAATTGTATTACATGTATGAACTTACACCTATAAGGATTAAGAAAAATCAGCCCTCTTTGTACAAGAAAACGTCGATTCAAAAATGCTTGTACAGCCGCGACGAGCATTTTACGTCCGACAGTATTCCCCTGCAGTACGCGTGATACATAACGCGAACCATATTTGCATAGAGGGCATTTTTCAATAAATAGCGATGATATTGTTTTAATCAAGTTTTGCTGTGTTTTTGTTTGTAGAAATAACAATAATGGCAATTTTTAATGTTCATCTTGAATTCTAAAGTAAATTTTCAAACATTTAAAATTTTCAACACCACTTAATGTCCCTTTAAAGTTAATAACTTCATCTTTGAGACTTGAGAGGGACAACATCCCTCACACAAGGAAACGAGGCCTTTATAGAAGAATAATACTAGATCAAATGAATGTGTTTTAAGGAATACAAGTTATTTTCTGTAATGTTTAATACATCACAAGGCGACCCTTCCTGGCAAAGTTATTGGGGCCTACATAATTCACCTAGAATTGAATAAATACCACATCCAACTTTACGAATATTGCCTATCCTCTATCAGAATATGACAAAGTAAAAGAACCTTGAACTTAATATATTGGTTGAAATCTTTTTAGACAATGTATCGTCGTCGTCATGATCCAATTAATAGCAATACACTCTCTCAAAATATCCTAAAATCCGACGCGTGTACAAAAAACGGTGTATCCGATTAGGCCAAATTAAACAAATAAGTTGGCCTCAGCAGACCTCGCGCTTTTTTAAAATTCACATTTTCACCGCATATTGCTTCCCCCAACCCCCAATTTTTTCTTGAACTTTTCAAAATGTGGTGTGCGCCAAGTTTTGACTGTATGGAGTGAGTTTTTTCTAATATTAAAACAGTATTTAAACTCACGAAAAACAACTGACGCCAATGATTGCTTCTTCAAATTTTAATTTCACATCGAAGTTACCATCAGCTTAATTTTCTTGCTTCACAAAGCCCGTCTTATGTATTTTTTATTTATTTTTAAAATACCGCATTTCGCATAGCCTTTTTCAAGTTTCTTCCGAGACAAACTTTATTTTTGCCCTGTCAACGTTTTTGTGAGACTCCTACACTTTCACACATGTCCATAAGCCAAACTGCATGGTAAATGGACCTAACAATCTTTTCTTTGGACTTACATGCAGCTGCGAGGCGTTTTCTCACCCTTAACCTAGCCTCCAATAATGCAACATATATAGGCACACCTGATGACCAAGTTCAATTCGAATCCCAGGATTAAAATCTTGATTATTCACAGGCCCGACTCTTTGTTGTTGTTTGTGCAACAACGTTTTAACCCACATCAACTTGACAAACACACATCTCTTTAGTATTTTTTAGTAGATTCCGATACATTTTGAATAAAAGAGCCCTCCCGAGTTGCCTTGGGGCGATATTGTCTACCACGCAACCAAAACACTATACAATTATTGTCAACTCATATGATTATGATTATTGATGGGTGCGTTGGCTGCTGGACAATCATGACAATAGCCGGCGAGAAATTGTCGGAACAACGCACGTTAGAACGCAAATCATAATTATAACAATAGGAACACTGGGAAAACAACCATTTATTTCAGTTTTAATATATATCGCATGGTAACTAATTACGTGGGATTATTCGCCAATCTAGAACTCAGTTTAGATGTTGCGGTTTGTTTTTTATTCATGAACCATCACTCAGTACTGAAAGTTCCATCAAAACGGGCAAAATACCTCTATATATGGATACCAATGAGATGCAGCATTACAATGATTCCATATCCCGGTCGGGTTCACGTTCATTATTTGATTCATTACGTACACATTTAACTCAAATTTACATGGTTGTTCGGAAACGCGTTTGTGTCTACCTACATGCGGGCCTTACGGTCGGTGTGTGTATAGGGGTGCAGGTCTAAATGTACGCAGACACCCACATATTTCTGAATGACCATGTGAATGAATTTGTGCTAAAATGTTGACAATTTATGGTGTCCGTGTAGTTTCGTCCATTGTGCCATCTTTTGAATTGATCCTACACTCTTAGAAGGTCAGGATCAAATATGAGACGAAAAGGATCAATTTTGATCCAGAAGCGGTATCACATATGAGCTTACCCTTTCCGGATCAAAGTGATCCGACAAGCAGGATCAAAAAGTTTGATCCGAAATGGGATCAAATATTTCTGTCAAATGATACTGAAACGGATCAAAATAATGATCCTTAATCGGATGTACCTGTAGCTTATGATCCTACTCCAGGATCAAACTGAATCAAAGAAAAAGTGAAAACATAGGGGTCATCGGGTGACAGATTGTAAAAACAAGCATGCATGCAAGGGTCTTTCGGTGACACCGGGCCAAAAAAAGGGGGGGGGGGGATTTTTGATGGAGCCTGGTATGAAACCTAATATTGATTGAGTGCCCCCACCCCCGGGTGCACACTGCAGACTATATATCGAGTGCAGTAAGCTTACTACATCGTGTAGGCCTAGTACATCGCAGTGATCGTGACATTTTGTGAGGAGCATTTTGACCGAAAATCGTACTGATGGCACTGGTCAGGTACAAGAAATTTGTTCACAAGAATAGAGCATGTTCAAACATAAAAAATAAAACTACTTTACCGACAAAATCATGTAACATTTTACAGATTAGACTGGATAACTTACCGCGGTATTTCACCCTTGTTTCAACTGTGGCGACCGAATTCAAAAGATCGTCTGCTTGTCGTCTATCGGTTTGCGAAAGAGTGACCAATGAACTGTTTCATCGAATTGATCCGGAAATCAGATCAAAGTTGATCAAGGTGAATTTGATCCGTTTGTTGATATCTATCTGGAAACGGATCAAAACGATCCGAAAATGATCCTTAAAGGATCAAAACAAAGTGAGCCGGAAATCTACTCATGTATTTGATCCTGACCTTCTAAGAGTGTACAGCAAACCAGGGTAGGGATGGGGACAAGTAATGCTTAGGATCCTATAGTATTTCCCTATACTATCCTATCTAGATTTTATAAACGAGTATGAAGCACTGAGCTTTGGACGTGGTACCCATGGAAAAGGTGAACAACCAAAAGAAACACATCCCAATATAAATTATGTTACATGTCATATATTTTGTCATAAATGGAAGTTAAAAGGCTCACGTCGCCTTGGCGTGATTTCCAATACATGAAAATATCGCAGGTTGGTTTCAAAAATGTTTATTCATGTTTTCAGGTGCTGATTTCACCTGGATTTGTTGAAACATGTTGAATAAGAAGATAACACACAGTGTTTTGAATAATATCTGCTTAATATATTCATGAAACATACAATATTTCGTGAGGTTTGGCCAGACGATTGTCATGATTGTGTCATTCTAAATTGATACATTTCTTTTCATATGATATCCAAACTAAAACTTTTTCTTTAGTCATGTATAAATAGCAGACAACCAAGTGCCAATAGTAATGTTAATAAATACACAAACAACATTTTACATTATTCAACGGTACTGTGAGTAAAATTGACGAACAAGGAATATTTCATTTCATTTCAGTAAATTATCACATTCATCATGAGTTCCTTTCTATGCTGGTGAATTAGTCATGGCATTGATCTGTTTATATTTGTTGTCCCAAGTCATTGAATATTCCGTGAATATAGGCTATTCTGAGAATCGGAAGTGATGGCATCGCGATCGACAAAGAACACTTCATATGAAGATCATGGAAGTGATAGCTTTATCGACAAAGAACATTTAATGTATGAAGAATACCATACAGGGTCGCACAAGGTACATTAGTTTTAAACGCCATGACTGCGGTACTAAAATCATAATGCAAAAGTATAACCATATTTACAGATTTCGAAACAATTGTAGAATTATGTACCCAATTTCCCCATACTTTGCCAAAATATATTACATATATTTGTAACATGATTGAGGTTGTGTATAAAATGTCGCTCAAAGCAGATCTCATCTGCTCAAAAGAACCCATAACAATTCAACAAGTACATGTAATTCCCTTCTCTCACATAGAGGACGATTCATTAGGCCAAGTAACAAAAATAACATGTTACTCATTCCCGCCCACTCCGATTTTGGACGCCGCACATATTGTTATTTGTAATTAAAAAACAAACAAAAATCAAAAAAGAAAAGAAAAACCGTAGCCCTAACTCTCACAAATCAAGTGTATCCTTCATTTTTATTGAGCAATGTCATCATCTTTCTTGCATGAATTTTGATTTTGAAGACTTACATGCAATCAAATCAGGTGACACATGCTCCTCATTTTGTGTGACTATAAATTATGTTTAGATTTAAGAATGAAACACTTTTATTGATATTGCTGGAATGCCAGCTCGGGATAAAATATCGATATTCAGACTTATTCCTGCTACCACTCTTTCATGTACATTGTACATGACATTAACCAACTTCATATCACTTTATTGTCATTGGCAATACAAAATGTAGGCCTATTTTTCATTTCCCACTTTCATGATTTTCTTATTTGAATAATACAAAGGCAAAATAAAAATAAAAACATGTTTAGCGTCCGGACTTTTTCCAAAAAAGGAAGGAGGAGGCCCCCTTTTTATACCACTTTTAGTGCAAAATCGCCCTAGTTTAAGCGATACAATTTGCGAAGCTGAAAAAGCAGGAGGTCCTTTTTAATCTGTTTTATTTCAGGGTTCTGGGGGTTGAACCACAGATGGTGTGGTTGAACACATGTAAGGAAGATACAAACTTATTACAAACATCTCAACCTCTGAAACACCTGAACAAAAAAAGTTATATGACTGAAATAAAGAGGGAAAAAAAGAAAATTGAAGTGGACCCATAAAAGGAGGCGGGAGAGGATGCTAAACAGGTTGATTTCGTTATTTTGCCTAATATAACATGGGCCAACATTATCCATGTGCAGCAGGTGTGTTTGGAAGCAGCAGTAATCATGTTCAAGCGATAAATCGGGTACTTAAATGCATGCGTATGCACAACACACCATGTTCTAAGAACACTGCCAATGTTAGCATTAATTTATCATGCACGTTTAATTGCACAGTTTAGCATTCATTATTCATCATATCCATATTGTTCCTAATGTTTAATTAATTTTCCAGTTCCGGTTCTAAACGATTTATCTGGAAAGTATGAATCGAATGCTGGTAAGGCTATAATAGGCCTACATATACACATGATATAGGTTCAAAATGTAAATAGAAAAATAATCGACAAATCATACCAAAAACAAAAGGACAATATTTGATATTTGAGATAGGTACAGCAACAGCAATCTTCTTGGTAAAAAGCAACCACATAACATTGTAGGTAGGAATATTCCAGTTGAAATTCATTAGCCCCCCCCCTCCCCCCATTATGGAAGACATGAATATTACCCATCGGGAGTGTGAATTTCAAATGGGGTATGGTATATGTAGCACGGTGACTCCAATACTCCTGTGTGTTATTCCAAACATGTAGAATAATAGGGGTGTACACTATAAAAAGAAACGTTTATATTTCTGATAACACTTAATAAACACTTAAACACGTTTATTTTTGTGTTTTACATGTAAAGGTATGGGAGGCATTTCTACGATAAACGTTTGCATAAACACTACAACACGTTTATAGAGGTAATTGTGTAATATTTATTAACACACCAACATGTTTATATCAGCAATATAAACATGTTGGGGTGTTAATAATTATACAACAAATACCTCTATAAACGTGTTGTAGTGTTTATGCAAACGTTTATCGTAGAAATGCCTCCTATACCTTTACACGTAAAACACAAAAATAAACGTGTTTAAGTGTTTATTAAGTGTTATCAGAAATATAAACGTTTCTTTTTACAGTGTATGAATTTCAAATGAAATAGCCCTTGTACATGTTGTACATTATAGCAGATTTTAGTTTACAAAAGACTAAATAAGAAGAGATGTTGGTATCTTACAAAAATGGCAAATAATGATTAATTATTTTGATTTTATATAATGAGGTGTTCTTTTTGGATAGCCATTCGTGAATGTTTGATTAAGATCATGCTGAATACATTACCTTATATTTGGTGTCAATAACGTGCATTGGGCTTTTCAAGTTTAAATCCATACACCCCCCATGAAAGAAATGACTTCTATGAATTTAACTTCCACACAGGGAGTAGCCTATAGATTTTACATGGGGAGTAAGCATGCAGGTTATCCCGTTTGAAATGCAAACTCCCTGCGGATAAGACAAGGAATGTCTTCCATTGGCATGATTGGTGTAGGCCTATGGATTCTAAAGGTAGGTGTTGCGATTTCTGGCCCGATTTTTAACTTGGTGTTTTTGTACATGAAGGGTCATCCTTAAAATAGTCATATTCCCAAACTTGAGTTGCATAACTCCAATGGTTCTAATTTTAGAAGCACAAGGTGACATGAAAGTAGCCCATTGAGTAGTACACAAACTCAGCAGGTGGTTAACCACCTTTGGTGGTAGTAAACTGCAATTTTGGCCTATAACGTCAAAAATGAACATATCTTGCGCCTAAGTTTTTACAGAAATAATAAGAAAAATATGGGTTTTCTTATGATATCAAAATAGGCCTATGTTGATGTGAAGAAAAAAATGATCGAAAAATACACCTTTAAATGGACTAGACCATTACAATACCGGAAAAAAAACCTCCACCACACACGCTTCTCCAGGATTTAATGGCACCTGCAGTGAGTATGGGGCATGTATCATTATTTGTAAAACTTGTTCTTATCATATCATGCTTGTTTAATTTAATGTAGACCTATGTTTACTTAAAGGCATATTATGTGATCTTTTCCAGGGAGCGCCCTCTATTCATGATTTTTTTTAGAAAGTAGATTTTCTTGAAGATTTACATTTCGGATCATAAATCATGAATATATACCAAGTTACAGAGCGACACGATTCCTAATTACAAAATCATGGTTTCAGAATGAATTTAGACTAGAGAAAATATAATATACCTTTAATTGAGTTACCCTTTTGCCGTACAACATATAAACTAGTTTGTACCCTATGTTGTAACCTGTTGCTCAGTGAAAAAGTAACCATGCATCGTTTGAAAACAAGACGATTGGGCGCGGTTTTTAGGCTCAAATTTGCAAACATAAAGAAGATTTGGTATTTTAACTTGAAAGCCTATAGGCTGACAGGTAGTAGCCTAGTAGGGCACATGTATAAACAGATATGAACACCATTATAAATGAAGAAAACTCATCCCAAAATCACAGTCAACAAGTCCGAGTCTTATCATGATGGTTATAAAGTCAGAACAGGCAAGGGATACTTGCAACTATACTTTCCATGCGGCTATTGGTTTTACCATATTAGGCCTATACAAAACAGATTTTTCAGAAACCTTTCCCAACTTTCAAGGCCTATCTCAAGGATTACTTAACTAATATTAGGCATGTTTGTACTTATTTCAATGAATTTCTCATGGTGATTCCAAATATGGTAATGACATTCAATAGTTGTGACATTTTGAAACATTTGGTGACATTTTGGAATGTCGTCTGCAGACGCCTGCCGCGTGGAAAGTGTTCATCTATCCTTCGCGCACCTATATAGCTACTACTAAATTTATTTCCATGTGGAGGACTCCAAGTCGGCATGCTGGTCGACTTTTCATTCAACAAGATCAATTTCACAATAAAAAACAATACTATTTCATCTTACCATTTCATTTGTGTACAGTCGTAGAGAAGACATAGGCCTAGGCCATGACGTGTATGATATGTAAACCAGTATTAGCCTTACTATATACTATATAGTAATCATTTTAATAATATCAAACAATATCAAACAATCGAGAATCGATCATGTTTATTACATTGGGTAGTAATAATAGTGTTAAAACCCCGGGTTGAAACACTTGACTAAAAAGGAAACGTCTATTTTATATGCCATCAAATGTTCCATAAACTTGTATAATAATCTGCAATCTTATTCTTACTGCATGTGTTTAATGACATTTACAAGTCGTTAAAAGCGACAGGTCTAAAATGGTTCTTTTTCTGTTACACACACGCACGGTCGTTAAACTTAATAATAACTTCCTAATTTATATAAAGTCTTATTATATAGCAGGGGAATTTTATTACCACCATTTGTTATTTAGTTCAACTTTTGTCATTCCATATTATTATTATTAAAAATACTACTACTAGTGTAATTGCTATATAGCATGCATTGTATTAGTTACCTATTTTCCCACCCGTGTCCCTGTTTTATATGAGATGTACGTGATCGCCTCAAATTAGTAAGTTTTAATTGATAAACAATTAGCCAATTCAAATGTCATAATTACCTGTCATATCATGGAGTGGATAAGCGGAGTTGTGAAGATTATACGGTGAGCTATAACTGTTGGATAAATACTGTTGAGGATGATGATGGGATGGGTGAGCTGATTGTGCCGTTGCCGCCGTAAGAAAACTTGGTGACACATTGCCGAATGGGTTATGGTACTGCCTGGCGGCCGCCGCCGCCGCCGCATGCGACGATCTGTGATGATCCGCACTACCCCATGCACTAGCGACACCGCCTGCGACATGTGGGCTTAGTTCCTCAATAGTCTGTGCTGATTCCGTGGGACTGTTATAGCACGGATAGGAATAGTGATAAGACGAAGGCGCGTCGGATGTGGAGATGGGATTTGATAGAGCACTACAAGAGCTTCTACCTGAGTTCCGGCTTGAGGCGGCTCCGTAGAGTCCATTCATGGAAGAAGCGGAAATTCCGCGGTATTCGGCCGCACAACTTTCCATAGTCGTAGGTCTAGTTGGAGACCAACTCTGCTCCATCCCTAGTTGCATCATGTTTGCTTGTTGCGGAGGAGGATATCTTAACGATTCCGCAGTTTTATACCACACGCACTATGGTGCCACAAGAAACGGGGTAAATACAACACACCCCAGTAGATGATAGGCTATTATAGCTAGGCTAAGATGAGTCAGAAAAAATATAAATTGAGAAGCGACGGTAAAACCTAAGTGAACTTAAATCAGACTCGAAATGTAGGGTCAAACGGTCAACTAGGCATAGACAAAATTTATGATATTGACAGTCTGAGCGTCAGATAGGTTATGCGGTGTGCGTCACGCACGACATCGACTACGGGTTCTGATTCTTGTGACGATTCGCTCATCGATATGAATGATTCCACTGCGGTGTAGCAGTCCATACACGGACTCGGTAGGGATATAACCATTAATAATAAATCGTCACTGCGACCACGTGATTAAACGCTCAATGAATACAAAGTTTGAAGTACCTACACACTCCAACTACTAACAGAGCGTATCAACACTCTTTTGGCGTATGGTGTTCGCGGCGAGGATTCGCAACCCGGACGGAATACTAGAATGAAATATGAATGGAGCTCAACTGCTCTCAGAAATGTCCTTCCATCCGAAACTTTTATTGCTGTCCAATCCTACCAAAACAATGCTTAGCGATGACACGACGAAATCGGAGTCCTTTGATGTGCCCATCTCCAAGTGTTACCGGTGAAAACTTGGTCAAATTTTACGACCACATCATGATTCCTCAAAACTGGGCCGACGTCATTCAAAATTGTAACCCTAAAAGATTGGCTTACAATTTTGCTGTTTGTGTAAATTTCACAAATCACTGAGCATGATAAATGACGAATTGGAAGCTCAATGTGTTTTTCACTTTGTAAATGTTTTTGTTCCAAAACCTTTCTGTAGTTAGTTGAACGCTTGAACTTTGCCTGCAGAAATTCGTTATACATGTTGTGTATAAAGTCAAGAGGGAAAAATCCACACAAACAAATAATAATTCATAATTCTGAATTGAATCTAAGCACACTCATTATTCAAAACACAATGATGACAATGTAGTAGTAGAGACTTTGCATGCAGAAATCTTTTAAAATCTAGGTCAGATATACCGTGAACTAAAGCATATTCGACCCCCCTGGGAATTTCGGTTCATTCATTAACTATAAAAAAATATGACAAACATTTTTTTTAAACAAATGTTTGATTTTTTCTGTGTCCTGGTTTCCGGATATTTCACTCCCATGTTAAAACCTTTTTCTGTACAGTGTGTATGTTAGGTTTTACCTTGGGTGGCCAGGGGGTACACGCATGTCTCAATACCTGGCCATTACAACATTGATGACATCATTCTAACTAATTCGCATATATCAAAGTGTGCCGACATTTTTTCACTTCATAAAACGTTTGACTTCTATTCAGAAAGGATCTATGAGCTGAGAGTGTTTTCCAAACAACATATTGAGTGTCTCAATCTAGAAACAATAGCCGAGTGGGCCGTCGGCAAACGTGCACCAAAGAACGGAGTTAGAGATTATCGAGTTTAAAGAAGAAGGATGAATCGGTTTATAGCCCTAAATCTTCAGGGTCCTTAATAATTCTTCGACTTCGAGGGCTATGCTATAGTCCGGATAATAAGTTACAGACCGTTTTCAATTTGTGAAACAAAAACTTGAATACATATGCACACTTGAATAACTAGCTGGGCTCTTCTTTGACCAATACAGTATTCAAATCGTTTATATTGTGATGAATAGGTACTTAATTGTCCTAATAACAAAGCGGAGATATTGACATCGTAACCCCTTGCTTTATGGCCCTGCAAAGAATTAAGTGGGTGGATCCAATAAAACCATCCACGATTATTATAGATCAATCCGGCTAACTTTAAAAATGACATTTTTACCAGTTTGGCTAAATTTTCCTTTTTCCTGTTTATGTTGAAACCATGTTTAATGGGCTTATTTAACATGTTTAAGAATAAATTCGACAGCTAGCTATAAAGTTCTTGAGCCCTTGGTTGAAACAATTAATAAATATATTAATAAATTAAAAATAAAGGAATAGAGTTGTTCTAAATAAATTCTATAAAGTTTTAATTAATAAATAAATAAACACTGGTAAAGAAGCAATCTTCTTGCAGAGTGCTCAATGCGATGCAGAGCGAAATATAAGTTATACGTTCCAAATGGTTTAACTTATAAATAAATAAATAAATAAATAGATAACACACTGACTAACTAACACACTAACTAACACACTAACTAACTAACTAACTAATTGCTTTTAATAAACACAAATGGAAGAGAACTGAGTAAACAGGGGGAATTAAAGTCACATTATTTGTAAGAACAATCACTATGAAATATGAATACAATTTTACTATTACCACAATTTAGTCTAATAATACTCCAGGATATATAATGATATGTCCCTTAAATCACCTTAAATATGGTTTTTTTTTAAAATTAATAATTCATAATTGCATGAATGTGTTTAGCCCTGTTCTAGTTATTTATATAGGACCATCGGGCAACTCCTAATGAAAACTGTATTGAATAATTTACACACAAAACAATCGGGTTATGATTATGAATGGAAATTCTCCAATTCTTCTGAGTTGCTATAGACATAAACAATCTCATCGAATTTTATGTTATATCTTCATTAGCATGATTAATTGATTAAGGCCAATTATAAAAGTGAATCAATGTATTTGCCAATTCGATATGATATACCTATGACAAATCAAACGTTCACGACACTCTACTGTCAACTGTATTGTTTAACCCCCTGAGAACTACCTTGGTTAAAAAGATGGATACATCATTTATTGCACCAATGAGAGACATTGTTAGATTAATTGTATCCCTGATAAAGATGGGAGTGAAACATTTTACAAGCTGCATTTGAATTGGCTATTCATATGAGTACATCTTGTAATAAACCAATCAGAACCACTGTAAGATAGACAGGTAGACCCCAGGGGGTTAAGAAACTCACATTGAGAAACTCAAACAGGAACTCAGGTAGAAGCTCTTGTAGCGCTCTATCAAATCCCATCTTCACATTCGACGCGCCTTCGTCATATCACTATTCCTATCCGTGCTATAACAGTCCCACGGAATCAGCACAGACTATTGACATGATTGAGGAACTAAGCCCGCATGTTGCGGGCGGTGTCGCTGGACCAGTATTTAATAATTTGAATCTATCAGAGATTTCTTATCATACTTTTTTCCTAATCTTAATTTTATTACTGCGGGTATTTATTCTATTTATTTATTTATTTATTTGGGCATACACTTCTGGAACAGTGGCATTAGTCTTCTCGACTGATGCATCCTGAAACATACTAGTTTTATATTATACAGTGATTTAAAACATATCGTGCAATTTGATTAAATAAAGTTTTAGCCCGGGCTGTAACTGATTATTCGCGTGGTGAAACACAAAGAATTTCAACAATAAACTACTTAAAATGGTTATATTTGCTTGTATTTTAGTTAGAAAGGAAGTGTAAAATTCGGATGGGAGACGAATTATTCCTGATAGCTGAACGCAAATTATGCATCGGATGTGTGTGTGTGTGTGGGTGTGTGTGTGTGGGGGGGGGGGGGGGGGGGGGGTGGGGGAGGATAACACTAAGGCATGTAATTGGGTTATTTGCAGTAAAAAAGGACGTTGACCATTGACATGGTTCACCCTTATATTAATTTCCATAGAATTGATGTACCGTATTACTGCTTATAAAAGTAAGGGCATCCATGCAAAAGGTGTCCATAATGTTAGTAAAAACACGCATGCACTAAATCAGTGGTTTGTAGCTACCGGGGGGGGGGGGGGGGGGGGGGGGGGGGGTGTCCGTTCTGATGTTAGGACACATAATGGGTGTCTCGGGTGTAAGTAAGGACACAAATAAAGGTTGTCCGGCCTATGTAACTAAGTACATACATGAATTACAAGTTGTCTTTAATGTTAGTATTACACATCCTTGAAAATACAAGGTGTCTCTAATGAAAGTAAGTGCACTCTGAACTTATGTAAGTAAGCATGGTAAAGGCACACATAAAGGTTGTCCGGCCTAATGTAAGTAAGGACATACATGAAATACAGGTTGTCTTTAATTATCGCATTACACATCCTTAAAATTCAAGGTGACCTTAATGAAAGTAAGTGCACCCTAAAAAAGACCGGGTCACTAAGCACGGTAGGTGCATACATAAGGCCAAATAAAAAAATACTAGTTTCTCGTCCCCGCCCGCTTCCTTTTTGCTGGCCGCCTCCTTTTTTCTTTTTTCTTTTTTTTCCTTAAAAAAATAAAAATAAAATCTTTAAAAAAAAAAATATATATTTTTTCTTCTTTTTCAAAACCCTTGTATGTCTGTAGGTCTGAAAGAAGAGACAATGTTAAGTCAAATAAATTTATAAACATCTGTATTTTGTCTTTCTTTTGTTTTCAACAAAGTTGTAGCCAATACAAGTCTGAAAACGGTGTTAGAAAAGGTGGTTGTCATTTAAGAAACAACAGCAACTGGAAAAAAGGTCGAAAGCGGAAGTTTTTTGTTGTTGGAAAATCAGTCCGCCATTTTGGATCCGCCATTTTGAAGAAAAAAAGAAAACAAAAAAAAGGGGCCTCCTCCTTCCTTTTTTCAAAAGCCCGGACGAGAAACTGGTTTTTTAAATTTTATTTGGCCTAAAGGTTGTCCGGCCAAATGTAGTAAGGACATACATGAAATACAGGTTGTGCTATTCTTAGAGGACACGAGAATCGCATTACACATCCTTAAAAATACAAGGTGTCCCTAATGAAAATAAGTGCACCCTGAAAATACAGGGTGTTCCTAATGTAAGTAAGAACACAAATAAAAGGTGTCTACAGTCTAGCCTTATGCAAGTAAGGACACATATGAAATACAGGGTGTCTTAATCCGTATTACACATCAACAAAACACAAGGTGCATCCCCAATGAAAGTTAAAGTGCACCCTGAAAATACAAGGTGTCTTTGTTGTTTAGTATGGACACACCTAATGCAAACCGTATTACACATCCACAAAACACAAGGTGTGCCCAATGAAAGTAAGTGCACCCTGAAAATACAGAGTGTCCCTTATGTAAGTAAGAACATAAATAAAAGGTGTCTAGCCTTATGCAAGCAAGAACACAAAGTGTCCCTATATAATGAAAGTAAGCGCACCCTGTAAATACAAGGTGTCTCTGTTGTAAGTAAGGACACACCTATGCAAATACACAGTGTCCCCGATGTAAGTGAGTACACAAATAAAATGTGTCCAGCCTAATGTAAGTAAGGACACATATGAAATAAAGGTTGTCTTTAATAACCGTATTACACATCCACAAAACACAATGAAAGTAAGCACATTCTGAAAATACAAGGTGTCCTTGTTGTAAGTAAGGACACACCTATGCAAATACACAGTGTCCCTGATGTAAGTGAGTACACAAATAAAATGTGTCCAGCCTATTGTAAGTAAGGACACACATAAAGGTTGTTTTTAATGACCGTATTGCACATCCACAAAACACAAAGTGTCCCCAATGAAAGTAGGCGCACCCTGAAAATACAAGGTGTCTCTGTTGTAAGTAAGGACATACCTATGCAAATACACAGTGTCCTGATGTAAGTGAGTACACAAATACAATGTTTCCAGGCTAATGTAAGTAAGGACACAAATGAAATAAAGGTTGTCTATAATTATCCCTTACCGCACTGAATCTCACTAAATCTCACTGCCAGAAACTATCTCCGCGCACATGGTGCTGGCATTGCCTCGATGACGTCACCTACCCCAGGCATATGTTGGCGGGAATTCTTAGCCAGCGCATGAGTTTAGCTCAGTTGGTAGGGGGACAGACTGGGGTGCGGATGGTCCCGCGATCGAATCTCGGGGGGTGCTGGGTGATTTTTCGGGTTAAAAAGATAGTACTTTTCCCCCCTCCCCCGATACGCACGAAAAACATAGCTTTACTGGTTAGGGTTAATAACCGTATTACACATCCACAAAACACAAAGTGTCCCTATATAATGAGAGTAAGCGCACCCTGAAAATACAAGGTGTCTCTGATGTTAGTAAGGACACACCTATGCAAATACACAGTGTCCCTGATGTATGGCTACAAATAAAAGGTGTCCGGCCTAATGTGGTTAATTTTAAGGACAAACTTTTTTAATTATCGCATTACACATCCATAAAAAAGGTGTCCCTAATTGAAAGTAAGTGCACTCTGAAAATACAGGGTGTCCCTGATGTAAATAAGGACACAAATAAAGGGTGTCCAGTCTAATGCAAATAAGGACACACATGAAATACAGGGTGTCTTTAAATATCGCATTATTACACATCAATAACATACAAGTTATCACTAATGAAAGTAAGTGCACACTGACAATACAGGGTATCTGATGTAAGTAAGGACACACCTATTCAAATACACAGTGTCCCTGGTGGTGAAGACACACATAAATGGTATCTGGCCTAATGTAAGTACACACATGAAATAAAGGTTTTCTGATTTGATGTGAGTACGGACACACATGAGATAAAGGTGTCCGGCCTTTAATGAAAGTAGTGCACATCCATGAGTATACAAAATGTACCTAATGAAAGGGGGTCCATCTAGAAATACAGTTATGTATCTTGTAACAACAAGGATGGGTGCCACTACTAAAGATATAGGCCTAAAGGTAAGATATCATATGATAGCATATTATTACAAAATTCGAGCTAAAGAAATAACCGGTTAAAATATCAACAATTTCATTAATAAACCAAAATACTTCAGTTACAATTTATCAAGATAGGGTTCGACATTGAATAAAATGCTGTTACAAAATATTGAGTGAGTCATTATTTTTTTCGTGACTGACGACCATCTTGGATTTACAATTGTGTTAATTCAAAATGATACCCGTAAGCATGGTAAGAGTATAAGCACTAGGATTGGAAGTATTTTTAAAACGAAGGGTAACAAATCACTTTCAAAAATGGATTTGGAATCTTTATAAATTCATCAGTTCAGAAAATGACTCAAATGTATGGAATCTAGCCTTAGGGGTGTTTCTATTTATGGTTGACTTATTTCTGAATTTGGCAACAGTATGTAATCATTACAAAAGCGTGTAGCCGAATTCGAAGAGTATCGACGTCAGGGAACATCAGGGATGAAGCATATTTAATAAATGATTATGATGATTTCTTTTGGTGATTAAACTTACAAACACAGGGCCTTATAGATGAATATGAAACTATCTATCTTCATATCCATATACAGGCCTGATTTGAACGGAAAATGCAGATATAAAAATGATAATAAAAGCCATAAAAATCATAACCATCCACTTTTCCAGGTGTGTTCAGTGTTGTCCTTGCATATATTCGCCCTCGTGTATGATATTATAACAATCGTTAAAAATATGATCATTTAATATTATAGGAATCTATATATAACAAAGATATTATCATGATTTTGTAAATGCATGGAACCATCTATCATGCAAATAGGTTTTTTTCTGAACCGAAATTATTGAGTCACAAGTAAACATAACTCCTAGATTTAGATTGTGTATGCACATTATACTAAAGAAAGGGTACGGTATAATCAATGAATTATGAATACAGGGTGACCCCCAAAAAAGGTTAACACTCCGGGCACATAAGATATCTTAAAAGGACAGGAACACACGGGTCTAATCTAGATGTATTATGAAAGCTGAGTAAATAAGCTTTCATTTGCATTTTATTGCGTTTTCGCAAAACGCCTATCGACCAACGTTATATATATCCTATATCCTTTATAGCCGATTTTGCTTCCTCATGTTTGCTGAAGCATATCTCCCGTTCTAAATAACCAATTGGAACGTAATAAAATGCAAATGAAAGCTTATTTACCCAGCTTTCATAATACATCAAGATTAGACCCGTGTATTTTTGTCTTTTTAAGATATCCTATGTGCCCGGAGTGTTAACATTTTGTTGGGTCACCCTGTATATGAAGAGCTTTGTTGCAAAAGGGCTATGGTGCATTTTTTTCAAAAATGAGTTTGATGTAGAAATGTATAGGTAAAAATCATATGTTTCAAGGAAACAAAGTCATTTTTTTCAAAAATACCTACATCTCATTGTAAACAGCCATTGAAATTGTTGTTTTGTTGCAAAAGGGCCTGTATCCAGAATTAGTTCGGGATACAGTCCCTTTTGCAACAAAACAACAACTTCAATGGCTGTTTACAATGAGATGTAGGTCTTTTTGAAAAAAAATGACGTTATTTCCTAGAAACTTATGATTGTGACCTATACATTTCTATATCAAACTTATTTTTTTTAAATGATTAAAATAAATGATTTATTTTGTGTTTTATTTTTTCTGTATGTACAAACAGATGGAGTTTTAATTGTTGCAAAAGGGCCTACATCCAAATTTTCTAAAAATGTAAGCATGATTTAAAAAAATTGAAAACTAGCACATTTGAAATTTATGTCAATTTAAATTAGTATGTAGTGTACCTCTTTCATAATTCATTCAGTTTTTCAATTGCTCAACTTGAATATTTAGAAACAGTTTTTTGACTTTTTCTCAATAAGAGCCAAAGTGGATGAAGGCCCTTTTGCAAAAAACCTCTTCATATATACAACGTCGTCGATATAGACATTTATAACTACCAAAGCCTGCGGAATGACAGAAATCGTAATGTTCAATGTTTGTGTGTTTCTGAAACTCATTAAAATAATTAATATCTTTATCATGTTAATGCTTTGAATGACTTTTATATAGCCTATGTACGATCATTTTTATAGGATATATAACGTTGGTCGATAGGCGTTTTGCGAAAAGATTGTTGTAAGCTTACTAAAATTATAATGTACTATTCCAGAAAAAAAGTGCAGACCTTTACCATGTTTACCCTCCCTTTTAGAAATGTCCGTAAAATTACGGACTACCGACTCTGTAAATGAAATATTCTGTATTTTTTAAACAACAAAAAACGGGAATCGTACCGTAGAGCATATATATTTATAATGTCAATAGTGTGATTTCAACCAACCACACCCATCCAAACACCCCCCCCCCCCCCATAATAGGACCCCGTACATATTCTTAGTGTACACCTATCAAACTCACCCCCAGGTTCTTTCAATTTTACGGAATAGTTATATCAGGGAACACCTCCCTGGTTAAATCAATTGATGCTATCTTCTGAAGATAGCATATGTCGACTTATGTTTGTGCAAGCACTCGCATGGTTCTTAAATGCCAATCTCAATTTATGTTAAATTTAAGAATACCCTACCTTCTGAAAATAGAGAAAGATGTGGAAGTTTATGATAAATTTGAAAATGTATGACGCTTATGCCTTGGAGGAGTGTCGGCCTAAATACAGAAAGAAAGAAAAAACCAGCGCTTACGTTTTAGACTGCTATGATTACACAAAGCCTAATTAGATTCAATGAGATGGAACTCTTTTAGTTAAAAAAACATTAAAAAACCCAATTTGGTTTGTTCTCAGTGATTTGATTAAGAAAGAGTTGGGACAAGTATCATTATTATCTAAAATGTTATAAAACATATGGAGTTGCCGGGGATTGAACCCGGGGCCTCACACATGCAAAGCGTGCGCTCTACCACTGAGCTACAGCCCCAACTGGTTATTTGCGTTCTATTGCGAAATGTCATTTACTAAAATTTATATTTACGGGTGTTTTTTTGGAGTGGGGGGGGGGGGGGGCTAATATTAAATAATCCATGCATAATAAAACCAAAAAAATTTGACTGCTGCTTGCATGCCTCGGCTGTTCCTCGGGGCCGAGGTCTTGGGTGCGCATCATTTCACGTGTTTGCAAACAACACATTTAATTGTTAGTTATCTTCTGAAGATAGCATGGTTACAAATACAAATCGGTAATTGACATTTAAGAATACGCCTTTTTTGGCAGTAGGATGGTGGACAAGCATGATGAATTTGAAATTCAAATTATTTGAGTGTGTGATACTCGTGCGTTAGGATGCTCTGCTAACGAGGAGTAGGCCCCTATATACAGAAAAAACCATTACTTAAGTTTAATACTAATGTTTACATATGCCTTATATAATTTTAAAATAATAATGGAAACTTATTATTAAGCCCAAGTGTCTGTCAAACCAGGGAGGTGTTAATTCTATTTAACACCTCCCTGGTTATATAGTGTGTCGTGGTGATATAATAATAATAATAATAATAATAATAACACACACTTATATAGCGCAAAAACAACGGCATCAATGCGCTTTACAAACAAATGATAAATATCTTAAAAACTACACATACATTAAAACACATGATAAAGGATTATAAATATATACAATGCAAAGAAATGCAGGGATCGTCTAATGTCTATTACCGAGGATGCAGTTTTGCACGTTGATGCAATATCGACACGGACGTTTCTATTTGAATGTCTTTCTTCTGTAGTCAAATTTATTATTCAACAACTGTGCTGTGTTTTCTGAAACAATAATAAAGATAAAACAATAATGTACAAATCATGATATTACAATGATGTTAAAACAAGTTATGACAAAGCGCCATTGCATTCCAACAATTTCCTAAAGCGAAATGCACGGTATGAAGCTAGAATGAGATTAATTATAACGTGTCCCCTTAAGGCCGCTTCACATATAACAGTTTATAATATCACTCCGCTGGAAACAATCGAATGTATAACGTTTTTAGACAAATTCACGTACTAAAGTAGTACTACCTAATTTATAAGTCTAAATGTAATCATTTACACCTTTTGTTGAACCAATTACATTGCAAAAACAACTGATATAATTAAACATTTTCAAAACTGACCATGGATATTACTGTGATCTGTTATCTCTCTGAACTAAGAAAGCTTAAAGATGACCCGATCACATTTTCGTAACACAGAATTATTTCAAACATACGGAGATTTTCATATCATATGAAAGCTCGTATTTTTCTCATCATCATACTGAAATTCTAAATCGGTATGATTACGGAGAAATCGATGAAATAACGTCGAATTACCGCGAATGGTGGTAACCACCGATATAGTTTGTGTACTACTCATGGGTACAGTTCACAGCATCTTGTGCGTCTAAAATAAGAACCATTAGAGCTATACAACTCAAACTTTGGAACACGACTTTTTTAAGGATGACCTTTCATGTAGAATAGAAAACTTCAAGTTGAAAATCGGAACATCTACCTTTAAGTCTTTTTACAACAAGTGACAGCGTATAATTTTTATGACAGCCTAAATTGATGTATAATTAAATAAATTATACTCTGCAATTCCTGCAATCTCTACATATTAATTTAAACGTATACCTAACGTAAACACTCTTGAGTACTACGAATTACTACGATGCGGTGTGTTTGTGTCACCCGGCTCGGCAGTTTTTCGATGAAACAATGGCCCCAGGGTATATACAGGGCGGAATATACTTCGCTATGTATGGTTTCCCCCCCGTGGCCTAGTGGTAGATCGTCTGCCTCTGAACCCAGAGGTCCGGGGTTTGAGCCCCGGGGGAGTGGGGGCACTTTTCCCACTCACGCTATTTGGCCGCGAAAAAAATTCTTTGGAAAAGGTGCCTCGGTGGTTAGGGTTATGGAGCGATTTTTTCACTATTTTGCATTTTTTTCAAATTTTGGTCTCATTAGCCCTAACACTCTTGAGTACTACGAATTACTACGATGCGGTGTGCTTGTGTCACCCGGCTCGGCATGTTTTCGATGAAATAATGGCCCCAGGGTATATACAGGGCGGAATATACTCCGCCATGTGTGGTTCTCCCCCCCCCCCCCCCCGTGGCCTAGCGGTAGATCGTCTGCCTCTGAACCCAGAGGTCCGGGGTTCGAGACCCGGGGGAGTGGGGGCACTTTTCCCCCTCGCTATTTGGCCGCGAAAAAAAAATCTTTGGAAAAGGTGCCTGGGGTTAGGGTTATTGAACAAATTTCCAACAAAATTGAGATATTTAACTGGACTGCGATCACGGCATATTCGCTAAACCTTGTTTACTTTTACAATCTACAACTTAAGGTGATCTGTGATACCAAAACGTTTTTTAAATATCATTCCATGACAAAGTGTGGCCGTAAATGTTGCTGCCGGACGAAAATTAACGGTCCAATTTAGATTTAGAAATAATTTGACCTGGATTTCTAAAATTGTAAGCCCTTTTCGATCGGGCCTAAGATACCAAATACCTCTATTAGATCAGAAGATACTGTTTTTCTGGAATAACAAATTACATGTTGGTCTATTTCCTTCTGATCTTCACTTTATAGAGTACCGTATCCGCATCACATAAAAGACATTTGATGGCATTCATGTTCAGAGACATACGAGCGTACTATGTTAATAAATTTACATTTTTTATTCATAAAATTCATTTTATGATTCACATGACTTTTATCATCACTATATGAAATCTATTATTAAGTTATGGAAAATTTAGTTTATTGTTTGGAATTTCATAGTTTTCCACTGTATTGAATATAATATTAAGTTAAATTTCCAAATAAGGTGTATAATAGTGAGTGTTTATAGTGCCTCTAAAATAATCTGATAACCGGGGGCTGGGGTGGCGCAAGGCGGAGGGTTGGTACGGTGGATGATGGGAGTCTTATGGCCATAGGGCAAAAAAAATTCAATTATAAAATGGAAACGGATTGATGAATAAGGCTTGCACTCCGAACCATAAGGCATTCATTCGGTGGGTGAAAAGTATGCGGGATTTAGTGGGAAATTAAACATGTCATGCAAAAATGAAGTCTTTGAGTGAAAGATTACCAATTTGCCTTTATACACACATCATGAAACCGGTATGTGTGAATATTCCATCAATATTTATCAAGAAATATCCGTAAAATTGGCGATTGAACACATTTTTTTGAGGAGTTTTTTTATGGATTGTTCTCACATGGTCAACAAATTGTTTTAACGTTACAGCAGGACTTAGTAACTGACCAACTTTAATTAACATGATTATAGTTTCAAGTACAGGCGATTTCCAAATGTATTTAATTAGATATTGTCCACTACATTGTTTAGAGCTTGTAATGCTATTATAACAATGTTCTAAAATACCGGTTGTGTGCATGCAACCCCATCCATTGATGGACGCTCTTTTTAAAACAAAATCACATCATTATCATTTTGATATTTAACCAAGCTTGAAAAAGGGCACGTTTCTATTGTGTATACCAAAAGCTTTATCAAAATACAATGATGCAATAAGTGGATGATAACGTTAACGGCAATTAGTCCTATCATCAGATCAACATGTTAATTTTGCCGCAAAGCTGTGAGGAATTCTTACAGACAACAAAAGGAAGGGCCAGTGCAGATTGAAACCAGTTGTGTTATCTTCTAATTCATGATTCATAATCATTTTTTGTATAGTGATTGGTTTGACCATGTTGACTGACTCGTATAAACGATACTCCCCATTAACTGATCGAAGGAACGTAGTGGAACAGGAACATATGGTAATCAGGGTGGCCCCAGGGGCAATCATACTTCTGATGTGACGCGTATGTAAGACTCTGAAGAGCCCCCCTTTTTCTCCAGCCTCGCTCTCCCAAAATTACCCCACATTTTGGACATTTTAGCATGCTCTCACCCCAAAGACCAATACGTTTTGCGTATTCTCTAAACCCTTTCTGGCATCGAATGCCCCACCAGGGCATGCAGGGAGCAGATGTGTATAATTGACAATGTATAGACGTAACGCAAAAATAAACCAACATCGATATTATAAATAACTACTAAAACGTTAAACGTAACGTTGAAGTAGTAGACATGGTAGATGGTAGTATAGACAGGGAAGTCTCGTCTCGTTTAAAATACACCGAGTATTCGTTAAGATGCTATCTACTGAAGATAGTACAATAAATGCACGCACACAGACTGTTTGGCCCGGTAGCTGAGACCATTTAGTTATTATGGTCTCAGCCGGTAGTGACGATGATAGCGAAATGAGAGAGTGGCGGATTAACAACTTGCAAAAGAGGGTTGTACGTACACAAAAACACCATTATTCATGATCCTGTACAGGTTGTCCCAAAAAGATAAGGATCAAATCTCTTTGTTACCCATTGGAGTGCATCTTCCTAATTTTATGATCTAAAATTCTAATGAAAGGTTTAATTTACATACAGTATATCGAAGTTGAACGGAAAAAACAAACTTAATATAATTGATTATCACATGAAATGAAATGTGGGCATCGATGGCTAGGCCTATATTTTGGGACAACCTGTACATAGATGCGTTTAAGGCATTGCAGTTATCACGTTAATCAAAGTTCTAATTGGATCAGACTTTTAAACTGTTTTCCACGCGGTATTCGTCTGCAGACGACATTCCAAAATGTCGCAAAATGTTTCAAAAATGTCAACATTATTGAATTTCATTATCATATTTGAAATCACTATGAGGAAGGCAGTAAAATAAGTACAAATATGCCTCGTATTGGTTCTGTAATTTATGAGATAAGACTTTGAAAGTTGGGAGAGGTTTCTGAAAAATCTGTTTGAATATTTTAGTAAAACTAATAGCCGCGTGGAAAGTGTTAATCATACAGACTATCAAATATGATGGTAAATCCCCGTTTGGAATTTGGATACGGTTATTGTTTGACTATTCGTAATATCAACTTTGAACGTGTGCAATTTATTTATACATCTAATGAATGCACTTATGACATTTCATAAACTACGCTGCCTCTCAATAACAATCAGAACTTTTAATATAACTTTTGATGAGATTAGGGTACACTGATGTCAATTTTGTGATATTATAGTCCTCAAACCACAGACCAGTGCTCTAAACCATACATGTACTGTGTATACATGGCCTGCCTTGTTGTATAGGGTGTTTCAAGTGTCGACCATACGCCATTATTATGCCAACTTGTTAAGTCAATAGTTCATAATCATTTAATGAGGATATAATTAAGCATTAGAATCAAATGATACTTCAAACGAGATAGCACTTTTTAATTACACAGAAAATTGGTATACTGGTACAATATGCAACTATATTGACATGATTGGAAGGGTAGTTATATACAGTTTTGATTTAATTAAAATATGTCAGTGTTCAAGTATGCATGTAGATGTAAATGTCAAAAAAGTTTTCTCTTGTTTTATGCCATATGGCTTTTGAAGTAGAACCAGATACGCACAATCGGAGTAATATATTTAGACCTAGTAATTCGCATATTTGCTTGCTCGTTATTATGTGAAGAGCTGTCAAACTGTTCTTTTATGATGTTTGCTATATAGTGACAATAGTATGACGAACAGTTTGTTTCAATACGTTGGCCATGCCGCCATACCATAGGCGGCGAGAGCAAGATGGGGTGGGGGAGGGGGGGGGGGGGGGGGGGAGGGGACACGCCCCTCCTGCTATTTAAAGTGTGTGGGGCGGGGGGAGGGGGTGCAGGACGTGTTATTCCCCTTAGGAAATTCTGCAGGTGATGTGTTCTAACATCAGACTATTTTAGCGTCAACATTGATAATTCTCGTGCGCTTTCCGCGAATTGATGTCAATGTTTCAAGCTTGAATAAGCTCAATTTGTCACACAAGATGACTTCATGTGAAAAATGTTGCGCTTTTTCTCCGTTTCAACATTACAAAACAAATTGGCCAAGTTCGTCCGCCCCGTAATCTCTCTTTTTATAGCTTCTGCTGCAACTGGGCCATCGATATCATCGGAGATGTATTATTGCTATCTACGGTCGATAGCATTTATAATTTACGATAAATTAGGATACTTTCTAATGTAGGTTACTTCCCTCTGATTAACATAAGGTGCGTTTTAAAGAGTTTTTGAGTTGCGGGGTATATGTAGGGCCGGGGCGCGATGTTCGTAACCGTAAACAACATTTGATTCTTGACGGAGTAAAGCGCAATAGCACATGTACATTGGACAGCAATTCCTTTAATACAGTGTGTATTAAAAGTGTGTAAAAATAAATTCGCGGCCGGGGCATAGAAACAAAATAGCACTGTGAACATTTTATTCCGATATGTTATTATGGTTATTACCATGCAACATGTACAATGACTTAGCATGGCCAAATGTATATAGCATGTGCAGATTACCAGTTGACCAAGTGTAAGGTGCGCCGCTATGTATAATGTTTTGAGTTGGAAGAAAAGGTGAGAGTGAAGGGGGGAGTAAAGGGATTTGCCGACAAGGTATCGGTTTGCAGACAAAGTATCGATATACCGACAAGGTATCGATATGCCGACAAGGTATCGATATTTTCAGTCAGAATTTCATCTTTTTTAATGTTTGCTGCATTTAAGAGACAACACTACCGTTTAATACGTTGTAGAAAATACACCACTCTTAAGATTATTTGGTTTAATTATTCATAGAGGTTATCGATGTAACCTAAGACCATGTAGGCTGGGTGCGATTCCCCTTGGTTGTACGTTGTTGCGCATGGCGATAATGGAAAACCTCTATTTGTAAACTTACAGTGGACATATCTGCCTAACTAAACCAAATAATAACTAAAGGGGCATGATTGAAAGATACGTATGGGAATGCGCCTTCAATTTTCCTGGAAATTGTTTTTTTTTGTGTGCACCAAAGTAATATTAGGCATATACTACTAACTACCATTTGAAACCGTTTACTACAGGGTGTCCCAAAAGTCTATGCACGTTTTTGAAGAGTCATAGCTCATAAAATATAAATCATATGGTATACATTTAACCATATTTTGATAGACGAGATTTGGGAAATTATTTTGATACATTAGTGAACCCACAACATTATAAAACTGGTTGAAAGTTTTTGGCCGTGTGCCAGACCCACCCATACCAAGTACCACACCTTGTTGCTAAAATCAGGTTCGCATAAATTAACGGTATGAAAGCAACATTGCACATTATAGTCACAGTTCACTGCTTTACCTTGCAACATTAATGTTATTACCAAACTCGATCACTCCCTACTAATATAGGCGTACAATGGTAGACAACATTGCACAGCAAAAGTCTTCATTCAAGATGGTTTACAGCATAGATAAGCGAATACAAATTGTATGGTTCTACGCTGAAACAAATTCAGTTCAACTTACTCAACAAAAGTTCAGAAAACATTTCAAAGTGAAACGCGCACCAGGAAGAATGTCCATTCTGAAGTTGGTGGATGAGGAAAATATTCTAAATGGGTAAAACAACCTTCGATGAGGCCTTCAAGCAGCATTGAAATAATCCGGTAAGTTTAAGCTGTGTGATATTATGTGTGTGTTTACTTTTCTGTTTCAATTTTTTAGGTCTGTGTTTTTGCATTAGCCCTCGTCTCTGTATAAATGGAAAACATTTAAACTAGATTTCACTATAGAAACGAAAATTATGTGTAATATAGTTTGTAATTATGATGGGATCACTGTAATGTAAAATTTTAAATATTACAATTGACGGATCACTTTCCGTGTAACCAACTCTACTCGTCTTTTTGTTAATCTCGATAGGTATGGATTTATGAACTTTATTCCTCCGAAGTATAAATTACATTTTTGCAGTAATATATATTTTTACTTCTAGGGTGGCATTACAAACAGATGTAATGTATCAACATTATTTCCCACATCTCATGTATTCATATTTTTCAATACGACTTATGTTTTGTGAAATATAAAGCTTCAAAGTCGGGCATAGACTTTTGGTACACCCTGTAGTACCTTAATTCGCAGTACATCATGTACTATTTCACAATTTTGTAATTTTGATGTAGGCCTAGATCTCATCGAAATTATCAGGCACATGGCTTCACCATAATGTCTATCTAGCGCCATCAATTCAACCCTCTTCCCATGAAATTGGCATTTCGGGGTTATAAATTTATTATATCTTATCTATTGAAACTAAGTCTTTTTCTTCAAATGTCAATTTATCGCCAATCTCTCCGTGCTCCTTAAGTGGAAGTTGTGAAGGCTGGTATTACAATTATGTGAAACGATAAATATTTGACCCAAAATGGGAGTTTTGCCTTAAATATGAAAATGACGTTTGAGATTTCTGAAAATACATTTGGATACAATTGTTTTAATATATATATATATTTTTTATCAATCTTGACCTTTCTTGAGGCCTCTTGATGTAATACACACGCCGACAGGTTTGGTCACATGAGTCACAACGGGCTATTCTATAGGCTCCCCCTCCCTATAGAGGAACAAAATATTATTTCAAAATAAATCTGGAATCGGGCATGGGAATTGGGTATAGAAGAATAGTGATAATGACAATTTGTCTGGAAATTTCGGGAACGTATACGTAAATGACAATTTGTTCGGAATTTCGGGAAATTTAATGAATTTAAGGCTTTGCTTTGAAAAAAAGAAGGAATTCCGAGTTCCTCTAGGTTTATAGCATGTATAGGGTGGCTGACTAATGGCGAGACAATTTTGTTCTTCTTTTTTCGAAACAAGTGGTCGCAACCAATATCAACGCATACCGAGGATTGTCCATTTTAATTATTTTATAACATATTAATTTCATCCAATCCGGGGTAATAATACAATCGTTTTCTTTCTTTGTTTATTATCATATCTGTTAGCATCAAAGTCATATGACATGCAAATGAAAGTCACCAAAGTAATTTTAAAGGAGTCCTCCTAAATAAAAATCAAATGATTAAATATTTTGCAATTCTCGGTTATTTTGGACGCGGTCGGGAAATAGTTAGGTCTACAACGTCTAAACTCAAAATTAATTTTAATTGATTTTAACACCTCATTATATTGATCAACTTTTTTAAAATATGAAATGTGTGAATTTATATTGTATATTGTTTCACACCACTAAATAACGTCTGGCCCTACCCCCTTTGAGGCAAAAATCCAAAACCGGCCCGTTTCTATGCCGAAACGGGAGACCTATTGTAAATTACAGTTTAAAATTAGGGTATTTACTACATGTTGTGGCGAAATTAATATAGTGTGAATTTTGACAGACACATCAGCGTTCTTCAGGTCCAAAAAAATTGATGCAATGATGATTTTTTAATATTTTAACAGAGACATTTGTGTTCAGGTCATTTCCGGTATCTGACGCAACCGGTTACCCCCCATATATGAGTTGTTGAGTTAGTAGTCATGGCTTTCATCTTCAAGTTGAAACCAAATTTCAAGTTACCAGTTTCTTATAACGTTGAGAAATATCCATTTTAAAATTGTGCATTTCACGTGTAACCCTATGGGAGATGTATTTGGTGGTGTGTAACCATATACATTACTGGAAGATACGACATCGTTTTGATATTTAGATAAACAAAAATTCTCTGTAGGCCATGTATTTCTGTAGCCATCTTTAGCCACATTATATTATTAGCTTGATTGCTGTGGTGGGTTTCTAATGTGTGTGGTTTTTTTCAGTTGAAAAACCCAAACAATGCGTGAAATAATAATGTCAAGATGGCAATTTTTCCAAAAGAGATGAACTTGTCTTTGTATAATTAAAAGAAAAAAAATCAACGTCAATACTTGATGTGGCAGATCCCTAGTGCTAAATTCACAACTAAATAAATAATTTAAAAAGTATTATTTTTCACATCGCAGTTTCAGGTAACATTGGAAATTGTGGTAAATAAAACATTTTTTTCTGTAAATATGTCATTCACTCTCGATCTCCAAGTCCAACTTGTCGTTAAGTTTAAGTTAGGCTAAGTTAAGTTACGGTAAATAATTGCTGTGATATGGATGTTATATCTGATGAAGATAGCATGCAATGTAACATATGGTGTTATATCATGATAGGCCTAATTTTAACCATGTGATAGTTTTTACTATCATTATGGCTGGACAAGAATGATGTGATATCATGATATAAAACAAATATTGAATGCCTTTTGTTTGTGCAATAGTAAAACTATATCACTCGGTCCAATTTGGATTATTCCATTACACTCGGCTTCGCTTCGTGCAATGGAAAAATCCAAATTTGACCTTGTGATATAGTTTTTACTATTGCACGCTCAGGCATTAAATATTTGTATACTATCATACTGGAGATAGCAATGTAATATATGGGTGCTATCTACTGAAGATAGCAATGTAACATATGGGTGCTATATACGGATTTTACTGAAGATAGCAATGTAACATATGGGTGCTATCTACTAAAGATAGCAATGTAACATATGGGTGCTATATACTGAAGATAGCAATGTAACATATGGGTGCTATCTACTGAAGATAGCAATGTAATAGACCGCTATCTATACTCAAGAAAGCCAAATAAGGTTCGCGCGGCGGTCAACTGTTTCAAGTTGTGTTTCAAATACCTACGTCCGCGTACAGTATTTGCGATTGTGAGACATTTCATGGGCCACATCTGACATACATATTCATGAGGTAATGTATGTAAATTATAACACGAACTTGTCAAAGAACAATTTTACTATGGAACGATTTGGCTGGCTGTCTATTGGTTCATACGACGATGATAATATCTACTGAAGATAGCGTCATTACATACTTAAGGGTAAGGCGGCGACCCCCTGTTCCACGGGCCCGACTGATCCATTTGTTTTGACAATTTTTGTAGAAATATTTCTGATATTTTTTACATTTTTGCATTTGTTTGCAATTTTGGAAAACATTTGGAATATTTTAAAAATTGCAGGGGTTGGGGTTCGTCACCTTAGGGTAATGTCACACAGTAAGAAAATACTAGTATAGCAAGAGTCACACTTTATATTACAGGGCTGGATTTACCATTGGGCCAGATGGGCCCCGGCCAAGGGCCCCCAGATTTGGGAGGGGGCCAAATTGAGAACAAAATAAGATAAATTAGGAAGAAAACCCGGTAAATTGTCTCGCGCTACACGGTTTTTGCACCCAAAATGACAATTTTATAACTTGTTCAAAGTCAAACTGTACCTCAATATGACCATATAGTGTAAAATAGCAAATCTTCGCACGCTACGCGGGCATTTTGGTCAGTTAGTTACATACAGTACTTGTGTCAGCGAATTGGCAATTTTCGAGCCACCCCTTTCCAAATCCTGGTTGCACCACTGGTGTCCCCTATGTTTTCACTCTTAGCCACTTGAGAGCACGCGGTTTCTCACGGTGAGTTGGGGCCTCCCTGGGCCTGGTCCAGGGGAACCAAAAAGGTCAATACGGCCCTGCTTTGGAAAATATCTTGCCACCATGTTACATGGTGGCAAGATATTTTCCAAAGCAGGGCCGTATACATTGTAGACCTGGTTTGACTTGTTTAGCGTATAGGCTATAAGGTTTCGCATTGGGTTTACCATTCCGCTAGACCATTAACTGATGTCTCGACTCTGACATTGCCGGAAAAGCATCCCGGCTTGTTGCTATGAATCACAACATTCTGCACATGCGCACGTGTACGCGTTTGACACGTTGTCATCCTTTGCAGATTATCGAGTTCGGCCATGAAAATGTAATTTGAAATGAATCTCACTTTCGGGAGCTCGAAGATGAAAGGGAAATAGTTATTGCCGACGCTTTGGAACCCGATTGTTTATGTTGACGGAATAAATCGTATTCAAAATTAGAAACCAGCGCAATGCAGGGGGTAACTTTGGAGCTGCTGAAAGACAAATTCATTTGAAATCCCCCTCCTATTAAAGACATGACCTTAATCAAACACAGGGAGTTTGAATTTCAAATGGAGTCACCCATCAACAGAACTTAGTATTTAAAAACTTATCGTTTTAAACTATAAATGAGTATCAATTGCATTTCGAAAATAAAAATTGTTGCGCTCAAAAATAACTTACTATTAAAGTTTACTTTAAAAAATAAAAAATAAATAGATAAATGAAATGAAAATACAACAAAAGCAGTAAAACAACAATATGTCATCAAGGTATTGACTACAAAACATCACTCATGACACGAGACACACTATTACCGTCGTACACGGTTCAATAAATCAATTAACCAAACTGTTTTTCCATACTTCATTAAACAATAGCAAACGCGACAAGTCATTGTTTTCTTCTTCAAATAGCATGTGCCAAATTCAGGTGTAAGGTGGCCATAGCCATGCCAAGTGCATGGACGTGATTGCATTGACAAGTTGGATGCGCATGAACAATGCAACATAACAATGCGAAATAACTGTACTTTATAAAAAAAGATCCTTCTACAATCAAGGGAAAAGGTTGGCACACTTTGTCCTAATTACGGGAAAAAAACCCGCCCCTCTCCCCGAGGCAATGTTGATCCGAGTCATGTTATCAGCAGCCTTGGCAGTCCCCCAACATTGGTTGATGGGGATGGGGGAAGGATCTAAAAAGGGGGAGACCTCTGCGTTCTATTAAACAGCGCTATGTCCCAAGTATGATCTCAATTGCGAGCACAGGGCCATAGTTGTAGTAAGTGTGCCAACTATTATTTTCCGCAACACATAAAAGGCATTTGATGGGATTCATTTTCAGAGACATACTCTGTTAATAAATTTACATTTTTTATTCATAAAATTCATTTTATGTTTCACATGACTTTTATCATCACTACAAAATCTATTAAGTTATATAAAATTGAGTTTATTCACTTTATTGAATTGAATTAAGTTAAATTCCAAATAAGGAGAGCACGTGTGGTGTAGTGGATAGCATGCCGGTCTCACGATGCAAAGATTGTGAGTTCGAGCCCCGCTACAGCCAACTTGTTTGTATCCTTGGGCAAGGTACTTAGTCTCAATTGCTTCGTCGACCCAAGCGACATTGGGGAGCTGTTAGGGAATATTACAATCTAAGTGCTGATACTGTGTGCGCCGTCGGTAGCCTGGTAAATGAAGCGAAATGATTCTGACGATTTCCTAATGGCATCAAAAAAACAGTGGTTCGGAAGTCACGTATAAATGGTGGTCCCGTGCATCGGAAGAGCAATACCCGAGCACGTTAAAAGGTTACAGACTCTTTCGTAAAGAGTAGGGGATCATCCCGGTCTGTATCTGTTCACACATCTAACGGACCCCAATGGAAATAAGCTAATAAGCTTATTGGGTTATCCAGGGTCGTAGGACTCAAATTATATCAAATCAAATTATATCAAATCAAAAGGTGTATACTTATAGTGAGTGTTTATAGTGCCTCTAAATAATCTAGATTTTCTTGGCAAATTTCTATTAAATATGTATCGATTCGAAGAAAAACTGGGTGATTTATTACATCTTTGACATTTCTGAATAGTTTTACTTAATATCTTTGCCATAATTTCCACATTCTCCGTTGAAAATGAACTGTTTCCTCTGCACTCCCTGCCACTCATCGACAAGGCTTTGCTATCACGCACGCAAAATATTCTCGGTACAGCCGGTACAAATACGTCATCATCTATCCCATAATAATACGATGCTATCCCATCGGCAATTGCGGTAGATGGGGCGAATTTTAAAACATACAGGGCGAGAGAAAATGTTTAAAAATCATTTTTGCTCATATTCGAGGTGATACAGCTGAATGGATGGAAAGGTTAGACTTGATAAATATTTATTGACTGATATTCACGTGTGTACCTCTCCATAACGGTTGTCCTTTAACCGGGGGTTGGGGTGGCGCAAGGCGGAGGTGGTGGTATGTTGGATGATGGGGTCCTATGGGGCTGTCGATTATGAAATGGAAACGGATTGATGAATAAGGCTGGCGCTCCGAACCGTAAGCATTCACTCGGTGGGTGAAAATCAAAAGTATGCGGGATTTAGTGGAAAATTAAACATGTTAAGCAAAAAGGAAGTCTTTGAGTGATATTTACAAATTTGCTTTACACATCATGAAACCGGTATGTGTCAGAATTCCATCAATATTTTATGAATAATATATCAAAAATATCCGAAAAATGGGCGATTGAATTTTTTTGAGGAATTTTTTAAGGATTGCATACTCAAATTGTCAGAATATTGTTTCAACGTTACAGTATAGGATTAGTAACTGATCAAATAATTATAATTAGCATGATTATAGTTTAAAGTACAGTTCACATGGTTCAGGCGGTTTCCAAATATATTTAATTGCATATTGTCCATTACGTTTGTTTAGAGCTTGTAATTACTAATAGTATAACAATGTTCTAAAATACCGGTTGTGTGCTCAAAACAAAATCACATCATTATCATTTTGATATTTAACCAAGCTTGAAAAATGGCACGTTTCCATTGTGTATACCAAAAGCTTAATTAAAATACAATGATACAATAAGTGGATGATAACGTTAACGGCAATTAGTCCTATCATCAGATCAACATGTTCATTTTCCCGCAAAGCTGTGAGGAATTCTTACAGACAACAAAAGGAAGGGCCATATTCATGATATTGAAACCAGTTGTTTTATCTTCATAATTCATAATCATTTTTGTATAGTGATTGTTTTGACTGACTAGGACAAGCGATACCCTGTATCAACTCGAAGGAACACATGGAACAGGAACATAGGGTAATCAGGGGCCATCATACTTCTGAAGCGACGCGTGTATACGGCTCTTAAAAGAGCCTCTTTTTTCTTCAGCCTCGCTCTCATCCAATGACCCCACATTTTGGACCACTATATTTTGCGTATTCTCTGGTATCGAATGCCCCACCCCATGAGCGTCAACCTATCAATACACAGTGGGTGAGTGGAGATGATGGGGAATTTGTTTATGATTGTCAAAATATGGGTTTTCTATTGGAAATACGGTATGTCCCCCTGTTCCCAGGATTGGCGCCCGTTCCTCGTCGTCGTCATCTATATAGATCATGGCCCGGATTCTTTGTTGTATGTATACCCTTTTGATGATGGAGCACCACCGTTGTGCTTGTGGCATGCGTTGTGCAAAGAAAGACCAGTTGCCTTCAGTCCAGCGGAGCTTTGTTCTAGCTTCATGGTCTGCCTAGCTTACGCGTTCCTTCAACAGCTCCTTGTGTTATCACCATTTCTAGATTGTCACCCTCTCGTCTAGCAATTTATGTCCAAAGTATTGTAGTTTGTTGCGCATGATCTTTTACATTTCCATGTTTAGCCTATACAGAGAAGTTTGGTCCCCAATGCTGACAAAATTCATTGGTCTATGCACTCTCCATGATATTCCAACCATCATGCGCCAACACCACATTTCAAAAGCTTGTACATATCCAGTTTAAGGCATTGCAGTTATCACCATGATCACGTGAATCAAAGTCCTATTTGGATCAGACTTAACTCTTTCCACGCGGCATTCGTCAGCAGACGACAGTTCCAAAATGTCGCAAAATGTTTCAAAAATGTCAACATTATTGAACTTCATCACCATATTTGGAATCACTATGAGGAAGGCAGTAAAATAAGTACAAACATGCCTCGTATTAGTTCTGTAATTCATGAGATAAGACTTTGAAAGTTGGGAGAGGTTTCTGAAAAATCTGTTTGTATATTTATTAAAACTAATAGCCGCGTGGTGGAAAGTGTTAATCATAGCTATCTACTATGATGGTAAATCCCCGTTTGGAATTTGGATACGGTTAATATTGTTTGACTATTCGTAATACTCAACTTTGAACGTGTGCAATTTATTTATACATCTAATGAATGCACTTATGACATTTCATAAAGTACGCTGCCTTTCAATAACAATCAGAACTTTTAATTATGTTGGTTTATAAGATATATAACTTTGATGAGATTAGGCGTATTTATCCGGGTACACTGATGTCAATTTTGTGATATTATAGTCATCAAATCACAGACCAGTGCTCTAAACTATGGAACGCCGTTTGTAAACATTTGAACAATCATAACTTGTGTGTGTATATGTAACATTTGTGTGTATATTATTGGTGAACAATCATAATTTGTGTGTGTATATGTAACATTTGTGTGTATATTATTGGTGAACAATCATAATTTGTGTGTGTATATGTAACATTTGTGTGTATATTATTGGTTGTGCACACACAAATTATGATTGTTCAAAGATTTACAAACGGCGTACCATGGAACGCCGTTTGTAAATATTTGAACGTTCAAAGATTTACAAACGGCGTACCATGGTACGCCGTTTGTAAATCTTTGAACAATCATTGTTCAAAGATTTACAAACGGCGTACCATAATAAGCATACGTACACATGAGAATACACTCGCCCCCGCACACACAAAAGTTGGTACACATTACGAAAGATGAGTGCACACAAAAGTTGAGAACACACAAAAGTTGAGAACACAAAAGATGTTAATTTTATGGTAATAATAAATTGTATATTCATTGAAATGTAATCAGGGAACCAATAAAAGACGTCGTTATAAATTTTACTACGTGTGATGTATAGAAATGATTGACAGTTTAACTTTCATACGAGAATTCATCAACGCCAACTAATTATAAATATTAGGCGCTGCTGACTTTACCGAAATTTGATGCATCATGGCCGAGCGAACTTCTGATGATTCTGAGCTGAGACGGATTTTAAGGGATTTGAAAATTCCCAACATTACAAGCATTGTCGACAAATGTCAAAATCAAAATGTAAGTTATTAAAACTATTTTCAAACAGTGTGTGTGTATTGCATGCTTGTACATGTACATGTAAGACAAGTCATCAAGTGTAAGCTTACATACAATACTAAAGCTAGCTTTAATTTAATTTAGATTTATGTCATCCCAACTCCGACTCTCTTCTCGGTTTATTTTTTGTACCCTTGCCCATCTGCCCTCACCCACCTCACCCACCTCACGCCCTGGTGCTGCCGCTGGTAACCAATGACCCCACCCTATACTACGTTCATTTATCTCTGTGCAGTGACGTCAGAGCGTATATCAGTATACGCACCTTATTATCGCGCGCATGATTATAGCGCGCTGGCGTGTGCTTCTGCGCGTTCAAAAACGAATTCCGGTAATTGTGCGTAAATGCTGCATCTATCACCCAAATATGCTCTGACGTCACTGCACAGAGGTAGATGAACGGAGTATAGCCAGATGTGTTTGCTTTTTCTTTTGACGATAGGCCCACATCAGGGGTTCTCAACAGTTTTCTAGTGTGGGCCTGATTGTAATTTAGAAATAAGTGTGGGCCTGATTGTAATTTAGAAATAATCTCGCGGGCCAGATAGACTGATAGAGCGTAGTGAGCGTACTTTCGGTTTGCAGTAAGCAAACTATTTGTAAACATAGAGATGGGATATAGGAATGATGATTGTAAAATGTTCCAGGTCCACCATTTTGGCTTAACAGACTAAAACAAAACAATTTTGAAATGTTATTTATTTTTGATATTTCAAGATTAAGGTCATTGTGACAAACAAGCCAATTTGCTAGCATGTCAGATGGAATTTCCCACAATTCAAGTTTAATGCCATTACAGTGTATATTGTATGTTTTGGTTGAAAATTAATTTGAAATACATAATTTATAGGAAGACGTTTTCAGCTTTGACTGTTTGCAATGGTTTGGAGAAAAGGCACTGTTACTATATAGTATTAAATGTAATTGGATGACCAGTTATGCAAGCTCAGCTATACAGGACCCTAAACAGGTTAAAGGCAGTGTTGGAGCAAGTCTGACTCGGACTCAATGGATGAGTCCTAGTATGGACTCATACTCATACCCATTGGACTCGGACTCAAGCCTTGTGGACTCGGACTCGAACCCGAGTCCGTCGGACTCGAACCCGAGTCCAGTCAAACATGGCAAATTTCAACTTTTAATATATAAGTCCAAATACTGAATAACTTGGAAATAAAAGTGTCTCAATTAGGTCATTATAATACACGTCAACTGTCCACAATATACTGCCCTCACATGTATAGCAGTATCTTGTACAATCATGTGTAACTTAGGCCTAAAAAAAGAGGCTTGTTTGCCCTTACAACAGTGTTCGATTTAGTGGGGTTTTACATGGCACAGATGCATGTAACATTTGCTCTGTGCATGTAAAATTTTGCCTGTGCATGCAAAATTTTGTGCTATTCAGCCTATTTTCAACAAAAAATCACAGTTGTGCATGCAACTTTTATTTTCTAAATCGAACACTGCCTTACAAAGATTTAAAAAAAGGGTCAGTCGGTCGGTCGGTCGGTCGGTCGCTTTTTTTTTTTTTTTTAAATATTGGACATGTTAGACAGAGAAGAACAGTCTTCTGTACATACATATTGCTTAATAAAACACTTTAATGTACTTTAAATTATACCACTAAATATCTATGGGATAATAAATTACCATCTTATACTTGGGGAAAATTGAACTTTTGTCACTTTTTGAAGATTTAAATGAAGATTTTATTTTATTGATTTAAAAAAAAAAGGTGGCAGGCAATTTTTAGATTTTTTGGGTCGGTCGCGTAAGGGCAAACAAACCACTTTTTATTTTAGGCCTTTAGTGTACAATGTATACCAAAACATGGCAAATAACATAAGCAAGTAAGTTCATCGTGTGGGTAAATTAATATGAGTGATATTCTTTTTACACTCCACAATTCATAAATGACAGCCAGTGAAAAGAATGAATTGAACCTGGGACCTGTGACACATTGCTTTTCAGTTAAAGGTGGTTGGTATGATCACTTTTGGAAATTTCACATGCTGTTTTCTATTCTACATAAAAGAACATCATTAAATTAGTCTAATTCCAAAGTTTGAGTGGAATTAATTCCATAGTTCTCATTTTAGAAGCGAAAGTTCACATACAATTTGTCCATAGAGTTGTACACAAATTGAATCGGTGGTAACCACCTTTCTCCGTAATTCACTACTTTTTCGCGTATATCTTCTAAATGAAAAATCTTTTGGGCCTAGAATTTTGCATGGATGATGAGAAAAATCTTCTGATATCAAAATCACAGTTTTGATGAGAAAATCCACCGTGGGAAAAAAGTGATCATACCAACTACCTTTAAGTTCAGTAAGTACATTCAATATTACATGTAAGTCAGTCAAAAAATAATGGCATTATTTATTTATTTATTTTTTCATCAGGGTTGAGGTCAATTTTTACAGAGCTTGGATGTTTTGGGTTACTTTTACTCAATTATGGTTGACTTTGGCAATCAAGAATTGACTCACCGACCAAGTTCCATGTACATGCACCAATGTTTACCCATTTGACCTTGAAGTGACTTTCAAAAAAATTCAGCATCAGTCAGACTCTTACCCTACCTACCTACCAAGTTTCTGTCCGTAAGACAATCTGTACAGATTTGACCCTGGATGCATGACCCCTTTCCAACATTGCGCGCCAACTCATTTGAACTTGGTCTGACCGGGCTTGAAGTGCATCCCCTATAAAACTAGCAAATGTTTGTGTTTGTGTTTGTGACCTTCTCAATTTTTTTTTTTCAACATCAATAATTGACACCACCCACCGAGTTACATGTCCATACACCAATGTTATTGTTTACCTATTTGACCTTGGATGACTTCGGTGACATTGAAGTGACCTTTAAAATTGTAAGCATCAAGAATTGACTCCAGCCATCAAATTTCATGCACGTCCATACACACATGTTTACCTTTGACATGGATGACCCCTATGACCTTCAAGTGACCTGGTATCGGACGCATACCCTACCTACCAAGTTTAACGTCCATACGACAATATGCACAAATCTGTTTGTTTGTATGGTGGGTTTGTTTGTTGTTGTTTTTTTGTGGTGTTTGTTTGTTTGTTTGTTATATTGGTCAATTTTTCGACCAATATACTGTATTCTAGCTGTTTCTTCTTCTTCTCCTTTCTGGCATCAGGCCTCCTGCTCAGTAACCCTTGGACCGATTTTGACCATTATTATGCTTTGGAGTGACCAAGTGCCAATGATATCGGTCGGCAAAACATAATAATGATAAAATTGGATGATTTTCGCCCAATATTTATTGATCTCGCTATGAGTTTAAAAATATTGAACTCGACTGCGTCTCGTCCAATATTTTTTAAAACTCATAGCTCGACCAATAAATGGGCTCAATCTATCCAATTTTATATAAAACTTGGTCAAAAGTATTCTTTTGTGCACCATTACTCAGGTTATGAAGCACAAAAGGTCAAAGGTCACACAAAGGTCACTAGAAGTCAAAACGTGATTTTTCACTTAATTTGCTCTTACTCCTTGTCGAAATGACTGAAAATCATCAAATTTTGGGATTTGTGTGCAATTTAACTTGAGAAGAAAAAAATCAAATTATCTAAGTGCGCGCTATACTGTATTCATTGCTGTTGTTGTCCAGCTAGTCTTTTAGTCTACAAATCTTTAATAAAAATCACGGCAAAAATGCATCAAAACATATGCTGTACACTGAAATGTTTAAGTTAAAAAAGCAATTTCACACATGTATTGTGGCATCAATTTGAGGAAGCAATGTAGTTTTTGTTGCTGTTTGCAATAAAACGGCTGGGGCTGAGACTATCGATGATTTGATCCCAAGAAATCATGATTCCCACGATGGTAATTGTAATGCATTATACAAAGCAAGATCCAATTGAGTTGTAAAAATGCCGATTAAGTTTCTTGCAACTCAATCAAGTATTTCCATGCGACCTGATATGATCAGGGTGATGACAACTCAATTCTGTAGGTAACACACACACACTAACACATACCAAACCAACCAATCAGTTTGAATCTGTATAATCTGATTACTCTATTCTTTTTATTTACAGAAAATCAATGCTCTTTGATGGTCCAGATTTCCTGAAAGAAAAAAAGCCATGGCTAACTACAGCACAAAATTCAAGATAATTCTTACTGTAATTTAGCAGTAACTGATACAATAACTACAACAATTGATTAATAATAATAGGTAAGAATGAATTTGAATGTGAAAATTAATGTTCTTCAGTGTATCCATAGATCCTTTTCTCAAGGATGGTATCTGATGTAGGATATATTACAGTAGAACAGCGGTTCTTGAACTTTAGGAATAAGGGCGCAATACATGCAAAGCATTGCATTAATAGGTCCAACAGCAGTATACACAGAACATTTTAAAGTTGTAGGCTCAACCCCATTGAATTACTTGAATTAATTACTTAAATAATGTCTCAATCATTTTCAACGAATCCAACACTACATCCTATGTTACCGATGTTTAACTGCAATAGCCTTCCTTATAGATTATCAAAATAATGCACTTATCAATTGCATCCCCGGCCCAGGGGGACCCGGGGATTAGGGCCGGGACGTACAAATTGCCCATGTGACGTCCCTGGTACAATCGAATACGGTCTCCGCAGGGCAGGGCACTATTTTTTGTACGTCCCCGCTACAGTCCCCCTTGTTCGGGACAAAGTGTACAGTCCCGGCCACCCATTTCCCAGGACAAAGTATTCACCCGGCTACAGTCCCAAGGTCGCTTATTTCTTTCTGCAACCATAACGGATTGCATTTCTATGTGTTCCCTTAGTGGTATTAGGCATATTTCGTCAAGCGCATTGCATCTCTAGCTTATTTATAGCAAGCGCCTGGGGTGTACATTTGTGTGCATTAGCGTACGTCCCCGCTACACGCCCTGGCTAGCAGGGGCACAGTTTGTATGTCCGCGTACACTCCCCTGCATAGCCGGGCATCATTTTTGTACACTCGTGTACGGTCCCCGCAGTGGGTCTCCGTCATGCCCCGGGTCCCCGGGAGCCGGGCTTGTAATTGATAAGTGCATAATAGTCATAATAGTCAATGCAAGATGAAGCAGATTCAGATTTGTAATAAATACCCTGCGCTATCATCACACCACACTAAACCAACCAATTAAAGTTCCTCCCAATCAGCAATGCATAGAATGTGGCATTAAGTTCCATTAACCCAAGCTTCTAATATTTTGTTTCCCTATGCAGGTTCATCTATTTGGGGTAGTCTGTAATTCTGGATTATTCAACCCATCTGTGCCAGCCTATACCTACCAGTTTAAGCCTGCTGTGCATCAAACTTAAACTCAAGCATTAAAATGCTGTTTCTATGGATGACTCATCTTTCAAGTTATGCTGAACTAATGTTCATTTTAAGGACCCATGGATAATTTTCAATGGTCATCTTTCCTGTCCACTGACAAAAATGTGGATCATTATTGTGTTTCAGAGAAACAGTGAGACCCTCATGTATAAAGACTAAGAGAGATGTATCACTCTCTGGACTCAATTGTGGAGCTCATCATTTTGTGAATTTGTGAGTGCTGTAATTATTGAGCTATGACTCAAATGTAGATAAAAGTGTACATTTTTCGAAAGGAAATGGATCAGAGAATCCACATTTGGCATCAATTTTGACCCAAAATGTTGATTTCTTTTTTAGGAAATCACAAAATTCACTTTTTTGACCCAATTCTTTTTTTTACACAGCTGACAAAAATGATTTTGAGTAAAAATTGCCCATTGATTATGATGTAAAGACACTAACTTTGGGACGAATTTCTCATTTTTTAACCTAATCTAATATATTTTGAAATTTTGACCAAAAAGTGGCAAAAAAGTGAGAAAATTAAAACAGTTTTCGCTAAGTTACCCTGGGGCCATTATTTCATCAAAAAACTGCCAAACCGGGTGACACAAGCACACCGCATCGTATTAACTCGTAGTACCGGTTTGGCAGTTTTTCGATGAAATAATGGCCCCAGGGTGTATACTAAGGAGTTATCATACTTAAGTATAATAACTCCTTGAGTATACTGAGCCAAGTATGGTTGACCCCCGTGGCCTAGCGGTAAGTTGTTTGCCTCTGAATCTGAACCCAGAGGTCCGGGGTTCCCCCTCGCTTTTTGGCCGCAAAAAGAAAAATCTTTGGAAAATGTGCCTCGGTGTTAGGGTTATTTCACTGTGAATTATGAGCCATATGTGACAAAATTTGATGCAAATCAGGTGTCAAAATAAAAAAAAGCATCCTTCAAAATGTTCAAGTGGTGCGTACATGTACATACCCCTTAGAAAAAGGGAATTAATGTGGCCTCTTATTTCAGAGTGTCAATGGCATGTTGTCTCACACCTTACAGGACAATTATTTTGTTTGCAGAACCTTAAAAGTTTCTCCAAAGGGTTCTTAAAATATGAAGAACTGCGTTTTGAGGAATTATTTTCCCTATTTGAAGGTTTATTGTAAATCTCTACTGAACCCTAATAAATTGAGAACTTTAGGGCAAACCACTAAAGGGCTCTCTAAATAGACCAGAAAAAAGGTATGAATGTCTAAACAACAATTTGGTTCCTCTTAAAATATTCTGAAAGGTTTAGGCACGCAGAACAATTTGGTTCTAAGAACCATGAAAGGGTCTAGATAGAAAACAAAAATGATTGTTTATAATTATGATCACCATCAGTACTGATCACCATCACATTTTTGTAAGGTCAACAAAAGGATCTTTTTGTTAAATTGTTTGCCAATTTTGTAAAGATTATTGTGTTCATCATTATAATGGGATTAATTTGGTATAGTTGCCATTGATATTATTTAAAAAATAAACTAGATATTATAAATTCATCAATAGAAATTGTGTGTGTCTTGATTTATTGTGTAGTAAAAAGTAAACCTTATGCTAACAGATTTCTGTGACCACGCCACTGGGTGGTTTACATATTTTGCACTGCTGACAGTAGTGTGTATGGCAAGCTTAATGTATAATAATTGGATA
>CM069456.1:25658156-25704047 GCA_035610835.1 Ophiura sarsii
CACGTTAATCGTGGCCTTACATACTCCTCACACTCACAGTGTCAGCAGTTCAATATCATTGGTCGTTTAACAGGCAGGCTGCTCTGTTTAGAGTAGGCCTATGTGAGCGTCATACTGCTAGAATCGGCAGTAATCCATGTAAGCCGTGATGTCATTATGTAAATCCCCCGATCGGCGGAATTTGCAATCCCGGTTTGCGATATAAGAAGGCTTTTATTACAATTGGATTTCTGCCCATTTAATACGTTTTTACATAGAAAGAATCCCCTCAAATTGAAGGTAAGAAAACATAGAACATTAATACATGCTTTAAATATCTGTAACCAATGCAGTAAAACCGTTACAGATGCGCAACGAAACCGCTGACATGACGATGACCGCCGCCGCCGAAGACACGCTATCTATAGTCGTCGTCAGAATACTTCGGCACTTTTTTCTGTGACAACAGCGTACAGCGTAAACACGGAAGTGCGTTGTAGAACAGCGTTGGAACAGCGTTATCTTTGAGCAGTTCGACGCGTCGCGGACTCTGTAATCCGATTGGCCGCGACCGTATCCATGGGTCATGATGTCCCCGCCCACACGCTCAATTAACTAGACGCGTGCGTTGGCTGTTTTTAAAAAGTGCCGAAGTATTCTGACGACGACTATAGCCATGCTCATTGCCCTGTACAAAATCAACACTCACGCAGTAAAAATGTCAAGGGCAATGAATGTATCGTGCTAGGCGCAGACTATCACAGTCGGGATCACAGTATAAGTTTCGGGATAAGTTACCCAGTAATAAAACTAATAGTATCATAGTAAGTCACATTTTACGCTTCTCCAGCCTTGGTCTGTAAATGCTATGAATTATGACCTACACATACAATGTACTCACCATGAAATATTTCGATTATTTCTTCATTAAATCCGGTATTTTCAAGCCACTCGCTTACACTCATCTGCATTTCGTCTGCCATCTTGTTAACAGCGCGAAAATTATCGGCCGATTTTCGGCGTTCCTGATTGGCTAATAGTGCACTCTGAAAAGAGTGAGATTTTGAGCCACTCGACAGGGGAGTGAGCACACTCAAAACCGCGAGTGAAATATGTGAACTGTTTTTCACTCTTTTAGAGCTAAAATCCACTCGATTAGAGTTAACTCAAAATCACTCCGAAATTCAGAGTGGTTTTTCACTCTTTGACATTAAGAGAGTAGATAAAGAATTAGCATGGGATTATCAACCCCCTGCTACCAATGTTCTAAAAATATCTCAATGTTTGGGTATTTACCCCCTTCTCTATCAACGCCTGGTCTGGAAAGAGCGTGGCTGTTTGGTCGTCCTTCGCTGTCAAAACTGGTGACTATAAAATCGTCAATAGCTGTGGCGATGAGAAGCCGAAAATAAAACTATCAACAAAAATATGTTATTGATGTTTTTCTAATAAATATCAAGGATTTTGATTAACATAAACATGCACGGTGGTCTTTATGTTACGGATTCCATGTCCACTAAATGTCCAGGTATAAAGAAGTTGAGGGATGTTTGGGGGCGGTGGAAAATGTTTAAAATTTGCTTCAAAACTATTTGTAAACATGACACACGTTCAAACAAATCGTTAGCAGGTGAAAACATTCTATTTTGGCTCATTTGTCTATACAGCGCCAATAACGGTTCAAATGATATCACTCCGTACTGACCAACATGCTGAACTGATTAAGCACATAATTATATCGATTATGTTGATGGAAGTGACGGTTGGAAATAATTTTGCCGGGAATCTTTTGTTGCACAAAAGCATAAATAAATAGAAACAAGTTGGGGTTTTTCCGGGTTTTTTTCATAATACCACTCTAATTTTTTATATAGAAGAAAGCACCGAGTAAAACCTGTCATGGTCCTTGAAGTCGAAATCCTTGGTCGAAATGATGAGCCTGACGCGTACGGACCCGTCCTAAAACGATGTTGATTTGATATCGCTCCCGGCAAAGTCATTCTTTGACTTTTATAAGTCGTGACCATTGCATAATTCAGAAACCCAATCAGATGTATTCTAGAAGTCCTAATTATAAATAGGATACAACAAAACACTTTTAAATTCAACAGCTGTTCATGCGACGACGACAAGACAAGTACATGTGTCAACGCTTTCACCGCAGGCGATAATGTTCATATTTTCAAGGATCTTCCTAAATGGTCTGGGTCCGCACACCACGCTCCATATCGAATTCTGTCGTCGAAATATGAAGAAATTCAATCTCATTTTTGGATCACCTCCCCCCATTCCACATTACGTAATATAATTGGTTGATATATCATAATATTCGTATCTGTATGGCACGCCGTTTGGGTCAAAATTAACATTGTTTTTGTATATCAATTTGTGTTTTACATAGTTTTTTTGTACATCAATTTGTGTTTTACATAGTTTTTTTTGTACATCAATTTGTGTTTTACATGTGGTTTTTTTTAATATCAATTTGTGTTTTATACATTTTTTTTTTTGTATATCAATTTGTGTTTATATGTATCGTTTTTTGTACATTAATATGTGTTTTATCTATTTTTTATATATCAATTTGTGTTTATATGTGTTGTTTTGTATAGCAATTTGTGTTTTTACGTGTCGTTTTTTGTATATCAATTTGTGTTTTGACGTGTCGATTTTTGATAAACGCAAAACGACTGGTAAATTAGTTTAAACAAACACAAAATCGTATAGACACTGCAAAACGACCGGCACAGTAGTGTATAAAAACACGAAATGATATAAACACAGAATGATATCAACACAAAACGATCGACACAAAACGATCGACACACACTTACTTGCCAACGAGGTCAAAATCCACGTGACTAGAGTTACGAGCTGTAAATAACAGCAGTCCGCAAAATCACAGAATTTAAATTATTTGGGGAAAATATTTTTGTTCTCGAACTTTTGAGTTGAATATTAAAAGCCTATGTTTGTGAACCTGGCGAGGTGGAGTAGCGGTAGACCAGATGGGCGGTGCAACCATGTGAATTTTGTGATAGGGGGTTGTGAGGTGGGGGTAGGGAGGGTGTTTGTGATGTGATGGGGATGGTATTTGTGGTTGGGGAGGGGTTAGTGGTGGGGGTGGGGGTTGTGGTGGAGGGCAAGGGTTTGTGGTGGGGAAGGGGGATGGTGGCGTGGATGCATTGGGTGGGGAAGGGTTACCTATATAGGGTGGTGGGAAGGGTGTGTGGGGCAGGGGTTTTGTGGTGGAGGGTTTTTGTGAATGGGAGGGGAGGGTGTTGTGGTGGGGAGGGTGTTGTGGTGGGGAAGGGGTGGGGGATTGTGATGGTAAAGGGGTTGTGGTAGCATGGGGTGGGGAGGGGCTTTGTGAGTTGGAGGGGTTTTGTGGTGGGGATGGGAAGGGGATGTGGTTTGGGATGAGGGGTTGTGATGGGGAGGGGGTTGTGGATGAATGGGGTGGGGAGGGTATGCCTATGGGTGGAATGGGTAGAGTGTTTGTGGTTGGAAAGGGGTTTTGTGTTGGGGGAGGGGTTTTGTGTTGGGGGAGGGGTTTTGTGTTGGGGGAGGGGTTTTGTGGTGGGGAAGGGGAGAGGGTTTGTGGTGGGGAAGGGGGATGGTGGCGTGGATGCCGGGGTGGGGAAGGGTTGGCCTAGGGGTGAGGTGGGAAGGGTGTTAAATTTGTGGTGGTGGGGGGTTTGTGGTGGAAGGTTTTTGTGAATGGGTGGGGAGGGGTTGTGGTGGAGATGGAAAGAGGTGGGGGTTTCTGAGAAAACGTAATTTATCAAGATTGAATTTACGAACTTTTGCCGAATAGTTAAAATGGCGCGTTTGCGTGAAAAATAACTTTTTGCGGTGTCGGATTTTGAACTTAAAAATCCGACTTCGTAGAATCATTTATGTTCGTTTCTTTGTTAAAATAAGAATGTTATTATCTTTCTTTATTAACTGAGGGGCAACTGATACTGGTAATTTGTTCTTGCGTTGATTTTCGTGACATTTTGGTGGGGATGTGTATTGCAAGTTGTCGATCGTCTGTTTGGGGATTCCCCCTTCGCTTTGTTATTGCGGACATCGTTGTAATCACCGGGGGAATCCCTTACTGGAGCACCACACCAAATATCTTTCTCATTGAAATACGTGTAAGTGCCATATTTCAAGACACCTTTTCTACCCTCCGGTTACATTTATGGCATACTTGTCACCTATGACCATTTTCAGTAACATCTCAACTTTAATTTAAGCCTTGTTTCATGAGGGGTTATTAACCTAAATTTCCCGCTACGGACCTGCACACAGCGCCCTCACTTTTTCACGTTTTCTGGCATGCCTGTTCACCATTTAGGCAGACGCTTACGCCAAGGGCGGAAATCCCAGGGGGGGGGGGGGGGGGGGGTGTGGGGGGATATATCCTTTTGGCCTGGGGGGTTGGTCAATGTAATCATCCCCCCCCCCCCTGATTTTTCACATCTACAAAAAAAAGGAAAAAAGGGGGAAAAAAGGGAAAAAAGAAAGAAAAAAAGGGGGAAAAAGGAAGAAAAAAAGGAAAAAGAGGAAGAAAGGCGGGCAGGGAGGCATGCAAGGGACATAAGAACGTTTGGAGTTTATTGTACGTTGGTCAGGATACGCGTACGTACTAGAACGTTGACTAGAATCTATATTTTGGAGGTAACTAATTAACTTCTTTGTGGCATAGGCCTATCTGCCTATTTAAAAAGCCAATATTGATCAGAAATGAAGTGATTGCTTTTCAATAAAATATTGGTCAAAAGTAGACACACCAAATCGCACCAAATAATGGGTTAGAAAATTTAAAAACAAATCCAATTCTGAGCGGGGGGCACATCCCCCCAAATCCCCCTGTTCGAGCTTTTAAACCATACTAAAATCAAGAATATATCAGTATATTGCTCAACTTCTTTCGTGCATTGATAAAAAACAAAATATTTATTGAAAATGAAGTGATGGCTTTTCAATACAATATTGGTCAAAAGTATACACCAGATCGCACCAAATGAGTTTGAAAATTGAAAAAAAATTCTACTTCTGAGAGGGCCACATCCCCCCTCAGACACCCCCTGTCCGAGCATAGCTCGGAGTGCGGTGCTGCGCACCGCATAGATGGTACCAGCTCAATTTCATTTTTGGGGGGCCACACTTATCATCCCCCCACACCTAACAAGAAATGTCCGCCCTTGGCTTACGCCCTGGGCACTATTTAGGTCGATAAATTAAAAATATCGTATTTTATCATTTAGGTGCAACGGATAGGTCCCATTCGTTCATTTAAATACAAACATACCATCCCCGGAGAAACAAATTGCCCGAAAACCTCACATTTACAAGCCTAGTCTTCGTGCTTTTCCGGAACTACTAGAGGATTACACGAATTGCGCATTGATTTGGTGCAGTGCTCCCTTGACGGAGCATGACGACATTCACAGCACGTAGGACTGCTCACGTGATTTCTGACTCATTTCGCGTATTCGGTTTATGTTGTGTATATGTTTTTGTGTTTGTATCCCGTTGGGTTGTATACACATACCGTTGCGTTGTACACATGTCGCGGTTTGCTTGAACTAATATTCCAAGGCTGTTTTCATTGTGTGCTTTCAGATAGTGTTCTATTGGTATTTTGATGTAGAAACACAAATTAATGTACACAAAAAAACGACACGTCAATTTGATATACAAAACAAAATGACACATATAAACACAAATTGATATACAAAAAAATAGGTAAAAACACATAATAATGTACAAAAAACGATACATATAAACACAAATTGATATACAAAAAAAAAATTATAGAACACAAATAGATATTTAAAAAAAACAAACATGTGAAACACAAATTGATATACAACAAAAATGTGTAAAACACAAATTGATATACAAAAAAAAAAATGTAAAAACTCAAATTGACATACAAAAACAATGTTAATTTTGACCCAAACGGCGTGCCATATATCTGTTTGATGTTTTTGACTCCCCACAGTCATATTAGTGTAATCTTCAGATGACACCGTCCGATCCGTCTCACTTTTCAATATCTTAATGTTTCTAGGACAAAATACTTCGTACTTTATAGTCAGTGGCGTAGCTAGGTTTTTGATATTGGGGGTTGGGGGGGGGGGGGGGGGGCAAGAAATGAAAGTGAACCCACAATATGATTCCGATTAAAAAATGCGCGCGAACATTTGCGATTTTACCATTTAATCTGGCCATGCCACTGCTTTTAGGGACGCACCATTAGATACTCGGGGTGGGGGGCATGGAAGTTCAAAAAGTAAAAAAAAACCTTTGCCCACTATCCAGGAAAAAACAAAACCTTTGCCCACCAACCAGGGAAAAAAAGAGTTGACCCACTGCTGAGTATAAAAAAAAAATCTGACTCGCACAACTCAATGTAAAGAAAAACAGTAAAACCAGTAAAAATCTTTGCCGCCTTTGCAGAAAAAAAAGAAGAAAAAGAAAATGTTGCGGACTTCGGCGGCGAAAAAAAAAATTGAGCCCGACCCCAACTGCCATGCCCCCCCTCAAAATCAAATGGTGCGTCCCTATGTAGTAGTGATAGTGATCACTGGCGTAACAACAGGGGGGATGGGGGGGATATATCCCCCCCCAGATTTTTACCTGGGGGGGATGCCTAATGTAATCATCCCCCCCAGATTTTTCATAACCAATAATTTTAAAAGTGACGTATTTAAACAAATAGGTGGGCGTAAAGATTCACACACTGCACCAGCGGGGGGGCAGGGGGGGCGGGAGCCCCCCCACTTGGAACCCTTGCCCCCCCGCTTGCCCCCCCGCTTGCCCCCCCAAATGAAATCAAGTACGGCTGTAAATAAATTTACAAACAAAGTACACACCAAATCCCCCCAATAATGACATCGTGTCGGTTGAGATTGGCACTGTCGGTTCATTTGACGAAAGGAATCATGGAATTATGATGGTCAAAAGTACACATATGAAAAAATTTCGCGCGCTACGCGCGCATATGTCTTCCCAAAATGAAATATTCTTTGGTACAAGCTTGTTTAGAGCCAAAATGTAGCTCAATCGTCCAAAAAATAGCTGTAAAGTCGAAAATTTTCGCGCGCTGCGCGCGCATCTTGGACTCAACAATATTTATGAGCCCCCCATTTCAAGTCTCTGCCCCTTCTTGCCCCCCAAATGAAATCTGGTTGCAAGGGAAAAGAAAGTCACAATAGGCTAGTGTATATAAGAGAATACATAGTTGGTCCAAAGTCCTAAATCCGATGGCATAAAATGACAATTGACAAGTGCATTATTCCTGAATTTGTGGGCTACAAAATGAGCCCAATCTGTAAAAAGTGTATTATTTGGGTTACAAAAGGCGGGCAATAGTTTTACGAGCGTAGCGAGTAAAAAATATTTTGAGGTTAAAAAAGTCTCACTCTGAACATTACTCTGAACTTGACAGCCCTGCCGTATTTGAGTCTGATAATTTTCATCCCCCCCACTCAAAAAAAGTAGTTACGCCCCTGATAGTGATGAACTTTACGGAAACACTAGTAGCCCTAGTTCCGATCCGTGCAGCAAATCTAGAACGAGCGTATAAGCGATAAAGTTAGACAGGTTTAGTATAGTATATCAATTTGTGTTTTACATTGTAGTTTATTTTGTATATCAATTTTTTTTACGTGTCGTTTTTTTAAATTTTGAACCAAACGGCGTGCCTATGCCACGCCGTTTGGTTCAATATGTGTTTTTGCGTGTCGTTTTTTACAATTTTGAACCGAACGGCGTGCCTTGGCACGAGGAAGGTGCGATATTGGCTTATTGGCCAATTACGCTGATTGCACCAACTGTGTGAATTAGCGATAATAGCGTTTTTAGTACCAACCATGCTAATTAGCGTTAATATAGCGCTATTAGCGCCAATTGCACGATTTCCATATACGGAATCCATCACTAAAAAAAATGATGTTAATTAGCGCTAATTGCACCAAGCATGCTAATTAGTAATAAGGCTAATCTGACTTCATATCGATATTAAATCTTAGCGATATTAATGCAAATGATGCAAATTAGCGCTAATTTCGCTATAATCACGGATGCTAACTAACTCCACGAGTTATGCGCTAAAAAGCCAATCCCGCACCTTTTACCTGGCACGATGTTTGGTTCAATAAAATTATTAACATTTTGTTGTTGAAATGTTGAACCAAACTAAAATTAAAAAATAACGACGCGTCAAAACACAAATTGAACACATAGAATTGATTTTTTTAATTTTTAATAACCGACACGTAAAACACATATTGAAATACAAAAAAAAACACATGTAAAACACAAATTGATACTGTATGCAAAAACTAACCAAACGGCGTGCCATACTTTATATCTTTGAATCCAAGTTCTAGAAACACTAATGTAGATCAACTATATACCTACCAACACTCTCTCTCTATGCAGTTACTCCGTACTCCATACCGTTGTGTGCTGGTGTGCCAGCAGCTTGCGAAGCAATACTAGTTTTTCTAGTAGTTGGTCAAAGTCCTACCATGGAAGTAACAGAATGGTCCTACTTAGGGACGCACCATTAGATTTCCAGGGGGGGGGGGCGGTATAGGAAGTTGGGTTCGGGGGGGGGGGAGGGGAATTCCTTTTTTTTAGCCGCCGTAAGGGGGGATTTTTTTTTTTTTGGCGCCGTCAAAGGCGGCGATTTAAAAAAAAATGTATTCATTCATATTGAGTTGGGGGTGGGGTAGGTTTTTTTCTTCTTTTTTTACTCATCAGGGGGGGGGGGGGATTTTCTTTTTTGGGCCTGCATAGAGGGGGATTTTTTTTTCTCCAAAAACTTCCTTCCCCCACCCTGGAAATCTAATGGTGCGTCCCTTAGGACTACTCTATCTAAAGACTAGACAAACTGCCCCCAATCCGAGAACCGCTATCAACCCGAGAACCGCCCTGAGTCAGCTATGGATGGCTATATGGTTATTAATTGATTTGCTCTTTATGGTTTTATGTATGTAAGAATAGAAGCGAAGCTGGCATTCAGGTTCAGGGGTTACTTTGCACCGGATCGAGGGTTGGGGAGGGGGCACCGAATTCCGAGATAAAATGGATAGGGTGTAAGGCTGTATGCCACTTTCCAATCCTGGGACATTCAGCGAGAGAGAGTGTGCAAAAAAGTAAGAGTTATTTGAGCGAGAGTCTGCCAAATTGCTCTATTTGAAGCATCTGGCTTCACAAAATGGTGTCTTCGCGACTTTTTGAAGTCATGTCTTGCAAATAAACGTGTCTTAAACAATAATAAAAAAAACACCATTTGGCTGACGACACGAGCCAAGACGCATAGGGCAATTGAGACATGTATACTACTAGACACGTCTTCAGGAAAGTCATGTCTTGTCAGAAAACACAAACTCAAGATATGTCTCAAAATTGGCCTCAAGACATGTCTTACATTTAAGACGTGTCTTGCATGGAGATACTTCTTTGCGGGACATGTCTTGCATAGAGACTTGACTCGTGTTTAACTGGAGTCATGTCTCAAAACTGGCTTCACCTGACATGTCATGGGTCGTGTCTTCAGCCAAATATTTTGCTATGTTTTTTGTTGTTTAAGACACGTTTATTTGCAAGACATGACTTCAAAAAGCAAAGACACAATTTTTACAGTGAAGGGTCCGGGAAGGGTCCAATGAACTCGACTTTCTTTTCCTGGGATAGGGTACTTGTTCTTTGGTTCTATATTATACGGTATATGAATTATAAATTGGCAAACTTTTTGGCTAGACATAATTATTAGATGAGAAGGCCTATATCTTTCTCTTTGTCCACTCCATTCGTTTTTAGTGAGAAATGTGAAAACAAAATTTCTTCTAAAAATAGGGATGGGGGGGGGGGGGGGGGGGGGGGGGGGGGAGTCTAGAAGGGGACGGGATATCAATCCATGCTTACATACGCATACACCTCAACCTAATATGGGGGTGCACTCTCAGCAAAAAGAGTTCTAAAACTGTCCTCTATGGAACCTCTAATGGTTCTTCATCGAACCAGACAGAGTTCTAAAAACGTTATAAATAACCATATTTGGTTTTTCTATAAAGAACCTTTTGGGGTTCCTCAATTTTTAAGAACCATTTGCGGGTTCTATTCTCAAGGGTTTCATATAGAGGACCATAAAAGGTTCCATTTTTCGGAGAGTGTGCACCCCACCAGGGCTGTAGGAATTACAAGCAAGCTTGTAACTGGATTGAGGATGGGAAGAAAATTGTTATTTTTTCCCCAGATCTATATATGTGCTCGAGTCAAATCAAAGTCACACGGATATTGTTACGGATTGTTTTTTTCTTCAAGAAACAATTAGCCTGATTATCCATCTTGCCCTCTAAAACGGACACTGTCATACTGTTGTTTGCTATTGGAAACGCAATCCTCCAATTTTTAGAAATAGCGGAGAGTGAAAGAATAAAGACGTAAACCTTACTCCGTCGAATGATTTGTGATGCAACTCGAAAACAGTCCCGAAAGAATTATAGATCTCGTAGGGATCGGCATGTAATTCAAATCTTCCATCGTCAAAGGCAGCGACCAGTGAATTATGTACATCGTTTGACTCATTCCTCTTGCAAAGTTCAAACGTAAAGCTTCAGTTCATATCACATAGCCCGTATAAACTTTAAATTTAGGACAGCGTTTATAGAAATGACACGAATTGCGTATTTTAGACCAACAATGCTCACATGCAGTCTTAGGCTATACATGATACATGATGATCAGGAAACCAGAGATTGATCAAATAAGGTATTCATTGATATTGGAATGTAGGCCTATCTTCTCTTGAAAAAACCCCATCCGCGCCGTATTATGAACCAACCAGGTTCATATTGTTAGTTTTGTTTATTTGTTTGTTTGTTTGTGGGGAGGGAGGTTTTTTTTTCTTTCAAATTTATTATCAATCATTCACACCTTTTGCATAGCTTGATCACAATACATATTTTCACAAATTCAGAAATTAATCCATGTTTGTATCGCATGACCAATTCATACAGTATAACAAAATAGATTTTTTAAAGATTGGTACATTCAAAACATCCATAATTTTTATAATATCTTAATTTGTAAAACAATTTTCATAAACTGAGACTGAGATGTAGGGTGATTGATTGTTTGTTTGTTTGTTTGTTTGTGTGTTAGATTATTGTATGCTACTTCTACTACTACTCCGTTGGTTGGTTAATACTAAATAGTTGGTTGATTTCATGTTTCATGTTTGGTTACCACTACCACGGCCATGATTGAACAAACCAACAAAAACCACACCAAACAAACAACCAAACATTAAAAGACAATAGCAATCCACCCATCGTGAAAAACCAAAGAATATCTATGGAAAAACAGATGATTTTAATAAAAGAATAGGCAAAAGCTAATTACGCAACAATGTTATCAAGTCGGCACATCAAAAGGCACGAACTTTCGTCCAATTATAGTCATCGATCAATCGACAGAATTTAGGTCGACTTGAGAGCATGCGCATTGGTGCGATTAAAACCACTCGGTGCCATATTGATGCATGCCCCCAGCTGATTGTTTTAGCCAACTGGACCGACAGCTATATGAATATGAATGGACTGATATGATGAGAGGAGGGTGGTTACCGGGCAAATGTAAGAAAATTGGTCGTCAAGGACAGTCAGCCTGACAGAACGTAAGCAGGCAGTCGGATCGTTGATAAGTTCTTGAGCTCCTTAATTCCTAATTTTCACGTGTGTGTCGTCTGCCTCTAAATTGGAGAAATTATCCTCCAAAATTAATCCCAGTTGCGATTAAACTAATCTTCTGGAAGTGCCGATATCTACGATGTTTGTCAATTTTTGCAGGATTTTTACATCCATGTAGAGCGATATAAGAGCCGTCTGCCGTGATCTCGACCCATCTCAAACACGACATTCCCTGCAGTTAAAGTTGGACGTGGTTACCGCCACTACACCGTGGGTGAGTTATGAATAAGCATGCACGTTTGATCGCTTTACTCTCATTATCTCATTTAACAACAATAACATTAATAAATAACGCTATATTTAGTCCAACATTTTTATTACCGCCAAATTGTCCCAACTGCCTACTACCTCCGACTCGCTACGTATACTATAGAGTCAGACATTTTATGAAGTGCAATTTTTATAGGTTGGTGGGAATAAAAAGGTTGTAGTATGCAAATACGGAAGCCGTAAAATGCTGCTGCGCTGAATGACAGAAAGATGTAAATTTTGTGATTTTATTACCGATAATATAATAATATCGTGTAGTACTAGTAGTAATGTATTGCTGGGCTGGGGTAACCTATTTAAAGGTGCATTATGCAAATATTATATAGGATATGATGTATGTGTTTGAACCAAATGTAGTTATCATTCATGGTTTAATACGATTGGATTTACGATATGATTACGTCATCGTTCATTGACGTTCAATGAATGCCATATCATTTTTAATATGTAACTTTATACTCAGTAGGGCCTACATATTAATGCTAGTAGGCCTATGTTCAGTAGGAATTCTAGCAATACAATCGTCTAACTGGTGGTATGGTGTATGGTCGCTGTTCTCGCTTTTGGGTATTCCGTCGCTTTCTGAAGCAACCTTGAATCATGCTTAAATCAGTGACAGTTATCTAATAGTTTATTGGATTAATCATGTGAATAATATTATTGCTCAACATGTTGGTTGGCATAGGTGGGACGTGGTGTCTATTCTTCTAGCTTCATGATCCGTCATTCTAGAAGCAACTTATTAACAACCAATAAACCATTGACTAATTAAATTGTGATTGAATAATGGAGTTTCGGATAAATTAATTAATAATTGTATGGAGATAGTTGAGGTGTCACACCCCTACTTGTTTATACCATGTTTATACCATACGTTTCAAGCACCTGCTTGTTTGATTGTCGTGGCGGGGTTCCGACCCCAGCTTGGACCGAACCGACTACTGGAACTGGTATAAGTATACTGGCGAGACACACTGTGGGCGAGACATGGAGAAAAAACTGTTAACAATCGTATCAACAAATGTTGAACATTACTCCCAGTTACAATATCTTCTCATATTTAACGCCTCGCCTGTAGCCGTAGGACCGAATGTTAATGAACTTAATTTAAATTCAAAGTGTACAAAATTAGCTAATGAATGTGCTTCACTGTACTGCTATGTGTATTGTAAGACCGGGATTCAAGTCCCCGGCGGTGAATGTCCTTGCTTATTTTTCGTTGCGATCGACATTAGCCGGTTTTTGTTAATATTTGTTTGTTTTTTTGTCTATTTGTAAACACCGTGGGATTGTAAACTGCATTTTTATATCATAATATTAATAATGTTTAAGCGATTTCCGACTCCGAGGCCCATATAACTGTAAGGTCAAATGATATCCTCAGTAGAAAGTGTCACAAATGTCATATGTCACAAATGTCATCAATATTCATACTCATTCACTATAAAGTCATATAGGCCTACTAAACGTTATACAACAAATTACACAAGCGCAACAAATTATAAAATAAGATTCATAAATTAACACGCAAAAAACTCGTTATAAGAGTGACAGTTAGAACTATAGGACCTCTTTCTTCAGCTAAACAAATATAAAATATTCTTGATATCATGTTTAAACTTTGTTTTACTTTAAAATCTAATTATATACTTTGGCCCAGAAAAGTGCACTCGCGACAGGTAATCCTCAATCCTCATACACACAATGCCGCATCAGATGTATTCCCCAAGTGTGATCTTAATCATAGCATGAACACACACTAGCTATAGGGTCTTCCTGTTCTGTCTATCTTCGTTCGTCTTTTTCTACATTCGATAACATTAATTTGTTGAAAACACACAAGATCCGCTTCAGAAGCAATGATCGTTTCCTACCCCTCCAAGCTCCAACCGGTCTCTGGACGATGAATGCTGCCGGCGACATTGCAGACAACATACTTGCGATAATGCGCGTTATTTTATCATGGCTACACGACCGACTAGCTACGTAGTGCACTTTAATGTAACATGTAGGTTAGAGACAATATCGTTCTCAAACATCTTCCATGCTCGGAGTAGTGTTGGCAACTATAAAACATGTAAAATAAAGCCACAATAACAGACGATCTGAAAGCGAAGTAGCCAAAAAATTCCAAAGCAAATCAGGTCAATATTGATAACAAATTAGAGTCATCGATGATTTCTTATAAACTTCCAAACATGACCTAATCACGCATTGGAACGTATGCACCCGATATTACAACAAACAAAACTGTGGCGTAGCTATTATATAGGCTTGTCATATTGGATGGGCGAGAAATAAAAGTGAACCGACAAGACTTTACCGATGAAACAACGCGCATAGCGCGCGAAATTTTTCGTTTTTACACTGATGTTGCCATGAATAAGTATATTTTGGCTCTAAACGAGTAACTTCGCGCTTAGCGAGAAGAGTTGCTATATTTGTACTCATTATACCTTCATAATTCCATGATTCCCCTTGTCAAATGAACCGACAGTGCCAATCTCAACCGACAGACTCAAAATATTGGTAGGGCGATCGCCTCGCCCCCCTCCTGGCTACGCCACTGCAACAACAAAAAAACTATACTAATTCGTGCATAAATACGAGGGTCATTCAATAAGTTCTACCTCCTCACTCATAACATCGCTATTATGAATGTCAGTCTCATGACATTTGTCAGGATTATACATGTATAGCTCTGAATCATAGCTACACATCGATAGTAAATGATATATGATATCTGTTTCTCTTTTGTTATGGTGCGATCAAAGCCAGAGAGAGATTTTGGACAACGGACACGGGAAAATTAATCTAAAGATAAAAACATGTTTTTTTTCTCGTTTTCTCTCCATATTGGATGATTATATATTAACAGCCCGATTAATATACTGAAAATGGAAAACAATGGATGATTTCTGAATATAATATTGTATTTTCATGTATAAATCAGATTGTAGGCAATATCAACCTTTGTTGCAGATAATATCAACTCGAATGTAAGTTGCTACGTCTTAAGCATATACTGGAATACTGCTATTCAGTCAAATTTTCGTTGGAACAAGTCAAGGCACAGTGAGGCCTCGAGTGTTAAATCTTAATATGATAGTCACTTTATGAGTTTTCCTTTTATGCAACCTTTAGAATAGTCAATCAGGTAGTCAATGGTAGACAATTATCTCTTCGAGAGACTTGAAATATAACCATTTAGTCCTATTGAAGATCTCTTATTTGTTATGAAAAGCAAATACGACTTTTTGCAGCGGTTCTCTAGGGTAGGGTTAAAATTAAAGGGCTGTTCTTGTCTGGTTCTGGCTAATTAGAGGGAATTTGCCCCCAAGAAATCAGACTCTTTTATTGTTTATAGTCTGTTCAAGATATATCTGTAATTTAGAACGGTTTTAATTGACCGAACAGTACGTTTTGTCTCTTATAATTAGCCAATTAAATAGCACTTAGGAGATATTATGCTTTTTTTTATCTGTTTCCGTCGCACTAAATGGATGTTTGGTTTTTACTGCATCTCCACACAGCTAAAAAACGAACCGTGATACGCGTTAATCGTGCCTGATTAACGTGTGTTGATTGAAAAAACGACCAATTATTTAATCTTTCAAGAGTAAAATACGGGTAGTACCGTTAATCTCTGCCAGATTAAATGTAATTTTTTGTGAAAGAGTAATTGTTTCTATCGTTTTGCTGTATTTTACTCAAATTGCGATTAAAACTTAATCGCATTGCTTCACCGGTCGCGTCTTCCCCGTTAGTCACTCCTCGCGTGATTAAGAAATCAATACCATATGATTAAAACTTGCACGCACGTGGTTATTGTGTTCGCCATTTGCCATAGAGAGCCGTGCCGCAAGATGGACACGGAGATGAACACCAGTGAAATGGAGGTTTTGATGAATCTTTGGGGATTGCCTACACTCATTAATATATTCCAAGGTAAATGTTGTTCCATTTGTCAATGATTTAATTTAACTAGAGGGTGCGAGCTATTTATAGGCCTATTGAGTTTTAAGCTTTAAGCTTACATACTACAAAGCTTTAAGCTTACATACTACATACATATGTAGTATGTATGTAGTATGTAAGCTTAAAGCTTGATGGGACTCGGCAATTGCCGAGTCCCATCAAGCTTTAAGCTTAAAGCTCAATAGTCCTATTAACAAATGGAACAATATTTACCTTGGAATATATTAATCAGTAAGTTTAATCTGGCCAAGAGTAAACTTTAATCTACCTATATCGATTACAAATTAATCCAAAATCGAGTAGTTCCCTTTTTACTACCGTGTCGATTAATTTTTAATCTGGCCACGAGTAAAACTTTAATCTACCTATATCGATTAAAAATTAATCCAAAATCGAGTAGTTCCCTTTTTACTACCGTGTCGATTAATTTTTTAATCTGGCCAAGAGTAAAACTTTAATCTACCTATATCGATTAAAAATTAATCCAAAATCGAGTAGTTCCCTTTTTACTACCGTGTCGATTAAATTTTTGCTCGTTTTTGAGCAATTTTTTTTAGCTGTGCAAGTAAAACCAATACACAGACCAATTTACTATGTACTTGTAGCTGAGATACAAAGCTACAAGTGTGGAATATTTCATACAACTGGCTTACAGTGAAGTTATGAGGTAGGACTGTAGGAGGTAGAACTTATTAAATGACCCTGGTACATACATATAATCTAAACAAAACACTAGGTTTAGCCTACTTAATTTCAAAAATATGCTAAGTGAGATAGTCTATTAGTTCAACCAAGAGCTAGTTCAACCATTGCAAAAAAATGTAAGATTTCGAATGCCCTTCAAGGATTGCCTGATTTCCTACTTTTCGCTGATACTTCCTATACTTTTTGCTGATCCAAATGTTTGCACTTTTATTTATTTCCAGGCAATACACTCTTATTCTTGATTAGTCAAATTTTCTGTGTCATTTCTTTTTGACACATGTTTGTGTTACAATGATCAATTTATTGGTCGTTATGCGTCTGAAATGAGTTGGAAAAATGTGTCACTTTTTTGACACTTAAGTGTGTCAAATGGAACAAATATCCGGGTCAAAATGATCATTTGAATAGTATTCCGATTGAGATTCAACAAATAAAATGATCATTTTGACCCGGATATTTGTTACATTTGACATACTTCATTCAGTGTCAAACAAAGGTGACACATTTTTCGTGTTATTTTGACTAATAAGTTGTAGTTTCCCCGCGGACTAATTTTCTGTGTCAGATTTGACCATTTCCGTGTCAAATTTGACTAATCTAGAATAAGAGTGTATGGGTTTTTTTTAGCCCAAATTCACGTGCTGCCGTCAAGTCATAAACGTGAGCGGGGCGGGGGCCGGGGGGGGGGGGGAGGGGGATTGACGAAGGCATGCTTCACGCTCCTCCGTCTTCCGATGTTATACCATTCATTAGTTTTGTCAATGATTCTTGCTGCTTTACTGCTGACACATATCTGCGCAATGGTTTGTCAATATTTTGAACTTGACCCAATCGTCTCTCTTGCATGACATTTCTATTAGATTACGGCAGAGAAAAAATTGAGGTCATCCTTTTTACTTCAAAGTTATGTTTCTCCGTATAGATTAACATAAATGATTTTACTTGGCCTATTCTGTTTCTTCTTGAATTAATTCCTTCACTCAACAAACCTAAGACCTGACTTCAACCTATTATAGCCTACTGCATTAACCATCGGTTCTTCCCCATAATTTCATCAGTGAATATTTGGTGTACATGTTTGGGTAATACGGTAATTGATCATGATGGAATACCGTTTCAATAAAGGCATTTACCATATTGTTTAGCAACCCAAACATTACTTAACCCTGCTTAACCCCCTTTAGTGAAAAATGCTAACCCCGCTTAACCCATTTTGACCTCTTTAGTCCAAAGAGTCAATGACACTTCAAAACCAAATCAAAATCTCATCTTACCATGCTTTACCAGAGGTGCCAACACGTTATTCCCGCTGCCCCGGGCTGATGTTTTGATCCCCAATTTAGATGATTTCGTCCTAAATATTGTAGGGACGGAAACGTTTCATAATAACTTGTATTACACTTGGTATTTAGAAAGAACGTCATGTTCACTGCCACTTTGTTAACGGCGGTTAACATGGTTGATGATAGTTTCCACGCGAATTAGACATCGATGACATGCCTGTCTGGTGACGAGCTGCTGAGAAGTGGGTAAGACATCTGAGAATCAGGGATTGTTCTGAAAGACGCCGGAGTGATATTAAAGGTGTATGTTCCGATCACTTTTGTTTGGCTATGAATATTTCTTTTTTTAACATCAAGATATTTTGATATCATAAGAATCCCCGTATTTTTCTCATAATAGTGTCTGTAAAATGTTAAGGGCCAGAAATGTTCCATTAAGAAATTATAGGCTAAAATGTGGTGAATTACTGCCAAAGGTGGTTACCACCAGCCAGTTTGTGTACTACGCAATGGGCAAATATCCTGTGACCTTGTGCTTCTAAAATAAGAACCATTGGAGTTATGCAACTCAAACTTAGGAATGTGACAATTTTAAGGATGACCGTTCAAGTAAAACAGAAATCATCAAGTTGTAAATCGGGCCAGAAATCAGAATATCTTGTTACTTTAATATTCTCTGTAAATGAATGACAGGGAAGTGATATTGGACAATTCGTTCGAAAAAACCCCCTCTTTTTCGAGACGGTTTCCCCTCCAAATCCTATTATTTGTTGTCGTTTGACAGTTTTACTCTCGTTAGTGTAGCTATGCATGCATTATACAAATATGTAAATTATATTATTAATTATGCATGCATTATATTATCTGTAAATTTGACAATTTGTTCGAAAACAAAATTAATTGTATGATTAATTATGCATGCATTATACTAATATGTAAATTATATAATTGGCGAGAGCTGGGTGTTCAAGCTGGGTGTTCAAGTTGTGCTCTCAGTCATCATTGGTTCGAACCCCGCATACTGGCCTGACTTTGTTTTCCATCATTGATTCGAACCCCGCACACTGGCCTGACTTTGTTTTAATTTTGGGAGCTTCGGGGAACAAACAATGTGCTTGTTATCTCCCCTCATTGATATTGGGGAGTACCATGCTTAAAGTTTAAGTGTGGGAAATGTGAGGCGATCAGATTACCTATTCTCAGGTGATAATGAGATTTGTATATAGCCTATGGTAATTTTGGTTTTGACTTTGGTATGTACATATTCATGATTTAGGGGGTCAGAGTGGTTTCATCTGGTTAGCATTTTTACAAAAAGGGTATAAGGCCATTGGTTTTCGGCAAGTCTTTTCTTCTTCTTAGGCTATGTTTAATAAATCATATAAAACCTTTTTTCGTACTGATATTCGGCCTATATAGTTATACCATTTTGATATTATTTCTTATACATCCAAAATAAAGTAAAAGCGTTAATTTAATTAATGGATGTAATCTTCTCAGGAATTTACTTGGAGGGTGTATCCAAATTACTAATCGGCCCCATGTGAAGGTTTTACTTTAACATACTCTTCATGTGACCACTGATATTCACATCATCAGGTTATATTTTGACAGTGGCGTACCCAGGGGGGTGGGGGGGGGGGGGGGGGGGGGGGGGGAGGGGGGGGGGGGGGGCGTCCCCCACTTACCAGGATTTCAGCTGCTGACGGGAAGAAAATGTTGGAAGTTTTAAGATTTTCTTGGGAGCCTGTAAAATAATTGTCGGTAGACGATGCCTTCGTCGGTATAATTATGGTTGTTGCCCCCCCCCCCCCCCCCCCCCCCCCCCAGTTTCCAAAAGCTGGGTACGCCACTGTATTTTGAAATTCAACGTTAGGGCCTATTTATTGTGCACAATATTTTTGAATGCTATGTTTGTAAGTATCAAATACATTTATGTACTACAAATTGCGTTAAAAAAATAAAACGTCAATTTCAAGAATCTATACTCGCTTTCCTGAAAGGAAGCAACGTGATTGGTTCATCGGTGTCACATGTTTAACCCCGAGTTTCTTACTACGTTTCCTTGACTGTTTTATGCCCGTAGGTCGTGTAGGTTTATTGGCTTTATTGCCTTCGGCCTTCAGTGACGGAGTGATACTACGCTACGCAAACCAACGATATACGACCGACATAAAAATGACAACTTCGACATTTTGCGTTAATTCGTTGATAAACTCTAATCATGATGCGGCGGCCATTTTAAAATCTCCATCACAAACGGATGATGGGCTTGCAAGCAATGTAAAATGTCCGAACTTTGAAACTAAATTTGGCGAAGCCGGATCCGGCGTCCATCAGAATGGTCTTGAATCTGGAAATTCTGTGAACGGTCCGAATACGACCATTTCGGCCACAACTAACGCAAATATGTACACTTTATCCGCATCTGGGACTGAGCAATCTGGATATACAAATCCATGGTTGTACTGTAATTCATCCGACTCCGCGGACACTATGCCACTGCTGCATCTAGCGGGGAGCGAGAGGAGTACGATTCCGGCACAGCAGCAACATATCCTTACCCGGTAAGCGCTCAGAAGAGCGGGTATCATCATTCTACTGAGGCGGGTTATTACTCTTTCGCTGGCCGGCAAGCTTACGCCGACAGATATCCGAGCCACTACGCCGCTGCTGCTGCCGCCGCTCACTCTAATGGACATGGTTTACCGGCAAGTTTGGCGGGAACATTTGCAAAATTTGCTAGCGGTGCGATAGTTGCTGAAGACTCTAGTAGTAGTAGACAAAGATATAGCGCGTATGGCGATTACGACTCGTCTTATCATAGCTACGCACCTAGCAATAAAGTAAGAACCGCTTCATATACCTCATCCGGAGAATCATCCAACAGCCCGCCACCCAAAGACACCAAACCAAATATCAGAAGTGATCACGAGTTACGTACACCAAAGATGGAAGGTAAGTAAGTTGGGTGTAAAATTGATCCATTTCAACCCTAACACGTGCATTTCAACATTAAAAACATTCCGACTCAAACCATACCAACAGCTATTTGCAAATGTTGCAAAAATTAAAAATGCGTAGGCCTGCATGGTATAGAAATAGATAATGGACCATGGCACCAATAATAATGGATGGAAATTCTGTATCTTAAGTTAATGTTATAAATATATATCCTTTGCATCGATTTAGGGTCTTCATGTATGATGTAGTCAGTTTCAGACAATAATCTTTGGTGGTAATGCACACAAAGATTTGCGTTTAACATCCCGATAAACTATATATAATAGGCTTTCCCAGAATTAAGTTTTTGTAAATTGTAATTGTGTATTCATATAATAATATTAAAGTCCCCATTGAAACAATGGTTTACTACATTAATCAGTATAGTTACTAATAATATTCAGTTACCATTTTTCCATAAACACTCTTAATATACCATTATGAAACTTAGACGCCATCATCCCATAAAAAGAGCACATCTTGGATTTCCAAACCTAATTTAAATGCTATGATATTAATAATAGCAATTCTCACACACGCTACATCGAGGATTAGATCACTTTCTATCCTGGCCATAGAAAGGATCATCCGAGGATTATCTAGACTCACAGGGTCCTAAATCCACGCTTATCCCACCAGATTTTATCACGAAATATGGGAAATCAAAAGTGATGAAATTTCAACAATCAACCCATCAACCGTAGACTAAATCTGATCCAACCCTTAGGACCGTGAAGGTCATCACCAAGAAAATCCTATTTTTACTCCGTGAATCTCTTCCCCGCAGTTTAGCCTAATTCAATCATTTCCAGACGTTTTTAATACCGTCCAGCCTGGCGGCTCTCCCTTGAAGTATTTTCCAATAGATTTAGACACCAAACATGTAATATTACAACTCTCTAATAGGGCCGGTTGTATTGTTTGCAAACAGTTGCAACGTTTCAGATAGTGGATCCCACTGTGTATTTTATTGCCCTCCACGTGTGTCCATGTCTCTAACATATCGTTTATTACCGCCTCATTTAGCCTAAAATGACCAATAATTGTGATGTAAACACAACTTTATGCCCAGTAATTGTGTCATTATCCGATTTAACAATTGCTTGAAATATTTAGAAGAACAAACCATGTAACAAGGTCCTTCCGATCGTTGAATCTCATCACTTCAGTGATTTATCAGTCATAAGAATAAAGAGTGGAGAACGAGTCTCAATCGATGAAGATGAGTTTCCGGATAACTTACAGATTATTATCACTCATTATTTATATCATGTTTATCATCATATCATTTACACCACACACGCTCATCAGCATGCTTAATTTTAAGGTCATTGTGGAGAGACGCATCCTCCGTCAACCATAAAACAAATAAAACAACCACATCACATAGAGATGAACGCATGAATTGTGATTGAATGGATGTTCCGACCACTTTTTTTTGCCCATCAATATATTTTGATATCAGAAGAAACCCCACATTTTTTCTCATTATTTCTGTAAGATGTTTGGCGCAAGCATAGACGGTGGCACAAGATACGTTCCATAGACGTTATAGGACTAAATGAGTGAATTTAATACTGCCAAAGGTGGTTAACCACTCGGCCAGTTGTGTACTAGGCCTACCTCAATGGGCAAATTTCATGTCACCTTGTGCTTCTAATAATAAGAACCATTGGAGTTATGCAACTCAAACTTAAAAAACATATGTATATAATTAATTCATGTGAATAGAAAACATCAAGTTGAAAATCGCGCCAGCAATCGGAACACCTATACCCATAAGTTTAATTAACTAAATAAGTTCCACAAAAAGGATGCTACTCATTATGTCTTTGTATGAAAGAAATGTTGAATATCATTTATGAAGCTTGAGATGGTTAATTGTCCATCAATTTTTCCTCTTATGTGCTGATGTTATGATGTATTCTATTACAAATTCAAAATGATAAAGCCTCAGAAATGTAACAAACCTCATTCTTTCTAACGAGGTATAACGATGTGTCTGCATTATTTTCAAAAGAGAACGTTAACGCCTGGTAACAAAATCAGACTTCCTTATTATATCCAGTAAAACGTAAGGAAATGAAATGTTTGCTCCAACTTGATAAAGTTACATACAACGTAAAATAACATGAAATGTTCATGGTTGAAAACATGCTAAAGCTTGGTAGGAACATAGTGTTCTGTGATCATTAACTTACGATTCTAAACCGATTCGTTAAAAAAGATAGGGTAGTATTGTGTTGTCATTGTCGTAGATGTTCTTTGAATGAGATTGATGCAATCTCGTCACAATAAACTTCTACAATCAACTATTGATCTTATCTTTTATTTGGTTGTTAAATGAAACTCATAAATTTCTTCAACGAATCAAATAGTATCTTCTTGTAGCTTACCGTATGGTGGTATTTATTTATTTGTTTGTTGCTGTGACTCCCTTTACACATACCATTTTCACGCGGCAAGCGGCTGCAGACGACACTCCAAAATGTCACAAAATGTTTCAAAAATGTCAACATTATTGTATTTCGTTACCACATTTGGAATCACCATGAGAAATGCATTGAAATAAGTGCAAACATGTCTAGTATTGGTTTTAGAGTAATCCTTGAGATAGACCTTTCAAGTTGGGAAGGTTTTTGAAAAATATGTTTTGTGTAATTGTAAAACCAATAGCCACGTGGATTTGAGCCATGTTTGCACTGAAGAAGAGTTGATGTTTTGCAAATGCTGATCTGATTGATGAAAGTGAAATTCAGAATCAGAATCAATTGAGCATTAAAAGATCTTACTTTGCCATTTTAGTATTAATGTTGTTCAACATGTTCAATATCGGCTTAGGTAATTCCAATCCAACCTACATGTTAATATGTATCTCAATCAAATCATTATGCGCAACAGTGGTCAAGTATCGAGAATGACCAAACCTGGTATAGTTAATTTCATTAAACTACGACCTTAATTAATCAGTGTATGATGCCATTAAACTTGAGATGGATGAATACCCTCAGACTGAAGGTCTCTACGTTAGTTAAATTACCAGACAATTAGGGTGATTTCCATCACCATTAAAAAAGGTTGCCACTCACTACACAGCTAAAAAAATTTGCTCAAAAACGAGCAAAAATTTAATCGACACGGTAGTAAAAAGGGAACTACTCGATTTTGGATTAATTTTTAATCGATATAGGTAGATTAAAGTTTTACTCTTGGCCAGATTAAAAAATTAATCGACACGGTAGTAAAAAGGGAACTACTCGATTTTTGATTAATTTTTAATCGATATAGGTAGATTAAAGTTTTACTCTTGGCCAGATTAAAAAATTAATCGACACGGTAGTAAAAAGGGAACTACTCGATTTTTGATTAATTTTTAATCGATATAGGTAGATTAAAGATCTTGGCCAGATTAAACTTACTGATTAATATATTCCAAGGTAAATATTGTTCCATTTGTTAATAGGACTATTGAGTTTTAAGCTTAAAGCTTGATTGGACTCGGCAATTGCCGAGTCCCATCAAGCTTTAAGCTTACATACTACATACATACTACATATGTATGTAGTATGTAAGCTTAAAGCTTAAAACTCAATAGGCCTATACATAGCTCGCACCCTCTAGTTAAATTAAATCATTGACAAATGGAACAACATTTACCTTGGAATATATTAATGAGTGTAGGCAATCCCCAAAGATTCATCAAAACCTCCATTTCACTGGTGTTCATCTCCGTGTCCATCTTGCGGCACGGCTCTCTATGGCAAATGGCGAACACAATAACCACGTGCGTGCAAGTTTTAATCATATGGTATTGATTTCTTAATCACGCGAGGAGTGACTGACGGGGAAGACGCGACCGGTGAAGCAATGCGATTAAGTTTTAATCGCAATTTGAGTAAAATACAGCAAAACGATAGAAACAATTACTCTTTCACAAAAAATTACATTTAATCTGGTAGAGATTAACGGTACTACCCGTATTTTACTCTTGAAAGATTAAATAATTGGTCGTTTTTTTAATCAACACACGTTAATCAGGCACGATTAACGCGTATCATGGTTCGTTTTTTAGCTGTGTATACTTTCTCCATTATTAGATGTCATACTTTCAGTACAAGAAATTCAGGCTAAAATCCTCATCTTCAGGGGGAGAACGAGTCTATTGATCACAGATAGTGATTTGAGTTAGTACTTTATGCGAATATATTATGTTTAACACCAGATGAAAACTATTTTTTTTCACAATCACATCCAAATTGGATTAGATAGTGATATTTGATAAGGATGTGTCAAAAATGTCACAACAACAAGATACATGATGTACATGTTTTGATGCAAGTTACTTATTTACCATTGCAATTCAAATAACCTCACATTTCCTCCACCCTGTTCGAAGATATAATTTTATTAGATAATTTTTGATAACCTTGACCTGAATCGGTGTAGGACGCTATTAAACTTTAGATGGATGGATGAATGCCCCCAGACTGAAGGTCTCTACGTTAGTTGAAATATCAGACAATTGGGGCGAATACTACCACGATCATTCTATACTACTTACTTTCTAATTATTTATACTTAAAGGTAGATGTTCCGATTGCGGCCCGATTTTCAACTTGATGTTTTCTATTTTACATGAAAGGTCATCCTTAAAAATGTAGCCTTCTAAAGTTGGAGTTGCATAACTCCAACGATTCTATTTTTAGAAGCAAACGGTCGCAAAATATTTGCCCATTGAGTAGTCAATGGTAGTAAACACACTGGTTGGTGGTTAACATGTAACCACCTTTGGCAGTAATTCACCACATTTTAGCCTATAATTTCTAAATGGAAAATTTCTGGCCCCTAAGATTTCACAGACATAATGAGTAAAATATGGGGATTCTTCTGATATCAAAATATCTTGATGTGAAAAAAAATCATTGCCCAAAAAAGTGATCGGAACATACACCTTTAACATACAAGTCGTGTTTGAAATCAACTTTGGAACATCATCAGGGTTTAGAATTATGCTCAGATCTTCATCTTCCAGAGAGAGTCTATTTGGATACAGTACTTTTGTGAGACTTGTGCTACTCCAGAAGAACATTCTTTATCTCGCATTCACATCCAAATTGAATTAGTGATATTTGATAGGGATATGTGTCAAGAATTTCATAACCATACAGATACATATGCGATCATGCGAGTAACTGTATTTACCATTATTCCACCAGATTAAAGGTATATGTTCCGATCACTTTTTTGGGCTATGATTGTTTTTCTACATCAAGATATTTTGATATCAGAAGAATCCCCATATTTTTCCTCGTTATGTCTGTAAAATCTTAGGGGCCAGACATGTTCGTTAAGAAATTATAGGCTAAAATGTGGTGAATTACTGCCAACGGTGGTTAACCACCAGCCAGTTTGTGTACTACTCAATGGCCAAGTTTCTTGTGACCTTGTCCTTCTAAAATAAGAACCATTGGGGTTATGCAACTCAAACTCTGGAAATTAACAATTTTAAGGATGACTTTTCATGTATAAAATATTGAAAACATCAAGTTGAAAATCGGGCCAGCAATCAGAACATCTACCTTATTTATCTCAATATCACATCAAAATTGGATAGTGATATTTGATAGAGAGATGTGTCAAGAATTTTATAACCAGATACATATGCGATCATGCGAGTTACTGAATTTACCAATGCTCCACCAGATAAACATTATTTATCTCAGAATCCATCAAAATTGGATTAGTGATAAAGGATAACCAGAATTTTTTTGGGGGGCAACCTTTTACGAAAATTTTAGAAATCTTGCCCCCCTGAAAAAAATCCTAGCTACGCCACTGCATTTCCTCCGTGTTTGAAGACTGACAGGTGTATGTTCCGATCACCTTTTGCGGGCTATGATTTTTTTCACATCGAGATATTTAGATATCAAAAGATTCCCCATATGTTTCTCATTATGTCTGTAAAATCTTAGGGGCCAGAAATGTTCCATTTAGAAATTACAGGCTAAAATGATGGTGAATTACTGCCGGGGAAATTTCTTGTGACCTAAAATAAGAACCATTGGAGTTATATCAGTGACAGGTTATATGCAACTGAAACTTTGGAATGCGCCAATTTTAAGGATGACCCTTCATGTCAAATAGAAAATATCAAGTTGAATATCGGGCCCGCAATCAGAATATCTACCTTTAATTTCATTAACTAGTTTTTGTTAACCTTGACCTGAATCAGTGTAGGATGTTATTAAACTTGAGATGGATGAACACCCCCTAGACTGAAGGTCTTTGAAATATCACTCAGACAATTAGGGTGATTGATAACTACTCGTAGCATCCTTTATCATTAATAATTTCTCAAGTTCCATTTAAAATAAAATCTGGATCATGAGGATTTAGAATGTGCAATACAACCAAAACCTAGACGTTTTTTTTAAAACTACATTGCCTGGTTTTAGGACATTCAGGCGTAAGACCTCGATTTTTGGAAATTGAATTTCCTCCGTATGAAATGAAAGGAACTTTACACATTATCAGTAAATAATTAACAATGTGGCAACGACGCAATGCCTATTGCCACGGTTACATAATCGCACCATTGATTTGATTATTTATCTTGACGATCAAATGAAAATTGTTACAACTAAATTGTGCACGGAAAATAATATTGGATTTGGAATTAAGTACAAATCTGCAACAACAAAGTGTATTTATAAGCGAAACTTGACAGATTTTATAATAAGTTCCTTTTGCTTACGTTATGCATCGCTGGTTAATTGTTAATTTCTTATAATTAGTGGTACACGTGTGTAATGACTTTTTATAGTCCATTTTATACGGAGGTTATCCATGTAGCCATGCGCAAAGGCACTACATATGGGAATCGCACCCGACCTATTCTACAATACAATCAATTGAATCGGTGCATGACGTTCAACGGTTCACTTCATTGCATGAAACGTGGTACCATATTGGCCTACAACATGAAACAAAACAGGTGTGTCTTCTTTCTGAACATCTTGAACACAATTATTATTCCTGACAAGATGGCAGCTTATGTGAAACACGGATAATCTATTTCATCATCATCATCATCATCGTATCAGTGACATAGCTATAGCATTTCTGTGAATCACGTTCGCATCAAAAACCCTCGAGATTTCGCCTATCTCAGTTTTCACGTCATTATTACAGCGATAGGGACATACTGCAACAATGCTGTACTTTAAGATAACCAGGGAAAATCGTCTCCTGAAAATCAGCCAGATTTTGTATCATAACAGCCTCATAAATTCATTATTTTTCCATCATCTGATCGCGGTAAGAGACGCAAGTTTGGTTAGCAGATTCGCCGCACGCGAAGCCGCCGTCGCCAACAAAATAGGAACTATACGGGTGACTTGAAATGGCTTTCTTTGTTTCAGAGGTGACATGCTTTTGTTGGGGGAAAACATTAACAAATCCATATGTTCGTGGTATCATGTTCACCGAGGGAACTTAGCTATCCTACTCCTCAATCTAGTGTCCAACGAGGAAGCTTTGCTCATAGACGGTGAATCCCAATGCTTTGCTCAAAACTTAACATGGACTGTAATCCATAAAATAAAATGCTCATGATGGAACAAAACCATTCCTCAGGCTGGTCAGGAGGTAGGAGGAGTATGAATACATTTAGGGTGTTTTATCAATAGGCACATTAATGTAATTCCACGAGTCAGGTGACGTCACTGCGCCTAATATTCACAGTGCCAGATCGTGCGGCAAAGTTGTGTCGCGAGGAAGCAACGCGTGGTAATTGCATAGCCGATACTTGGATTGCCAAATTGGTGCTGAATATGTCCATGGGGCGACGAACCAACCCTAAACAAATCCAAAATATATCAAAATATTTGCACAATAAAATGGAAAAATAAAATAAGAAAACAATTTGTCAAATTCGAAGAATCATGGGTCAGTCGGGACCCGTAGGACAGGGTTTCCATTGGCCTGATGGGCAGGCAGTTTTATTTTTAAATTGTTTACAAGTGAGTGGGGTTTAATACTCTAATTCCACGTACATTTTAGGTAAGAATAGAAGTATAGTATAATTAATGCTTTATCTTTGACACGATACCGAGCGACATCTTTCCGATCACTTTAGCTTTTTGTGTCCATCAACATATTTCGATATCAGAAGAAACCCGATATTTGTCTCAGCATTTCTGTAAAATGTTGGGCGCATGATATGTTCAAAGGCTAAAAAGCAGTGAATTACTGCCAAAGGTGGTTAAATACCGGCCAGTTTGTGTACTACTCAATGGGCACATGCACCTTGTGCTTCAAAAATATTTAAGTACCATTGGAGTTATGAATTATGCAACTCAGAATTCACCTTTGATAATGCAAAATACACACGACAAATTTCGACAAGTTCAATTTTGGTCATAATGTTCTTGGATTGAATGTTGCAACAACATTTTGGTACAATTTAAGCACAATAATTGAACCTGCATAAACTGTTCAGCAGCAAAGAAGATTTTAAGGTCTTCCCATAATGCATTGCGCGAACGCTATCCAACTACCAGTAAATGTTTTTGCACACAATGTATTTGTCAAGCTTATAAAGTATAGAAATAAGAAAAAGGAGCACTGATAACTAATTAAACTAGAATCAAAGAGCTCCAACGATTAACGTGCTATGAAGCCATGATTGTGTGCATATGTCTATGCTAGGCTTGCAAGTTCGCGGGTATTTCGATTCCCGGGTACCCGACCTATTTTTCGGGCGGGTACCCGGGTACCCGAAATTGGGTACCAATTTTTTCATTTTCATTTTCATTTTTTTTCCTCTTCATTTTCAGAGTAAAAAGTTAAAAACTGGTCATTTAAACGGCATCAAGTGACTCCTAACCTGAACGTCGAGTAACACCATATCATGCCCATGATTGTACACCTATCTTGGTGTCTTGTAATAATTTGGAAATGTTTTTATTTATTCGAAAGACATTCATTCTAAACAAGAGACATATTTTAAAAATTATTTCTAACAATCAAAAAATACCTTAATTCAGTAACTTATCATTTAATATGGGAAGAAAAGTGTTGCCCGTAACATATTAAAACACTAGCAAGATTTGTTATTGTTTGTATAATTTATTTTGATTTAAAAAAAATTCATGTAAACAAAAATGATTACTGTTGTTAATATGCATGTGATGTTGTAATAAAAAATGGTAAATCTGTGTATTAAAGAATTTAAAATGCATTCAAAACCTATCTGTCATTATATCCATCATACACAAATGAAACATCTTTCTTTACCAGATCACAGGCATATAAACAACATTTATAATTTGATTCGACTCAAAATTAGTTATTATTTTTTAAATTTAAATACATTAGTCCGGACTTTTTAAAAAAAGGAGGAGGGAGGGTCTTACTATTTACTATTTTCCAATTTTTTGCTATTTTTTTCCAAGATGGCTGACAAGTCGAAAGTGACCAACTGATTGTGTCAGGGACTTCCTAAACAGATTTTCCACTATACTTGCCAGATAAACAAAAAAACCCATCTAAATTCAGTACATTTTGTTTATTATTTGTGCAATAGATGTGTTGCCTGTAAAATAATATACGGTACACTGTAAAGATTTGTAACTAAATGTTTGCATATATATTGTTTCTCTTCAATTTGGGTCAAATAAAATTATAATTGTTGTTTGTAGCCTATGCCTGCCTGTGATCTGGTAAAGAAAGATGTTTCATTTACAAATAGGTTTTGAATTCTATTCAACATAACATGCATAACAGCAGTTATAATTTGTTTAGCTCAATTTCAAAAATAAACAAAAGATGAAATAAATATACAAACATTTACAAATCAGTGTTTTATTATGTTACAGTCAACACTTCTCTTCCCCTATTTAATGATTATTTACTGAATTTAGGTATTTTTCAAATTTGTTAAAAATAATTCAAACTGTGTGTGTCTTGATCGTTGTTTAAAATGAAAATGTTTTTCGAATTAATGAAAGGATTTCTAAATTATTTCAACAAACCAAGATAATATTATAGTTGAGCATGATATAGGTCACTCGAGGAGTCAGGTAGGGGTCAATCGATGCTGTTTAGGTGACCAATTAAAGCTCTGAAAATTTAAAATTTAAAATTTAAAAAAAATCTTTAAAAAAATCTTCTTTTTAAATATTGAATAGTAAAAAAAAGGAGGCGGCGGCTTAAATGGAGGCGGGCGGGGACGGGAAACATGCAACTTTTTTACTAGGCCTTATACAAACATTTACAAGATATTTCCTGAGGTTAATAGGTCATTATTGGTCAAATATCCAATACTTAAAAAAGACTAGGAAAAAAAGGTTTAAAAAAAAAGAAGATTTTTTTTTTTTAAATTTCGGGAATCCTGGTACACTATTTGGTGTACCCTATTTGGTACCCAGCTATCGGGCGGGTACCCGGGAATTACTTGCAACCTCCGACACAAATTGGAGACCAGAATTAGGGCATTTTGCTAAAACGTAAATGCATTGTGGTGTGTCTTTAAAATCTATTTTGGTTCAGCATTAAATATATCAACAAGTTTGCCAACTTGACTTTACAAAGTAATGGTCGTCGACGCATCAAGTATATCATACGATTATTAGCATTATTCTATTATCATCTATCACTAATAAAAGCTTACATTACTCAACTATAACACAAATATTTCAGGGTGCTGCTGCTGCTGATGCAATGTATCATTTCGAAAAGTTTGACCTAAATGAGATAGCCTACTATATTTCCTTTTCGTTTTCAAATTTGTCCATACACATCACCAGCCAGTATTGGGAGAACGGACGTCATTTTTGCGTTATTTCTACCAGTTCTACTCTCCACTGATTCATCCGGAATTCGAGCTCCAGTTGGTTTTGTTCCGAGCATTCCTGTTGGATGTGTTGCCATAATAGAATTTCATTAGTTATTGTTAAAGGTAGATGTTCTGATTGTTGGCCCGATTTTCAACTTGATGATTTCTATTTTATATGAAAGGTCATCCTTAAAATTGTCCCATTTCAAATTTTGAGTTGCATAACTCCAATGGTTAGTTAATTTTAGAAGCACAAGGTCACAAGAATGTTGCCTATTGAGTAGTACACAGACTGGCCGTTGGTTAACCACCTTTGGCAGTAATTCACCACTTTTTAGCCTATAATTTCTCAATGGAACATTTCGGGCCCCTAAGATTTTACAGACATAATGAGAAAAATATGGGGATTCTTCTGATATCAAAATATCATGATGTAAACAAAAATCATAACTAAAATTAAGTGATCGGAACATCACCTTTAAGTGGGAATAAATGTGCCCCTTGTCGAACTCCTCTCATTTTATAATTTTCATGTATGTTGCGTTATCCCAATCAAATCATCACTATTGACCAACCAAAGGACGTACAAATTCGTTTCGCCAGGATTACCCCTTTTTCACAATTTGAGAAGCAGACTCAGGCTTAGATCTGGTACCGAGCTGCGAGCGTAGAGCCGGGTCTTTGATACCAAGATTTTGAGGGACACAGTTTTGGGCTATTGAGGAGGCACGAGTCTATGAGGCCTTGTTTCATCATCCATTCAATGGCAATTGAACCTATATTTATGTAGAATCAGAATGATAACGGCTATTGCACGAAATGGACGTTCAGTTCAAACAACAAGTCATTTGGACACCCAGATCCCATTAGTACTATGACACTAACCCTATACAGGGTGTCCCAGAAAACTTGCAACTTATTTTGGCAGGGCTCTAGTTTCTCTTTTAAACATCAGATTGCAGCGATATTTGCACTTTTTGAAGTCTGTGGAATGTTCTCCGCTTACCTTTGAAAAAATAATTACGATTGCTTATTTGGTTTTCAAATGAGACGCGATCAAAGGCAGGTATGCCTGGAACACGTTCAACCGATTTGGATAAAACCGATGTTACCGCTACGGAGCCCGGTGAATCCCCGGGGTGAATCACTTTGGAGCGCACTCTCTTTCATCATTTGGTTTGTTAATTAAAATTACATTCTCCTAAAATTTAACAATCAACGTTTATTAAAATTAATGAAATAAAAAGACTGGTTGTAGAAATCGTAACATTGGATCAGGACTTGATATCTGTGCTGATATAATCGGTTCATTTTTCAGAGCGTGGCAAACCTCAGTTTTCTTCGAAATGGTTCTCACTAGCTGTTCGACGGCGACCTGAACTATCCATCAGTCTATAGTTGCTATAAAGTCCAAATGTTAATATTTGTTAACATTTCCTCTAAATAATTGAACGGTATGAGATTTTTCTCCTCGGGTATTTTATTTGGAAAGCTTTCTGAACTTGGTTCGAGCTTTCAGACGCACAGTATGTCACAACTCTTTCATCAGCGAGAAGAAAACTGCCATCGTTTTAACATTTTTATTTAGGCAATACACATGTATGTTTATTTTTATTTCTTCATAGCAATAACGTTTTATAACATTAATCATTAGCATGTGAAAACAATGTACGTTCCCTAAGACTTCACGCACAATATTTAGGACATTATTGGATTTGTCATCGATTATCGCCAAATCGGTTGAACGTGTTCCACACATACCTTCCTTTGACCACATCTTATTTGAAAACAAAACTAGCAATCGTAATTATTTTTTCACAGATAAACAGAAAACATTCTACAGATTTCAAAAAGTGCAAACATCGCTGCATTCCGATGTTCAAAGGTGAAACTAGAGCCCCGCCAAAATAAGTTGCAGGTTTTCTGGGACACCCTGTAAGCCGTATAATTGGTGCATTGTTAATTGCTTATGTATTATGTTGCTTGGTTGAATGGTACAAAACGTTAGGCAGAGGTTGAAATGAGGATCTAAGTACCAGGAGTTACTTTTTACACAAATTTGCCCTGAAGGATGACTGCAACATAATCATCACGGGCAATTTTCATGTGAAATTTGCTCCTGTGACACTATTTACATACGAAGTAAAGAACCAGGGGCATTTTGAGGTTTAGTGGGTGTATAATTTACTCCCCACTCTTGCTGATTACAAGCCCTGCTATTGGGCAAATGAGTAATGACAATCGTAAATCTGGTAACGAAGACTGGAGTAAAATTACTTGATTTGCCTTTGTAGGAATGAAATGACTACGAATACGGGTGTTTCTAACGAAAGCAAACGGTGAAGCCCATTTATTTTGTTTTAAGCCGAAACTTATCATCATGGTCAGTTTTGTTTTGTTTATATCGAACGGTGTAAATTTATACAGGCAAGCGCTAAACAAAATCGCGTGTTTTGCCAACAAACAAGAAGCCGCTGCGCTCAGAAGATGACGACTACGAACCGCTGCGTTACATGGTAGACCAATAAATCTCCCTAAATGGGAGGATAGTTGTATTTTTATCTACACACTATTTCAGTTCAAGTGTAAAATATTGCCGACCAAGCGATTGATATTTCCCGACACGCATTTTGGTGCAATTATTTTTGACTAAAATTCGTCGAACTTTAGGGATGTGAGAGTATTTCAATGTAGAGGTTTGTATAGGAAGTCCGAAGTTGTTTATAGAATTGGGTAAATATTTTTGTTTCAAATTTGCTCTTTCATATAAGAATTTCAAGGCCTATGTCATTTGTATGTGATGATTTATCCGATGGTTGAAATCATACAATAGTGATGAATTTCACGGGGACGTGATTTTAGGGAATTATCTGACGCCGGCTACATGTTGGATTCAGCGGTATTATTTTAGAAAAAGTTGCATTTTCCCTCCCTCCGATGGGGGGGGGGGGGGGGGGGGGGGGGGGGGGGGGGGGGGGGGGGGGGCCTCCCAATATAGACTAATGAATTATATATGGTCCCATGTTGTCACAAGGTGGTGTAATTTGTGTTACATGGGCAAAATTGACAAAAAAAGGTATTTTGTTATATGTTATAGATATTGTCACCCTCTAATAATTCATACCACTTTTTTGATAAAAATCCCTTTCGTTAAGGCAAAATCGGCTAATTAAGAGTTAATTAGTCCATTGTTGGCAATGTAAACTTGAATTTTCAAATGCGTTTTTCTCAATTTGGACCTGCTGTACTAAAAGAAACACACAATTGAAGTAGTTGGTTGTATCAAACTGTGATACATTCAGAATATATTGAAAACATACTAATTCACAAATTGAGCAGTGAAATTTAGTGAAAAATATTGTAATTTGCATATTAATTACAATTTAATTATAACCTTAATTTAGGCGGTATACCTAGAATGAAATTATTGTTTATCACTATGTAAAATTACCAAAGTAGTTAAGTTTCAAGTTTGAGTCCACTGCATATGATAAATAGATTCATAAGAAGTAACATTGTGGTGAAAAACACTTTTGTAATTAGTTAATTATGTAATGTTAATTAAGCGATCTTACTAAGTGGCTTAAAGCATTTTTACATCTTCTTTTGATATTTATTATTTATCCAAAGGTAAATGACTTTAAAATGCTCTAACATTTCTTTCAAGCATTACTAAATAGGTCCTACATGATTGAATGTATCTCTAAAACATTTTAAACCATGATAACACATTATTAATTAATTATACAGCCATTTAATTGATAATTACCATCGCTATAAATCAGAAATAACAGAACTTCAGCATGCCCTAATGGGTTGATAAATGGCAATCATTATTCTTTTTTAGAAGAATTTGTATTTATTACAAATTTATCTTTAAAATGAGATATTGATGAGGTTGATATGACAAGGGGTTACGAAAATACAACAATTTATTCAAATCAACACTACGAAAATCTTGTATTTCCCTATGCTAATTACATTGCGCGCCACCGCCTGAGCCGCCACCGCCTGAGCCGCCACCCCTACTTTTTCAGATTGAAACTGCTGTTACTCTGTTATTTAAATTCCTATTTCAATGAGACTTTACACTGTTATAGACCCATCTCTCAGCTTTAAAATGATGCATCAACCACTTCAATAGGCCAAGGGGTTGTGATGCTATAAGATTTTGATGACGAAACCATTCCGAAAAATGTAACACGGTTTCTAACACCGCCACCCTTTTAGCATGCCCACCTTGTGACATGCGACCATATCAATATTTCCACGTTTGATCAATCTTATTTAACCTATTTGAACCCTCTCCTCTTTCTTGTCCCCATTTCTTTCCTTCCCCACTGCCCCTCTACTTTATTCAAAATTGTTGAGTTTTTCCTTACCCCCAAAGCAGGTCTGAGGGTAGGGAAAAATATCAACACTTTTTAGAGGAAGGGGAAACCTCTGGTTTCATTTTGAGTTCTTGAAATATTACTAATTATAAAAACACAATGTTCCTGATTTTTCGGCGAGTGCATTAATTTCTTGCACCCGTCACAAAGGCCATCGTGGTTGGTATTTCATGTTATGTTGTTGCATGATCGTATTAAAAATCAAAACATTTTAATGACAATTTGGAAACATCATTTGATAAGCATATCTCTCTCATTCTTTAAATGTAACCATAAATACTGATGTAAGGTAGTAGGTGTTCCTAATTTCTGGTCCGATTTTCAACTTGATGTTTTCTATTCTACATGAACCCGTATGAAAAGGGTCATACTTCAAAAAGTCGTATTCGAAAATATGAATTGCATAACTCCAATGGTTCTTATTTTAGAAGCACAAGATTACATGACATTTTCCAATTGAGTATACACTAACTGGCCGGGTGGTTAACAACCATGGGCAGTAATTCACTATAAAGTCTAAACCGAACATATCTTGCGCCAAACATTTTAGAGAAATAATAAGAAAAATATGGGGTTTCTTCTGATATCAAAATATGTTGATGTGCAAAAAAGGATTAAGTGATTGGAACAGCCACCTTTAATTTTAAAACAATTGAATGGCTTAATACAGAATCGCGTGAGTGTACCTGACCCCTTTAAATGTTGAACACATTATTCGAGACATTGATACCTAACTTTGGGTTGAAATATGAACTAAAATAGGATTTTAAAGAGAAAACCGGACTCATAGTTTGTAACTGTAGCATACATGATTACCCAAGTTATGATTACTTATCACAATTACCGTATTCACCGGATATTTTCAGACTAGGGAGCAATGATCATGATGAGACACGGAGAGTAATTGCACGCTATTTTAAGTGATATTGCAAGGACTATCCTACGCCCATATGATGAATTGATATCCGCCCATTTCAGTATACACTGTTAGAGATTTCCGTAAAATTACGGACTCCGTAAATGAAATGTAATAATAATTATAATAAAAATTAATTAAATTAAATTAAATTAAATTTGTATAAAAAGGTTCTGGTTCTGGTTCTGGTTCTTAATCCCTTAATGTTAAGCCCCTGTTTCTAAAATTCTACGGCTACAGAAGGGCTTAACTGTCTTTAGTGTTTATATTCACAAAACAACTATCCTTTAGTTTTCGCTCATATGATGAATTGATATCCGCCCATTTCAGGTACACTGTTAGAGATTTCCGTAAAATTACGAACTCCGTATTAGAAATGTAATAACAAAAATTAAAATTAATTTAATTAAATTAAATTAAATTTGTATAAAAAGGTTCTGGTTCTGGTTTTTAATCACTTAATTTTAAGCCCTGTTTCTAAAAGTCTACGGCTACAGAAGGGCTTAACTGTCTTTTAGTGTTTATGTTCACAAAACACGTATTCCACTGGTAATGTTGATTAGAAAGTGATGGTTACTCAATTCAATCTCAATGTTAATTTTATGAAAAAGCGTGTTTTACTCTAAAATAATACAATTTTCTAGCTCGTAAGATGAAATTATTTTCCCAAAGACTAGCAACAGAAAAACATAATGAAATCAAAACATTGCCTATCTTGACCCAGTAACCTTGACTCCTGATATACAATTGTAGGTCTAGCTATTTTTATTAATACCAAATACTTAGTACAAGTGTGAATGATGGATGGCCAAGTTTAAGTATAGGTACTGGTATAGCACATTACCAAGGTCATAAAATGTTGTAACGATTTGAACATATCGGTGAAAGTTTTATGATTCAATGTTTCTATCGACATGTTTTATGAGATAAAGAGATGTTGTAAACCTATTTATTCCCCTTCATAGTGGAAGCGTACATATGTACAAGTCCATGTGGGTTGAGAACATTTTTTACTATCTTTGAATGTGGGGAATTAATTAAAGGTGTATGTTCTGATCACTTAAAGGTATATTATGTGATATTTCCAGGGAACGCCCTCATTCCCCTCAACATGAAAGCCGATTTTCTTGCAGATTTACATTTCTGATCATAAATCGTACATACGTTCCAAGTTACAGAGCGATACGATTCTTAATTACTTCAAAATCATGGTAAAATCATGGTTTTAGAGTGGAAATAAACTGTCGTGATAACACGACAGTTTATATTTTCACTCTAAATTCACTCTTAAAACCATGATTTTGAGGTAATTAGGAATCGTATCGCTCTGTAACTAGGAATGTATGTACGATTTATGATCAGAAATGTCAATCTGCAAGAAAATCTACTTTCTAAAAAAAAATCATGAATAGAGGGCGCTCTCTGGAAAAGATCACATAATATGCCTTTAAGCTTGTTTTTGCCCATTAGCACTGCATAATATTTTGATATCAGTAGAAACCCCATAATTTTCTCATTTAATTTCTGGTAAATGTTTGGCGCAAGATATGTTCCATTGAGACGATTCGTTATTACCCGGACAGTTTGGTTACAACTCAATAGGCAATTTTGTTTTCTTCACATCCAGATATTCTGATATCAGAAGAATCACCTCCCCATATGTTTCTCGTTATGTCTGTAAAGTCTTAGGGCCAGAAATGTTCCATTTATAAATTATAGGCTCAAATGTGGTGAATTACTGCCAATGGTGGTTAATCACCCGCCAGTCTGTGTACTACTCAATGGGCAAATTTATTGTGACCTTGTGCTTCTAAAATAAGAACCATTGGAGTTATGCAACTCAAACTTTGGAATACGACTTTTAAAGGTAAAAATCGGGCCAGAAGTAACCAGAAATCAGACCACTACCCTATGTATAAATTAATGAGAGGCAATTCAATAGTACACGTAGACCTATACTAAAACCCAAATTAATGACGTGTAGAATTAAAAGGTTGATATCAGATTTTGGATGACGATGCCACTACATACACAAATCGGTCTACTTCGTTAAAACTCTGTACAGTGACGTCAGAGACTCAGAGTATACGTATAAGTGATCGAAGTGTTGGGTGTTACATGAGCATATATTTTACAGACGTGTGATAAATATTTTACACACCGGTGTAAAATTTATGGTACGAGTTAGATTTTCAAGAACGGATTTAAGTTCGTGACCATTCATAGATAATGTAAATTAGGGGGGGGGGGGGGGGGGGGGGGGGGGGGGGGGGGGGGGGGGGGGGAGGTGTCAAAAAAAATCGCACAGTCAAGCAAAATCGCACAGTACCAATTTCTCGTCCCCATTTTTTAGCTTCTCCGTCCCCATTTTAGCAAAAAAATTCGCACAGTCCAAAAAAAATCGCACAGTCCAAAAAAAATCGCACAGTAAATGTACTACATGAACAATTTCTCGTCCCCATTTCTCTTCTCTTTCCCTTCTCCTTCCCCTTTCCCTTCTCTTTCTCCCGCTCCTTCCCCTTTCCCTTCTCGTTCTCCCTCTCCTCCCCCTTTCTCTTCTCTTTCTCCCTCTCCTTCCCCTTCTTTCTCTCTTTTCTCCCCTTCTTCTCGTCCCCATTTTTCCGCTTCGCCGTCCCCATTTTAGGTGTCCGGGGGGGGGGGGGGGGGGGCAATCGCCCCCCCCCCCCCCCCCCGCTGGCTACGCTACTGCTCGATTGACCCCATATGAGACCTATCATGTGATCCCTACCATGTCCATGTAACATACATACATTTTTGAATGCTTTAACAGTTGAAAATGAATTGAAAAATACCTAAATTCAGTAAATTATCATTTAATATGACAAGATAAGTGTTGCCTGTTACATGATATAACAATAGAATAATTAAAGATTATTTGGAAATTTAAGTCAGAAAAAATGACTATTTTAATTCATATGCGCATGTGATCTATCTGGTAAGGAAACTGTCACTTCTTGGTGATTTCAAGAACTTTTTGATACCCCCTCGTATGAACGGGATTACGGAAACCGAAATCATTGTCACTTAAATTTCAGATAAACTGTAATCATTTTTCATTTCACGTCGCACAACTGTATACATTCCTTTAGCGTTTTCGAAAATAAGTTTTTCTTTTAAAGACGTCAAGCAAACTTGTTTTGAACAATTGAAAATAAATGCTATACCAACCGGTTCTCATTCATGGCAAGATTTCAAATAGCGCTCACCGAAACGTGACCTGCTCAGAGGATTCCCTAGTTGGATTATTCCAGGTTTTTGTTTCTTCTCGACGTTGGGAGATGATGCGGCAAAAACATAAATTACAACGATCTAAACGATGCCCCGACCTTATAGCGGTATTCGAAAGGTTAAGATCGGCACAATGAAATATTAGAGGAAAGTTGAAACGTGGGAGAGGGTGAGAGTAGTATGCACATGCTTAGGAGTATCAACTTCCACAAACCTCATAGCGGAATGTCACCGAAAAGGTCACATCGGGTCAAAGTATTTACCTGCTTTTAATACGGCGTAATTGAACTGAAGTTGAATTTTGGACGTGATTTATGAATGGTGGTAACTGGAGATTATTTGATTCAGATCTGCGTGACATTGTGCTGGGGCTTTCTCTGTTTTTGATTTACGTACTGCATAGTGAGATATAAAACCAAACCGTCTTATTAAATAAAACAAATTACAAAATGTGCTACATGTAGTCTGCATTGGATTACGTACAATTATGCTGTTTTTCTTTTTTAAAGAGCGCATAATGTATAATATACATGTGGGATCAGAAATTAGTTACAATGAATTGTAGGTAATGTGAATAACCCCACCCATAATATAAACGTTATGATATTAGCGAGTGCACTTGACCTGTTGACCATAAATACGCAAAATATCACAAGAACATGCATAATGATCTTCACCCAACTGCATTACCACTGTATCAATAACTGTCACTGATCAATTGTACGAAGACAGGACCTTCCCCTTCATTCCATAACCACATATCTTGCTAGAACCTAGGCCGCGGCACTACAAATCAGTACCAGCTACTTCACGCGGTGTACCACGCATTCCCCATTTCATTTCATTGCGCAATCAACACGGATACATACCCACGGAAAACTTAGTTATGCAGGGGCAACTCACTTGGGGTACCGGTCATATGAGGAGGGATGGTCACTCCCCGGTCACTCATTAAAGTAAAGGGGTCCCGAGAACATTATTAGAAATAGCCATCCACCAGGTGTGTGTACTCACGCGATCATAAACCTACTCCCACATTATTGTCGCGTAAATGATACATCAAATGTGACGAAGTATGATACATGTTCACTGTGACCATGGTGACAAAGTCAGCGCTTGAACTGAATGTATTGTTAACATCTTTTCAGAGTTTCTCAAAACTACATAAGAAACATTTAGCCTATAGCCTACTTCTTTGCAAAGACACAAATTAAAATCCTCTGCATAAAATGAACAATATTTGTTCGCAGGTATACTTCAAACCCTTTGCTAAACACATGTCAGAGATTGCCTTAATCACAAAGAAGTAAGGGCATCTGTAACATGTGTAACAAGTTGCTGAATTGAATGTTACAGTGTCGTCAGGTGTGTGTAAGTCAACAACTCAACATGGTCAAAGAATAAGTGTACACAGAATCACTCAGTCACGACATTTAATTTACGCGTGCGCCATTTTGTGTTCATCCGTTTCTATTCCTTGCTGATGACATTCGATTCAGCAACATGTTCCATTTGACTGTCTTCGGCTTCTTTGTGATAGACATGATAGAGGCAACCTCTTGATCATCGACATTGCTTATGTAAACAGTTTGAAGTATACCTCTGAACAATTTATGTGCGGATGATTTGGAAGGAGAATGTGTTCTTGCGAAGAACATGAAGAAGTGTTCTTTTGTAGCTCAATTTATGGTTCTCTATAGAATGGTACATGTGTAGAGTTTACAATTTCCACGCGGCTATTGGTTTAACCATACAAAACAAGATTTTTCAGAAACCTTTCGAGCTCTATTTCAAGAATTACTGAACCACTTCTAGCATGTTTGTACTAATTGTAATCCCAAATGCATTCCTCATGGTGACTCCGAATATGGCAATGAATTCTAATAATTTTGTCATTTTTGAAACATTTTTTGAAATTTTGGTATGTCGTCTGGGCAGTCCTGCCGCGTGGCAAAGTGTTAAACATGTTAAAAGCTTCATCAAATAAACGTTGATAAAACATCGCTCCAATCCAAGGAGTCCAAACTTATGTCTATTTGTTAAATTAAAATATATTTTGTTTCTTTCTTTCCATTCTACAGATATTGAAAACAACAATAAATGTGTGGAGCCTCCAACGTGGTTGTCGGCGACGTCCGGGCGCAAGAAACGCTGTCCATACACCAAGTTTCAGACGCTAGAGCTAGAGAAGGAGTTCCTCTTCAACATGTACCTAACCAGAGATCGAAGAGTAGAGATTGCGAGACTTTTGAATCTGACCGAGAGGCAGGTTAAGATATGGTATCAAAATCGCAGGATGAAGCTGAAAAAGATGAATCGATCGCAACAGCCGCCGGGTCATATGTTGTGAAGAATGGACAAACGTGTGGATCTTGTCCAAGTTCGACTGCAGCTTTTTAACTAACTTTCCTGAAATGTAAATGTAAGCTACGGTAAGATCACCTTTACCATACCATCTAGATAATATCTATAGATCCATAGTTATTATTGGTTGTTTAATAGTTACCATGGTTACGTACCAAAGAAGACTTTTTTTCAAGCAGTCAAGTATGTATTACAGCGCCGATGAAGCCACGGAATCCATCCAGCTTGGCAAAAACCAAGAATTTTTCCAAGGATTGTCAAACAAGGATGCTAGATATCCTACTCTCTCGTTTACCTGGACTTCATGCATTGTGTAGGCATGTAAGTACTTCCACGGTGTAGGTCAGGACGAATATTAATAGTGGTTGAACTATTCTTTTTAAACAGCCTTCATTTGTTTTGTTGAGAGTCCGTATCGGAACCTATTAAACCAACGGAGAAACCGTCGAAGACATTTGGACTACTGGATGGATAGGATTGTTTAATATTATATGCATTTTGCTTCATTGTTATATTACGGATTACTGGAAACTAAAATGGACACTGGAAACATTGTCATGTGACGAAGATAAAGCATGTTTTTCGATCAAAAACTACTTCGGCTCACCGTGGATACGTAAATATATACCAATGCTACAATTATACCAACGCCAGGTCGCCATCAGTCATAAGTAACAATTCCGTCTAAGTCGAATTGATCTATTTTGACCGGTAATTATCTTTCAACGACACCTGCTGGTTAATTAAAGACTTTATGAAGTTGGGATCCAATTTTGAGCAACGATCCATCTACGACATTGGTGTGTTAGCAGGCTATGGTTTGGAATCTGTGATTTTATCATTTCTGTTATACAAGATTTACCTTAATTACATTATATAACTCATTAATCATGCTTTAAAACATGTAGTCCGACGAGAGAGAAACAAATCTTAAAGGTTAACGCTTTCCATGCGGCAGGCGGCTGCAGACGACATTCCAAATGTTGACAAAATGTTTCAAAAAATGTCAACAGTATTGAATTTCATTACCATATTTGGAATCACCATGAGAAATGCACTGAATTAAGTACAAACATGCCTAGTAGTGGTTCAGTAATTCTTGAGATAGACTTTGAAAGTTAGGAAAGGTTTCTGAAAAATCTGTTTTGTATGTGGTAAAACTATAACCTAATAATAGCCGCGTGGAAAGTGTTAATTTCGTTCGCACTTAACCTTATGGCTTCACGTCAGTGACGTCATTGCGTAGAATGTTCTACTTTTCTTACAGTTGAAATGTTATCATTTTAAGTATATTAATATAAAAAGTATTTGCCACACAAAATTAAATGGTATGAATATTGAATACTGAAGTAAACACCTCACAAAAAGAAAGTCTCCACTTTTTTCGAGGCGCCCTGTGTTTAATTTTTAAAACCCTAAATAATTTCAACAAATGAGAAAGAACAGACATGGGCATTTCCTCCCGCGCATTTTGACACCTCATTTGTCACAATAGCACCAATATTGATGAAGCAGTGGCTATTTGAATACAAAATGCAGTTTCCATTGTTGCACTTAACCCTATACCAATTACCATGAAAAGAGCCTCAACAAAACAGTAAATCTAAAGTGTACCTCTTCTTTCTCTCCATGAAAAGACAATCATAATCTAACATCTCACATCGTCAATTGTTTCAAACACCTGTATCTAATGATGTGCGACTCATTCTTAACAATGGCCAGTATCATTCATGATGTTTGTATGCCCAGCCAGCAGGGGGTCACGCTGCGTGTCAGATTTTGTTATACGCAAGAAAACAATGGAGTATCAGTGACTGCAATATTTGCTAGAAATAGCTTCGGAAAATGGTCTATTTGGGCATCTCAAAAACTGAGAAACGTGTTAAAAATCATGTAGAATTTTAGAGGAGGGTCATTAGCATCTGCAGAATGGTAAAATGTATAGTATTAAACACGTTTTGTGACCAAATTTATGTCGTAAAATGTTGGAAAATTCACGTTTTGAAAATCTGTGGTCTTCGAAATTACAGGAATCCTAACTCATTCTAAACCTCACCAAATAATGAAATGAACCCTCGTCTACAAAAAAGTCCATGTACGTATTGCTCTATCTGCTTTAAGATAGCGAAGACCACGCAAACATCATAGCTTCATACAACGGAATGAAATCCGCCATAGAGATTACATAGCGAAAATCGTAGAGATTTGCACTGCAGTCCTCTGTGTAGGGAGCGTTGACAAAAGCAAGGTCCTTTGGCTATTGTGTTTGTGCATGTTTGTGACGACTGACCCCGTTTAACAATCTTCATAGCTTTCATATAGGGCTTAATAGGTGACCTAACCATTGACTGTGCCAACAAACCTGTCTCTCCATTTCCTTGCAACCTTCCTTGTAACTCCAAATCGACGAGCAACTTCAGTACAGAAACTCAAGAAACGTTACGTTTCACGGTGAGAAAGGAGTGGTACATTTACTGTTTTGTTACGCCCTTTTCACGGGGGGCGGGGGGGGGGGGGGGGGGGGGGGGGTGGGGGGGGGGTAATATAATGACCTTTCCTTCCCGGTATAGGGTTAAATGCAACAATGTAAACAGCATCCTTTTTTATTCAAATGCACTTAATCCTATACTCATGAAAAGAGCGTAAACAAAACAGTAAATCTAAAGTGTACCATTTCTTTCACTCCATGAAATGTTTCTGAAGTTTCTGTAACTGAAGATGCTCGTCGATTTGGAGTTACAAGGAAGGTTGCACGGAAATGGAGAGACAGGTGTGTTTGCTTACAAACATCATGAATGATACTGGTCATTGTAAAGGATGAGTCTCACACCAGTAGATACAGGTGTTTGAAACAATTGACGATGTGAGATGTTCGGATTATGATCGTCTTTTCATGGAGAGAAAGAAGAGGTACACTTAAGATTTACTGTTTTGTTTACGCTCTTTTCATAGGGTTAAGTGCAACGATGGAAACTGCATCATTTGTTATTCAAATGGCCACTGCTTCATCAATATTGGTGCTATTGTAACAAATGAGGTGTTCTTTTCTACTTGTTGAACTTCTGTAGGGTCCTAAGAATTAAACACAGGGCGCCTCGAAAAAGTGGATACTTTCTTTTTGTAAGGTGTTTATGATTATGTTCCAGCCGTTGTAAGT
>CM069456.1:25704147-25812310 GCA_035610835.1 Ophiura sarsii
TATTATTCTCTCATGCAATTATATTTTAAATGTCATATTTCAGAGAAGAAAACAAATTGCATAATACTAATAGTATAAATGAAAATTCCAATGTTTAACTGATAAGACAACATACTTTGTTACAAAAATAGCGACAAAAGAGCAAGTGATCCCAGTGAGATTTAAACTAAGTAACTCACACGCCGAAAAATACTACATTGATAATCCATTGCAGCCTTTGACTACTCGGCAACCATGATTGATGACAAATAATCGTGGCGAAAAAATATGAAGGCCTACATAATACTTATTTAAATTGTCGTTATGCCCCCAATAATCATAAAACTATAATATAAGGCCAGAATAGCGTCAATAAAACTGTAATATAAGGCCAGAATATCGTCAAGTATTATCAAGGTATAATGAAACTTCGAGCTAAACACGTGACTAATTAAAAATTACCGGCCGGCCATGTTCAAGAACTGTTATTTAACTTACAAAAATGAAAAGAAAAGGACACTTAGACTGGAGTTGGTTATCCAACTCTATTGATTTTGGGATTATTTCATTTGGTTGTACCATGTGTACTCGGCATGTGATATTCAGAATTTTTCGATGAGTATTCGCGATTTCGTGTTAAACCAATACGAATTGCAAATGTAGGCAAATCGTGTCCCGCGTCGTCTGGTAAATTCGGGAACTACAAAGACTGTGCAGTGAAGTGTGCGTATTTTGGAGTTGACCATATAAAAGGTAAAGGTAAAGGCGGTCGATCCTGTAATACCAGGAGCGAAGTGCCCATCTCCGTTGCTGTTGCTGTGTAGGGCTCGCTACACCTCCTCCACGGCGAGTCTGTTACCTTCCCAGCTCTGAAGAATGCCGGTACCCATTTAAATACACCTGGGTAGAGAGGAGTAATTGCGGTAAAGTACCTTACTCAAGAGCACAACATGTTGACCACAGCGGGACTCGAACCCACAACCTTTAGATCATGAGTCCAGTGCTCTACCACTGCGCCACACATGTCCACAAATTGACCATATACCTCAAGTCAAAACAGCATTATGGATGAATGTGATGGCGCCCGCAACGGTGTGGCGCAGCGACGGCTGTGACCAGATTTGCGCAACCCAGTCAGACGATGGGGGTCACGAAAAAATCATTGTGGCAAGACGGGTGTCTACTAACCTAAGACCTAAGACCTAAGACCCAAAAACTAAGACCCAAAACCTAAGACCCAAAAACTAAGACCCAAAACCTAAGACCCAAAAACTAAGACCCAAAACCTAAGACCTAAAAACTAAGACCCAAAAACTAAGACCCAAAAACTAAGACCCAAAAACTAAGACCCAAAAACTAAGACCCCCTCTCAAATGTCCTAAAATTCAGTTTTAGATACACGTGGATAGTGGATAAGCTGTTTAGAGAGGATGACAGATCATTTGAATCCATTTTGGCGCCAAAAATCCAAGGGTCTTAGGTTAGTAGTTGAGAGGGGGGTAAACTACTAACCTAAGACCCCCTCTCAAATGTCCTAAAAACCAGTTTTATATACACGAGGATAGTTGATAAGTTGTTTAGAGAGGATGACGGATCATTTGAATCCATTTTGGCGCCAAAAATCCAAGGGTCTTAGGTTAGTAGTTGAGAGGGGGGGGGGGGGGGGGGGGGGGGGGGTAAACTACTAACCTAAGACCCCCTCCCAAATGTCCTAAAAATCAGTTTTATATACACGAGGATAGTTGATAAGTTGTTTAGAGAGGATGACGGATCATTTGAATCCATTTTGGCGCCAAAAATCCAAGGGTCTTAGGTTAGTAGTTGAGAGAAGGTAGAAGGTAGTCAGAAAAGGAATACAGAAATGCATTTCCCCAACAGTGTTATAGTATGTATTACAGTTACATTATTACAAATATCAAGTTTTTTATGCACTAATAATCATAATAATGAATAATATTTATGTTATTATTGTTATGGTTCAGCGCACATCATCATGTCCATGGAATATCAAAATAGCTATATGCACGTAATAAAATAAGCGCCTACTACCATGACTACCAAAATGACAAAATTGTGATAAAACTAATCGCATGTGACGAATTTCACACCTTCATTTGACTGTGTTATAATATTACTTTATTTCCTATATACGGTTATCTCATTCGTAACTTGAATTATGATGACGTATTGGAGCAGTGATTATTATGACACTGTAATAACGAACGGCAAATTAGAGAAGCGTTAAGCTGACGGAATTTTCACTGACAGTTGACAAATTATTGCCCCCTCGATTGTAATAAAGCTCAGTCTTCCGTATGATGATTGACCACGGATGCTAACCAAATCAACTATAAATTATCATAACTATTATCATCATCATTATGATATTTCCTGAACATAAACGTTGTTAACTTATTTTTATTATTTGAAAACAACCTAGTTTTTAAGGTTGATTCGGAATTCGGATTGGGCAGTCTGATTAATAAATGTTTAATGGTAGTGTTTAGGTAATACCAACAATAAAAAATACAATACAAATGTGTGCAGTTGAATTCTCTACATTTAGAAAAGAATTGTCGAATTGAACGTATGATAAATTAATGTTTAGAAACAACGTTTTTGTTTGTAATAACGCCCTCTATTGAAGACAAAATCCTAACATCGACTTTGCCGTGTTTGCGGAAGTAGTTTTGTATTTCAACATTAAGTGACATATTGTGAAGCCAAACAACGTCATTGCATTTATTAAAAACCAAAAAAGTCATATTTGTAAGGAAAAGGTGAGCATTTATGTGACAAAATTTACGATTTGTCGCATAAATGGGGTCACGACACGGGGCTTATACCCGTAGTACACTCACCTGAATGCAGTGATTTACGCGCGTTGAAATAATGTAGTCTAACAATCACATGAAGTTTTCAGTATGTGAACCATGATGTCTTAACACTTTTCACGCGGCGAGCGTATGCAGACGACATTCTAAAATGTCACAAAATGTTTCAAAAATGTCAACATTTATTGAATTTCATCACCATATTTGGAGTCACCATGAGAAATGCATTAAGATAAGTACACACATGCCTAGTATTGGTTCAGTAAGTCCATGAGATAGACTTTGAAATATGGGAAATGTTTCTGAAAAATCTATTTGTATAATGGTAAAACTAATAGCCGCGTGGAAAGTGTTAAAAAGTACACCATTATGGGCCATTGAATGGGCCATTGAATGGGCATCCGTTTTGATGGACCAAAACATTGATTTTTGAACCCAAACGAGAGTTGGGAAGTAAAGTTGTGAACATAGGTGCCTTTAGAATTTTAATGATTTCCATATTCAAAGTAGTTGCAATGACGGTCTGAATTTCGTATTTTGTTCTAACGTGTATAAACAAACCATCCTTTATTCATAGATTCCCTCAGCCACGTCAGAATATGCGTCTGTCTGTTGCCATATGTGCTTTCATATGCCATCTTTCTTGGGCAAAATTCAATAAACTTCCTCAATCCGTTCGACGAACGTTTCGTTGAAATAGTACATTTTAAACATAATAAGATTTCTGAAAAGAAGAACACCCCGAACAAACAAGTATTTAATTTGAAAACAGCTAGCAGTTTGCAGCAAGATATCCTTTTCCCCTAACAAATTCAATATGAATGTTGCGTATATATAGATGCTGCATGTAAATATATTTCCAGAAATGTTTTTTACTGGAATGCTGTGTAACAATAGAGGAAAAGGTAAATTGTACATGAATAGAACTATGGCTTAGGCCGACAACCATGAAGCATGCATAATCAAATATGGAACGGATGGCGTCGAAATACCACTATTGCGGTAGAATAGCCGTCGCGGAAGGTAAACGTTGGAATTTGCTCAATTCGAAACGGATTGACTTCAAAGCAAACATGGTTCCTGAATATCGTCTTGATCATTAACTTATCATTACATTTTCTATTTATTCCGTTCCGCGACGTTCGTTCTCCTAACATGCCTAAGGATATCAAGCGTCACACGCACGCGAAAACTTGCTCATTCCGAAACGGATGGACTGTAGTTCCACAATCCCGCCACACTGATTACATTTTAAGATTTAAATTCACCGTTTCCTTTCCCCTAAAAGAACAATTATACGGGAATACTTTGGTAGGTTTGAATTCTAACCCTTTTTCGGTAGACCTTATAACTAAAAAGAAAAGAAAACCTAATTTGACATTTGACTTTGCAGAAAGTTTGTTTGCTTATAGTTGACTGATTCCTGTTGTGTGGATTATGAACTACCTACCCTCCTGGAATGCTCAGTACAAGATATTACATCGTTTTCTTGAAGACGCAGTCAAGTGCCCTCCTCGAACGCCCAATACATGATATCACAACGTTTTCTTGAAGACGCAGTCAATTGCCCTCCGCGAACGCTCAATACAAGATATCACAGCGTTTTCTTGAAGACGCAGTCAATTGCCCTCCGCGAACGCTCAATACAAGATATCACAGCGTTTTCTTGTTCCGCAGTCAATTGTCGTCCTCGAACGACCAATACATGATATCACAGCGTTTTCTTGAAGACGCAGTCAATTGTCCTCCTCGAACGACCAATATATTACATCACAGTAATGCTCAATACATGATATCACAGCGTTTTCTTGACGACGCAGTCGATTTCCCTCGTCGAACGACCAATACACGATATCTCAGCGATTTCTTGAAGACGCCGTCGATTGCCATCCACGAATGCTCAATACATGATATCGCAGCGTTTTGAACGGAGTCAAGTGTCCTCGAATGCTCAATGCAAAATATCACAGCGTTTTCTTGAAGACCCGGTCAAATGCCATCCTCGAATGCTCAAAATATGATATCACAGAGTTTTCTCGAAGACGCAGTCAACTGCCCTCCTCGAATGCTGAATGCAATATATCACATCGTTTTCCTGAAGACGCAGCCAATTACTCAATGCTCAATTCAAGATACCGCATCGTTTACTAAAGTCACAGTCGGTTGTCCTCTTCGAATGCTCAAAGGAAGATATCACAGCGTTCCCTTAAGGAAAGGACGCAGTCAATTGCACTCCTGGTACGCTCAATGTCACAGCGTTTTCTTGAATGCGTAATTCAAGATATCACAGCGTTTTCTTGAAGACTCAGTCATCTGCCCTCCTCGAATGCTCAATGGAAGATATATCTGTGTTTTCTTGAAGACGCAGTCCATTGCCCTCCTCGAACGACCAATACATGATATCACAACGTTTTCTTGAAGACGCAGTCAATTGCCCTCCGCGAATGCTCAATACATGATATCACAGCGTTTTCTTGAAGACGCAGTCAATTGCCCTCCGCGAATGCTCAATACATGATATCACAGTGTTTTCTTGAAGATGCAGTCAATTGCCCTCCGCGAATGCTGAATACATGATATCACAGCGTTTTCTTGAACACGCAGTCAATTGCCCTCCGCGAATGCTCAATACATGATATCACAGCGTTTACTTGAAGATGCAGTTAATTTCCCTCCGCGAATGCTCAATGCAAGATATCACAGCGTTTTCTTTCAGACGTAGTCAATTGATCTCCTCGAATGCTAAATGCAAGATATCACAGCGTTTTTCTTGAAGACGCAGTTAATTGCCCTCTTCGAATGCTGAATGCAAGATATCACAGCGTTTTCTTGCAGACGCAGTCAATTGCCTCCTTGAATGCTCAATGCAAGATATCACAGCGTTTTCTTGAAGACGCAGTTAATTGCCCTCTTCGAATGCTGAATGCAAGATATCACAGCGTTTTCTTTCAGACGCAGTCAATTGCTCTCCTCGAATGCTCAATGCAAGATCACAGCGTTTTCTTGACGACGCAGTCAGTTGCCCTCTTCGAATGCTCAATGCAAGATATCACAGCGTTGTCTTGAAGACGCAGTTAATTGCCCTCTTCGAATGCTCAATGCAAGATATCGCAGCGTTCTCTTGAAGACGCAGTCAATTGCTCTCTATGAATGCTCAATGCAAGATATCACAGCGTTTTCTTGAAGACGCAGTAGATTGTCCTCTTCAAATGCTCAATGCAAGATATCACAACGTTTTCTTGAAGACGCAGTTAATTGCCCTCTTCGAATGCTCAATGCAAGATATCACAGCGTTTTCTTGCAGACGCAGTCAATTGCTCTCCTCGAATGCTCAATGCAAGATATCAGCGTTTTCTTGAAGACGCAGTCAGTTGCCCTCTTCGAATGCTCAATGCAAGATATCACAGCGTTTTCTTGAAGACGCAGTTAATTGCCCTCTTCGAATGCTGAATGCAAGATATCACAGCGTTCTCTTGAAGACGCAGTCAATTGCTCTCTATGAATGCTCAATGCAAGATATCACAGCGTTTTCTTGAAGACGCAGTAGATTGACCTCTTCAAATGCTCAATGCAAGATATCACAGCGTTTTCTTGAAGACGCAGTCAATTGCCCTCCACAAATGCTCAATGGAAGATATCGCAGCGTTTTCTTGAAGACGCAGTCAATTGTCGTCCGCGAATGTTCAATGCAAGATATCGCAGCGTTTTTCTGAAGACGCAGTCAAATATGCAAGATATCACAGCGGTTTTTTTGAAGACTTTAATTGCCCTCCTCGAACGCTCGATGCAAGATATCACAGTGTTTTCTTGAAGACGCGGTCAATGGCCCTCCTCGAATTCTTAATTAAAATTATCACAGCGTTTTCTTGAAGACTCAGTCAACTGCCCTCCTCGAATGCTCAATGGAATGAGATATCACAGCGTTTCTATAAGACGCAGTCAATTGCTCTCCTCGAATGCTCATTGCAAGATATCACAGCGTTTTCTTGAAGACGCAGTTAATTGCCCTCTTCGAATGCTCAATGCAAGATATCACAGCGTTTTCTTGAAGACGCAGTTAATTGCCCTCTTCGAATGCTCAATACATGATATCACAGCGTTTTCATGAAGACGCAGTCAATTGCTCTCCTCGAATACTCAATGGAAGATATCACAGTGTTTTCTTGAAGACGCGGTCAATTGCCCTCCGCGAATGCTCAATGAATGATATCACAGCGTTTTGTTCAAGACGCAGTCAATTGTCCTCCTCGAATGCTCAATGGAAGATATCAGTGTTTTCTTGAAGACGCAGTCAATTGCCCTCCTCGAACGACCAATACATGATATCACAGCATTTTTTTGAAGACACAGACAATTGCCCTCCTCGAACGACACATGATATCACAGCGTTTTCTTGAAGACGCAGTCAATTGCCCTCCGCGAATGCTCAATGAAGGATATCACAGCGTTTTGTTCAAGACGCAGTCAATTGTCATGTCCTCCTCGAATGCTCAATGGAAGATATCAGTGTTTTCTTGAAGACGCAGTCAATTGCCCTCCTCGAACGACCAATACATGATATCACAGCGTTTTGTTGAAGACGCAGTCAATTGCCCTCCGCGAACGACACATGATATCACAGCGTTCTCTTGAAGACGCAGTCAATTGCCCTCCGCGAATGCGCAATGCAAGATTTCATATCGTTTTCTTGAAGACCTAATCAATTGCCCACCCCGAATGCTCAAAATATGATATCACAGAGTTGTCTTGAAGACGCAGTCGATTGCCTTCCTCGAATGCTCAATGCAAGATATCGCAGCGTTTTTTTGAAGACGCAGTCAATTACTGTACACAATACAAGATGTCACAGCGGGTTTTTATAGACGCAGTCAATTGTCGTACGCTTAACTTAATGCCCTGAAGAAAGGTGTATCTGCAAATTAAAAGACGCATCCAGGTACCCACCTTGAAATACTGCGTCCCGCTCTGATATACGCACTGACGTCACTGCATTAAAGGGCTATATCAGATTTTGACAATAGCAAAATCACCAAGAATAGAAACAACATAATCATGACAATGACATTGGCTAAGGGTATTTCTATGCCGCACACCAAGAGGCCATACTACCAGAGTGTCGTATTCTATAAAGAAAGAGGCTAAATAAAAAACAGTACATCATCAAGGGACTGTCTACTTCATTACAATTCTTGGTGGTCTAAAACGTATTCTCTTAAACAATAATTATGTGCATTATTGTATTTATATAATATTTTATACCCTCGTGTAATTCAGGTTGATTATATTTTGTTATAGAACATGATCCGAATTATGGTGCTCATTTTCTTGGAGCGATGTATACAAATTTAATTTTCAAATCATGTTTTGGGTACACTGAGTTTCATGTCACTCACATGCATGTGATTTGAGTTGCAAACATGATGCAACCTTCTTGTGGTTTGAAATTATCTATCTGGTTTGAAGGTGGCTGAGTATCTGGATTAAGACACTTGTTTTCGAGATTCTTGGAATCAGTATCAGAATTGTTGCATCTTTTGCGGATTAAGGGCGTCACCAACGACAAATTATTGAAAGGTAAGCGCGCTCACACAAACGTTCTGAAAGCGTTTAATTGAACATTAAAATCAATGATAGACCATCATCTGTGATTGCACTCCTCATTCCTAACTTGACAATCATCTAACTACACGCTTAGAAAAAAATGGTTTTAAAGTTGTCCTGCCAGGAGAACCCTTAAAGGTTCTTTAAAGAACCAAAAATGGTTCCCCAAACATGATACAGAACCATTTTTGGTTGATACAGAACCATTTTTGGTTCTATGAAGAACCTTTAGGGGTTATTCAATTTTCAAGAACCTTTTTTGACGGTTCCATAAAGAACCTCTCTCTTGAACCTTCAAAAGAGGTTCTTGAAAATTGGTTCTTCATAGAACCAAAAATGGTTCTGTATCAACCAAAATGGTTCTGTAGCACGTTTGGGGAACTGTTTTTGGTTCTTTAAAGAACCTTTAAGGGGTCTCCTGGCAGGACAAAAAAGGGTTCTTTAATTTCTTAGAGTGATGCTATGCGCATGATTATGTTGATATTTGAAATGGCCAATGGCAAATCTCAATCAAGCTATAGGCTATACCGACATTACCCCCAAAATGTGTTCCGAGGGTATGCTATGGACAGGCCATGCAACGAGATAGTTAAGATAAATGATAAACTAAGTAATTTCTTAATAAAATTCCATTGAAATGGAATGGGGGCGATCCAAGAGAAAGAAGCATGTTTTGTAACCAAACATCTGTTTCATACCAAAATACCAGGGAAAAGTGTGTATGTATTTTCTATGATTCAAACCAAAAAAAAGTGTTCGACACATAGACATGTATTAGTCTAAAACATGTTAATTGCCTCGATTTCTACTTTTATTTTGATTTGAAGATTTTTTGCGATGAAATTCCCGTAAGATTTACCGATTTTTTAAAAATTCATGGTATTGGTAAATAAATATTGATATATAGGACAACTCAAGCATACACTACTGAAAAACTTGCTGCAGTTTCATTCGTTGGCCATGTGATATGGCAGGATATCGCACAGATAGAGGCCTATTGGAACTTCCTACTATTTACGACACCCTCTTTAATTTCAACGGGTAGACCTTTATAAACATAACATTTGCGTACAAAATAATATACTTGTCCTCATATACTTACTTCTATTTCTATTCTTACGGTTTGTATCGCATAAATGGTACATCTAGCTATAAACAAACTTTACCATTACATTATTTGAATCAATAGACCCTGTCTATTTATTTATATTTACGGATAGCCAACTCTGTTTACTAACCTTGGAATGTTTAATGATTATATACCTTGGAACCATGTGATGATATATGACATAATAACGCCATTTGAATAAAACAAAACATGATTCTAACCAAATAAACGCTCTCACATGGCTGTACATACCGTTATGTTCGTACTATACGCTTGCTAAAGATTACCTTACATTTTAGATCGTTTGGTTAGAATTTATTGTTTTATCCTGTCGATGAAATTGAGCGTGTTAAACGAGCACTCCAAAATAGCCATTATAAACGATTATTCGGTAAGGATTAGTAGAGACTCTATTACGCGTGACCATTGGTTCTTGCAAACACCTCAAAACTTTCGTTATGATCTATGTAATGTGCTAATTCAAAATAAATTGAACGAAAAGTACGAAAAAGGGCGGGAAGGATTATGTTAAATTTTTAAAAGGATATAACGGTCTGCTGCAAGTTTCAAACACCCAATTTGCGAGCATGAGCTCGCGCGTATGAATAGTAAAACATGCGGGTGTTCTGCGATTTGGGTTTTGATTTTCCTACGATGTGTTGATAAATATATTGCATAATTAATAACTCCTGTCCCCCGTGTTCATTTTTTTCTTAACAGCTTTATTGGGCAGGCGTGCCTGATTGGCTGTTTGGTGTTGATGTTATGTCAGGGTGCTAGCATTCGCGCCATCTTAGGTGCTTCGGTGTAGAAAGTAGCGCATCCAACCTTATGACAGGCAGAGCGTTGCTAGAGCAGTAAATCCAACTAAATTCCGTGAGACATCTCGCAAGGGCTGAAAAGGCAATAAAACTAACCAAACGAGCCTACAAATCATTCGCAGCCAAATGAGCTCATACTTTTTGAACTCGTTATTCAGTAAATATCAGCCGGGTGAAGCATGGTACCCGAGCGGTTTCGAACCACTCGGACCGGTCGGAAGAGGCGGAAAAAATGGAACTGAACCGGCCACTTCAGCCGGAGCGGGTGCTTGGCGATGTAGTACGGGAACCTACGGCACCACTTACGACGGGACCAATTCATCTACAACTGCAGCGGGGAATTGTGCCGCTGCCATGTCAGGCACTTCTTTCCCCGGGACTTACGGTTACTCAGCCTGTGCCTTTTCCCAGGCATACAGCCAGGCTCAGACGGGGTATCAAGATCAATTTGGTGGGGGTTATCCGCCCGGCTACGCACCGAATACTTTTGGGCCGGCATGGACTCAAGCGTCGAAGGTTGTGGCTGCCAACACTCCGGTGAACTATGGACTAGATACGGCTTATTGCTCACCTGCTTCACGGGAAAATAACGGCGGAGGCAGCGGTGGCGGTGACCATGAACATGACGATGACAAGGAGCCGCTTTCGCCGTCCGTATCTGACAAAAAATCAGATGGTCATACGTACAGGGGACCAGTCTATAGCTGGATGAAAATACCAGGTAAATAAAATGATGTAATTAGAGTGGGAAGAATACAATGGATTTGTTACAGTAACCCTTAAGTTTCAATATGCATGAAGGAGAAGCGTTCCTCAGTGTATTCATATTTTGCATAGGCCTATTTGAGGTATGGGCAAAGCAAACTATAAGTATAAGTAGCCCTACTCAAAAATGAAGAAAATGGTAATAACACTATGTATTGTCATATTTTCATTGATATTTTACTAGTCGGTATACCATGTGGTATATAGTGTGATAGAAGAACTTATCCCAACTGGTATAGCTATGTAAGGATTTAATCTAGAGACAAAACATACACTGTAAACCAGGAGGATCTATATGTTTCTATTCAAAGGAACTCATAATATGTTTTTAATGCAAGGAATGCTTTGTTCTTTTGGATAATTCCTTTTAGAAAACATATCAAAGCACAAAACATACTGAAAACCCACAGTGCTGTAAACCAGAATGATATATGTGTTCTATTCAAAGCAACTCATAACAATGTTTTCTATGAATGGAATGATATGTGTTTGGTCCATATCTATTAGAAAAGCATATCTTTACTCAGAATACAAAGAAAAGCATATCATTGATTGATTTGTTTTTCTTTGTGTAATGATAGGTTTTTCTTTGTATACCGAGCAAAGATATGCTTTTCTAATAGATATCGACCAAACACATATCATTCCATTCATAAAAAAATATTGTTATGAGTTGCTTTGAATTAAACAAATATATCATTCTGGTTTTCAGCACTGTGGGTTTTCAGTATGTTTTGTGTTTTAAAATGTTTTCTGAAAGGAATTACCCAAACGAACAACGCATTCCTTCCACTAAAACACATCATGAGTTGATTTGAATAGAAAACATATCAATCTCGTTTCTAGTGATAGGCCTATCACAATGGAATGATACTATAATGTATTGTAATGGTATACATAATTAAGATAAATAATACAATTTCTGATGGGAGGCATATTAAGCAAGTCGTATGAAGAATGTTAATTCTTTGTAGGCCTATCTTTAATTTAAAAAAATCCTCTCAAATTAATACACGCAGAATATCAAACAAAGAAGTGTAGCTAATAAAAATCTTACATATAAGTGCAATTCTAAAATCTTTGTGCCGATAATCAATGTTACAAGTAAAACTTATTAAACTCTAATACGTGTACACTAACACTGTGTTATATTGGTATTAGGGTAATGTTTTGGGAATTCATGTTTATAGGCAAAAATAGGCAATATTGAACGAAAATGAAACAACTTAGCACACACAAGATGACACTCATTTGAATAAGGTTGTTAAAGCATGCCCCTATTAGATATCCCACCACTACTACTCATGCTACTAGCAGTATGTTTGTCTGTCATGTCCGTTTGCTTGTTGGTTTTAGGAAGCACAATTAAGTGTGTAAATCAAAATTTGTTCGAGGACTTTACTTGAAAGTAATGTATCTACTTCAGAAGTTTGTTTAGACTTTAATGTTCTTAATATCATACACTTTTATAGGAGTAAAGCATGAAATGATCTTACTTATCAACAACCAAACTCAAGAAACAATGTTTTATGTTCGCAAAATAGTGTACACAAAATTGCAATAACTCCCTTACTCTTTTGTTTAAGAATTTGTTACGAAACCCCTACTCAAAATGCCCATTCAAAACATGTTCAACAAAACGTGTTCAACACATGGGAAATAGAAGAAACAAACACGGAGTGCAAAATATGACACCTTTTAAATATTTTAAGTGTTATAGTATTCAGATTTGCCATAAATCAAGGGACCTAATAACCTATAAACTTGACGTTAACGGTCGTAAAAAGGTCACTCATAAACAAAAAAAGATGCGGGATTTTATCAAATCAAATTTATTTTGACAGGGAGCTAAATAAACAAACTATTATTCTCTGTTGATTGTACAAAAAATATGAATATGGATTTCAGGTTCTGAGGTTATGTCTTATTCATGGTCACTATATTGTATCCAAACTTGAAGGCTCAACAAATCGGGGTGAAATGTAACACATTCTCTGTTATGTCCGATGCCATATTTTATAGATTGATATTAACCCTAATAATTAAATCTTTCTTTTTTAGAATATGGTTAAAATTCAAAGATGCAAATTCAAAATCACGCATCAAGCATCATTATGTTGGCACTTTGTGCAGAAAGTTCAATTCTGCGCCTCCCTCCGTCCCTCCCTCCGGCATTCACACCGGTACGGTTAGATTGCGTACTACTCCCACTTTCATGGTCCAAGTAATGCAAGTACACCTAGAAATACTTCGATAAACTGACAAATGCCTACGGTTATAATCATAATCAGATGATAGCAAGAAACCTTATCAACCAGAATTTAAGATTTTGCCAATGAAGCGTGTTTCGTTGACCTGTTTTTTTTTCTTAGGGAAAAAATAATGCAACATTGTATTTTGTTAAAGTTTGGTTGTTTTGTTCACCACAATAGATGGTAAAATTCACTTCAAATTTGAACATAGAACAGCACATACCAGTGTATTTTACCACATTTTGGGATAAATCGCTACCTTTTGCTAATAATACCTAAAGGAAATATCAAACATTATACAAGGATAAAGAAAATATCATTTTATACCAAAGTCCAAAGTCTCACTTTTGATTGGAGACAGTTGAATAGATCTCAACCGATCAACAAGAACTTGTCTTATTATTATATTTGTTATTATAATATTACCTTTTTAGTCTTGAAGGTAACACATTCCAATTGTCTACAAATATCATATGGCAATTCCAATAATAACGTACAATACGACATTTCTTGCTAATAATAATAATCATTTTACAGGGGATAAAGAAAATATCAGCTTTCATTTTATACCAAAGTCTCAATTTTGAATGGAAACAGTGTGGATTGGATCTCATTGGACATAATATTCAACCGATCACCAAGAACTTGCCTTGTTATTACCTTTGTTATTATCTGATTATATTATTATTACCTTTCTAGTCTTGAAGGTAACGTCACATTCCAATTGATACTTTATTTTACTACAACAATTATGTGATAAAACATCTTCTTATTTTATACCAAAGGCTCACTTTTGATTGGAGACAGTGGAATAGATCTCAACTGATCAACAAGAACTTGCCTTATTATTATCTTTGTTATTATAATATTTATACCTTTTTAGTCTTGAAGGTAACACATTCCAATTGACTACAAATATCATGTGGCAATTCTAATAATAACGTTTCCGATACGACATTTCTTGTCCCCAACAATTCTGCATGCAATCCACCACGGTGTGTGCACCCAAATCTGATAACGCGACAAGCCAAGCGAGATAATGTCAATCTCGCCCAGGCCCAGCGGGCTATCATGAGCATCAGTAATCCGTGTGAAATCATTGGTCTAAAGTTGTAACGGTATTGTAACAAAACAAAGCCCTCTGATACGGTTGGATAATTCGCCTGGTGGGGGGCAAGACACACATTTTGTTCAGCGATTAGTTTAGATGTCTCGCCCGTGGCGATTCTTGCTATGCTTGCTGCGCTGGATGCTGGGTGGATTTCTTCAACATGCACGTTCCAGATTGCGTTACTTTATGACAATAATGACATAAATAGGTTACCTATCTAGATTTTCAATTTGACCAAGAAACATATTGTGCAGGGGTCATAAGGATCTGGGGCCGCAAAGGTGGGGTGCGCGTACTGGGTAATAAGGATTGGGTAGATATCTACTGTGTCAGATTGAATTTTAAGTTTTCTTTTGTAAAATATCGAACTGATTTCCATACGGTATTTCGTTGACCGTAGTCCAACTTTACCAATTTAATTATGAGGTATGAGGGTCATATAAAAAGTGGAGCAAAGGAGTGGTTTTGTCGAAAGGTTTGGTTTGGATAGATCTGTGGGTTGGGTTTGGGATCAATGGCTACATACCAAGATGTATTATTCATTTGGTTAGGATCATCGGCGATCAGATAAATATAGCTCAATATGACGCATGAACAGTTCTTTGAAATGATCAGTGTTTTGACCTAAATTCATGTCACAAGAAAATAACGTTAGAGACAACTACAGATATTTAAGTCACTCTTTATAAATTCACGTCACTGAATTTGTGCGAATCATAATTATATGATACACGAATTATTCTTTGTAATGGACAGTCTTAAAGATCATGTTCCGATCACCTTTTTTTTTTTGGCTATGATTTCTTTTTCACATCAAGATATTTTGATATCAGAAGAATCCCAATATTTTTCTCATTGTGTCTGCAAAATCTTAGGGGCCAGAAATGTTCCATTTTGAAATTATAGGCTGAAATGTGGTGAATTACTGTCAAAGGTGGTTAACCACCAGTCAGTTTGTGTACTACTCAATGGGCAAATGTATTGTGACCGTGTGCTTTTAAGATTAGAACCATTGCAGTTATGCAACTCAAACTTTGGAATGCGACAATTTTCGGGATGACCTTTCATGTAAAATAGATGACATCAAGTTGAAAATCGGGCCAGAAATCAGAACATCTACCTTTAAACCAATTTACTAAACCTATCACAAGTCAAGAAGTCAGACGATTACAGCGTTGACGAGATAAGTCAAATTGTTCTCACTATTCTTAGAGTGAACAGGTCCTATATTCTACTAATACTTCATTATTTTCATCTTACCATAATACAACTCATTTTTGGAATTTTCAAGTATGGACGCGACGGAGGTCAGTGTGCGGTATTCTAGTGAGCGCAGTATTGTCGCGCTCGTGCCTCTGAAATACGCAGGTACTTGCATGTGCGCGCACTTGCACGATAAAAACCAAATCCCAGTAAATGCTACGTGTATCATCACCATAGAAATACGCCTTTACGTCACGTTCGTACGTCAGGATGGATAAAGTATAATTATAGTGACCAGCATTTTACATGTATCACGTATTTCTCTGGTATCCATTCACTAAATAGTGACAAAGCACATATCCACTCTAAATAAAAGCGCTCAAGGCACAAACATAAAATACAATATAAATAAAAAACGATAAACAACAACAATAAAACTACTTAATAATTATTACAAAATTTCTCGTCGGTTCGTGATAAAGGCTTACAATGAAACATTATTTAAATATTTGAACATTAATGTAACCGCTTTCTGGTGGCCTTTGATTGTGATTATCACGAATTACAGTTTGAGGTGCTTAATAAGTAGCCTATAGATGAGGTGACCGTTGTTTACATCAGTAGTGTTTACATATTGATTAGCGCTTGGTCTAAAGACATGCTAGGGGTACAAGTCCATGACTACTGCATACATCATACTATGAAAGCAAAACACACATCACTGAGCGCCAATTTTAAAAGCACATGCCCTTATGGTGCGCACGCAAACCGCCGGGCAACCAGATTTAGTACCTGGTCTCTCATTGTGCTTCAGGGATGCATACCATGAATTCTGCACCATTACACCGTAAGCATGGTAAGTAATGATCAATCAAGTGTGAATTAAAGCACCGTTCCCTGTAGGTGCGCACGCAAACCGCCGGGCACTACGTCACCGGTCACACCATCTATAGCTTTCCCCTGATAACAAGTTTAATCATATTTAATGTTAGAGTAGGAAATACTCAATTCCAAATCCAAATTTTCACCAGACATCTGAGATAGCGTAATAACTATAAGAATTTATATCGTAAATAATAAAATGTATGAAGTAGGAACTTCAGTGTGATTTAGAAATTGATTCAATGCAAAGAAAGTTAATGAACATTAACATTTCTAATTGTGTAAAACTTGGCGCTCCCCAAAGTGAGGAACCGGGGCGAACAACTTCGATGGTAAGGACACTACTAAAGGCCCGTAGCAAGGCTTAGCATGTTTAGGGGGGAATTTCATTCACGATCCAATGATGTAATCAATGATGTTTAGTGACCCAAGAAAACAATGCGTGCTTCTGACCTCTTTGTACAGTCGTCGTGAAAATGTCCACTTGCTGTTATAAAATGGGAAAGATAATTAGAAAAAGAAATACGAAATGACTAAAGTGAAATAATTAGGGAAAGCTGATGAACACCGCTTGCAAATAATTTATACTGCGCCTGAAATATAATTCGCGATTTCTCTAGACATTTCACATATCTAATTATTTTAATGCAGGGAGTGAGAAAACATGGCATTGTTTTGATTGAAACCGTAAAATCTTAAAATTAAACTGTCAATAGTAATTTAAGGCAATATTAAATTGAACATCTTGAAATCACATTGGCATCAATTTTTACGAAGAATTTACAGTCTGACATATTGGGTTATATGAAAGGAGGGCGTTCAAGTTCAAACGGTATAGAGTCACTACTCCTGGGGATGGCACCACAAACCAAATGAACATACTCCATCTCATAAAACGGTTAAATATCATGACCAAGTGGTTGGACTATTTATCTCGGCGATTTTTGGATGACCCCCTGGGAACGAGCTAAACTTCTTGCATTTTGGGACATCCCGAATTTGAACGTCAACTGGCCCAGACCTTCATGCCCAGACGGGCCAGAGCTGTGCTGAGCCCGTGCCCGTAGATATTTAGGGCAAATATGAAAAAGAGTGGGGAGCAGGGGGTGTAATATTCTAATCAACAGTTAAAAAAACTTTTGTAAGGACATGCAAACAAATATTTGTGTCAATATATCCACGAATATGATCCAATATGGTCAGATTCAGTTAAGATCCTGAACATTTTTCAAGAATCATCCCCATCCCCATCTCGTAAACAAGACAGTATATAGACGAAGCATGGAAAGCAATTTACCATCCAACCTGCTACTAATGAAAACCAGTGAAAACCTGGGTCTAGCAGAAATTAGCGCGAGAGAAAAGATTTATGGGCGTCTCAGATGCTGAGCCGGATCAGTGTCTCTATAATCCAAACAATAAACCACGGAGAACCTGGCATAACATTAACCCCGCACTTAACGACCTCTATGGTGATGAACTGCTCTTGAACTTGGAGGTTATTACATGGCATAAATTGTGATAGCATTTCACTAATAAGTTGGACTGAATTTTGTGGAATAGGCAGCATACAAAGGAGAATGAAACACAAAAAGGGCACATATAAACAAACAAGCAATCACATGTACAAACAAACAAACACGTTTTAATAAACAAACAAGTGCATTTTAACATACCTATTGGCGGTAGACAAACAGGCATTTTGGATCATTTGCCTATACACAGTTAAGACACCAACAAGCACACCCCAGCACCCACTTTTTGCCAAACAAAGCAGTATTAATGCACAATTGCACATAATTGAACACAAAGAGCATGTACAGTGACCCCGACCAGGTGCATTACGCAACTGTATCAAAAGGCTTTAGTGCGTTACATCACGGTTACAACTTTAGACCAATTGTTTCACACAGATTACCGATACTCATGATAACCCGCTGGGCCTGGGCGAGATCTATTGCTGGTGCTATTATACAGTCATCACAACAAGTAACTGACCAGGTAATAAATGTGCTGATAACTCTAAAAGTATAACTTCTACATAAACATATAAAATTATAAACATGTTAAGAAATTTCTCTTCTTGAATTTGAGATATTGCACGCTAAGAATGACTGATTATTAAGGAAGTTACAATCCTAAATGTACTGTCAAGTCTGATTTTCATTTTCACATTTTCATTTTCAACACGGGGACTCAGACCGGCAAATTATTGATTATTGGTAGTTGTAGTCCCAATTCACCCACCGATGGCCTGGTTGTTGGATAGTCGGCCGATGGCATTGTTACGGTTAATCAATACGGTACACACGCTTTACCTGTCGTACTCTCCCCGTGTTGAAAAGAAAATGTTAAAATGAAAACCAGACTTGCCCTAACGTTTAGGATCGTAACTTCCTCATTAATCAACCATTCTTAGCGTGTTATATCTCAAATTCAAGAAGAGAATTTTTTCAACAACTTTATAAATAAATATGTTTATGTTAAGAGTTATACTTTTAGAGTTTTCAGCATGTTTATTACCTGGTCAGTTACTTTTTGTTATGACTGTATATTTAACCATCAACATGATCAATGATCATGAACGATTTAGCACAGCGCATTTGAATGAAATGATGACAATAATTATTTTGAATGGTTTTTAAAAACTAATGTTGTTAGTTTATCACCACTTTGTGGGTTTATTTTGTATCTGCTCTGGTTATCAGAAGTGAAATGTATGTCATATCAACGTTTTGTTTATTATGTTCTGCTTGATTCGATATTTCTACAGGAACATCCACGATAGGCACGGACAAAAAACGAGGACGGCAGACCTACACACGATTCCAGACGCTAGAACTAGAAAAAGAGTTTCACTTCAACCGCTACTTGACTCGCAAACGTCGCATAGAAATAGCGCACGCTGTTTGCCTCACCGAAAGACAAATCAAAATCTGGTTCCAAAACAGACGGATGAAGTGGAAGAAGGAACAGGTCAAAGACGATGGAGAGGAGCTTTCGCCAGATGATAAGAGCTTCCTCAGCGGATGTGAAAAAGAGAACATTCTTGTGGGGCAAGGTGGAAAGGAGCCTGTTGCGGAAACAGAAAATGGTAAATGTGAAAGAAGAAGAGATACGAAAGATGAAGATGATTGTAGTGAGGATATTTGTCGTGAAAATGGATCCGATTCAAGCAGTAAAGACCGCGTTACTATAATAAGTACTAAGTCGGATGACATGTAGCAAATAATGTCTTTGTTCTTCAATCTCTCACACCTGTTAGTAATGCCTGTACAGACATCTTTTGACACTGACAATATATTCTGGACCGCTACTTTGATGTCAAGCATTTAGTTGCGACCATTCTTTTTGTAAGCTATGTACAGTTTGTGAGTGCAGTGTATAGCGTATCAGGATAGTTTTCTTCTGGTCACCGGAGGATCTGATTTTGATATGTGTTTGTTAGGATATTCCGGTACGGTATGTTATCTCATTTTATGAGGACTTTGAGATAAATTATGAAGTTCTCTCACCAGTCAAACAAAACGAAAACGAAATTTGGCAACCGTAATCCATGTCATTGGGAAAGAGGAGCTAAGGGAGGGAAATTGGCATAAAAATGATAAATTCCTTCTATTGTTGTCATCAATTATTGTATATGGGTTTATGCTACATTCCACTTGAACTGCTGAAGAACAATATTAACATTACATCGTATTTTTATTTCTAGCAAACTGAACTTTTTATCTGGTGCGTGACGTAATATATTCTGCGATAACGAAGTAATTCATAGGAATTGAATTAGCGCGCATAAAAAGTTGTGACTTTGTGAAAAAGTATACGCAGTGATGTCACGTTTGTGATCAAAGGTAAAGTGGAGTATAGTCTAGGGTGTTGAAGTTTCTCGATGAGGCATAGCCTCACGTATTTGTCATATACACCTTGAGACCCATCGATAATACCCAATAGGTTTTCCGTGACCTGAATGTCTTGTTTTGTTGTAACTTTATTAGCGATTTTGTTAAAGTGTCCGAAGATGTAAAATGAGCAAAGAATGATGAGCAAATCTAGCCATTTTCAGAATTATTTTTAACCAATTCACAAATTGTCATGGGAAACATGTCAATTGGAATTAATGGTGAAAAGGGGGAGAAAATTAAAATACACAATGAACACATCCCAATGAATGAATATCTGGCCAAAACCGATGGATGAGCGTGATATAGGGTGCCAGGTGAAGTGAGTTAACGAAATTCACCTTACCTTTTCATTACCGAAATCTCCCATACCTTTTTATTACCGAAATCTAGAACTATCATCAATTTGCACGAATGAAAAACACATCGCTTATTAGATGTGTATAATAGGGGAGAGCGGGGCGTGTTCGCCCCGTTTTCATTTGAAATGGCCTAGAGAAGCCAACTTTAAAGATTGGATGGACCTATTGACATTACATGAAATATTGAGATCTTGGCTACATACGACCACAATTTCAGTACCATCCGGGCCTTACTGAAAAGGAATGCGTAAAGGATAAAGTCAGATGTCAAAAATGGGCTCATAATTAGGCTTCATGAGGTAGATGTATCAAAAAGATATACACATTGTTCCGCAATGTGATTTTCTTCCAAACTTACATTTAGGGAGTCCCAAATTTAATGGTGGGTCATTTTTTGCGGAATATACTCGTTTAGAATTTTAAAATTTAAATTTAAATAAATACCACATATAAAAATATTATCTTCTATTGTTAGTGCTACTCCATTCCAGATAGTTATTTTTATAATTACAAATATGCTAGGAGGTGAATTACAATGTTGAAATCATACAAAATCTAAATCATGTTAATCCCATTGGCTAACATTTTTTGATTTTGACAAATTTTATACGGAGATCTAAAATGTTACCATGTTTATATCCAAGTCATTGTATTATCATACTGTACTAGTAGTACACCACGATGTGTTATTGCATCATGAACATGCATTGGGCCTGAGAGTTTAATAGTTGGTTGATCAAGCTGGCTCCATGGACACCAGATTGGAGTAGTCAGAGATTGGGGTAAACAGATCTTATCGCTTATATAGATTTAACAAATACCGTATTCTAACAAAGTATTACTCGTGCAAAAGCGCGTGCGGCGAGCGACTCATTTGCGTCTGTACCTGGCAGAGGCAAACGGGTCGTTGAGACGCAGTATTGCACGGCACCAAGTATTATATAACGCATGCAAATATTGGCACCATTTCACGTGGATACTATGTCATATGACTTTGGATATCTGAACCATGTTTGTGTATATTCATTGTCCAAAAAATACTATGAAAACGTAATACTAACTTCCTCATTACGTTATCAGATGGTCATGATAGTCGGATCCAATCATAGTCGCATGCCCGTGAGCAATAATTATTTGAAGAGCTTGATTCCACACTTTTTGTCGAAATTGAGTCATGTGCAGAACATGAGAGTTATAAAATACAACCTTTGTTCTACATCTGTAGCATGTTCGGGTCCGAAGTTATGTCCCTCGGTAATTTCTTTCTGGAAATTTCCGGAAATCTGAATATAATTCACTATTTTAGCCAAAATGGTGGAAATATGGTTCTTTTATTATGGCAAAACATTCTCATCATTTTAGAAAACGTTGCTTTTCTTCTATTTCACGTATATGGAGTTAGCGCCTTTTGGAAACGAGCTCTTCGTTTACTCCATAAACATGATAGATTCCCCCATTTTTTAAAAAGCTTTTTCACACGATGCAACCAAATGTCACGTGACACAGTTTCAACGAATCAAGGCCATGAATCTGTTTGCGATAAATAGGCCTAGGCCTATAGATATCTCTAATTGGGCCCTATACATCACTCATGTCAACTCATGTATACGAGAGTATGTACAACCCATGTTATTGTTAGGTTTCGTTACAGTATTGTGCTATTTTCCTTTTAGTTACTGTATTTAATTTATCGACTTCAGCAAATCAAATATCTGGAATTCTCGGTAATGCAATGTTGTACTAGCCCTAGACATGTGCCGCGATGTACTTCCACCATCCATCCATCCATCCATCCACACATGATCCATCCATGTACCAACAGCTTCCAATCGGTAAATTTCATTAGACGCCTCACGTGTGATATGGACACGGACGCGGGACATGAAACCATATCACCCCAAGATGAAACTAGACTTTTAGTAGTTGATAGGATAATCCTCTATTATTTAATAAAGGTATATGACCCGATCACTTTTTTGGGGCTATGATTTTTTTTCACATCAAGATATTTTGGTATCAGAAGAATCCCCATATTTTTCTCATTATGTCTGTAAAATATTAGGGCCAGAAATGTTTCATTTGGAAATTATAGGCTAAAATGTGGTGAATTACTGCCAAAGGTGGCTAACCACCAACCAGTCTGTGTACTACTTAATGGGCACATGTCTTTTGACCTTGCGCTTCTAAAAATAGAACCATTGGAGTTATGCAACTCAAACTTTGGAATGCAACAATTTTAAGGATGACCTTTCATGTAAAATAGTAAACATCAAGTTTAAAATCGGGTCATCTACCTTAAGGTAGGTGTTTCGATTGCTGTCCCGATTTTCCCGATTTTCTATTCTACATGAAGATTCATCATTAAAATTAGTCGTATTCCCATGTTTGAGTTGCATAACTCCAATTTTTCTTATTTTAGAAGCACACGGTGACATGAAATTTGCTCATTAACTGGCCGGGTTGTTAAACACTTTTGGCAGTATTTCACTGCATTTAGGCCTATAATGTCTAAATGGAACATATCTTGCGCCAAACATTTCTCAGAAATAATGAGAAAATATGGGGTTTCTTCTGATATCAAAACATGTTCGAGTGATGAGCAAAAACAAGCTTATAATGATCGGAACATCCACCTTGAACAAAGACGGTTAAAATACATTTCCATGATTATTTTTTTTCTGAAAGGTTATAAACAACATTCATACACTCTATGTAGTGTTGAACCAATCAGGAAGCAGGAATTACAAATACGCGGAGTGCATTGAAAGCAAGGACGCTCTAATTATATATCCTGGATTGAAAGTGTCCACTGCACTCCGCGTGTGCGCCGTTCAAATCACGCAGTGCGCGTTTTGTTTTGATTCGTTGTTCAAGATTCGCGGGTTCGCCGATTTTCACTGCGGGTGTTAGCAAACTTGTTAAAGTGTTTTTAGTCGTTTTACATAGATCAAAATTATGCTTAAATTGTGAATTTTTATTTGTATAGTGTCGTGTATGAATTAGGTCAATGCATGCGTATGTTTTGTTTCTCGAAAAATTAGAAAAATCAATGCACTTGCGCAAATGTTGATATGCTCACAATAGCACTCCCCCTTCGGAGTCGTGCCATTATTCACACATCAACATCAGCGCGCGTGCATTGATTTGTCTAATTTCACTCGAAACAACACATACGCATTTATTGACCTATAAACAATATATTTCACTAAACATGTTTAATTTGCTTAATCATATCTGTCACAATCTTATATTGTCTTATAATCATAACATTCTCGAAATACAATTATACCGTGTTTACTAATAGCTTGCTTAGGCTGATCCCTTTCGACAGTTGCACTCTTCTGTTATTTTCAATGAGATCCAACTTGTTTTGATCCATAGCGAATACACGGTACCATTATTTTGCCCAGAGAGGGCATCAGCCGTTATATGCTCATTGGCTATCGTGGAAATAATGGGTCATTCATCGCAACAGCTACCTGGGGAACAATAGGACCATGGATTGGCGGCGGCGGGTACTTTGAGATTGATCTTGAATCTACTTGATTGTCCCTTCCTCTATAGTCTGTGGTGAATTGGGCATTGGGCAATGGCATTGTTTTTCGGCATACATGTATTTTGATCAACGGTGATAAATTAATCTGGATCCATTGTATGTAATGTATAGATAAATTGAGGACCCTAGTGCTAAAAGAGGGTTAAGTCACATTGAGAAAAATGGCAAAAACTGGGTTTCATTGTGTCCATGTGTGGACTTGACCCACTCGGGTTTTACCTCCCATGGATTCTTACACAGCTTTAACGCATGGCTTAACTTTAACATTTGAACAGAGGGTGCAGAGATCCTCCTTGTAGCAGAAAACTGATACTAACTACAATTTCACAAGATTGTGACTTAATCCTCTTTTAGATCTAGGATCCTCAATTCACTATCGAAGTGATTATGCAACTCCCTGGTAAATGGATCACGCACCTTTTTTATATTGTGTGATAGTCGATAAGACTGATGCCACTGTTCCAAAAGTGAATGTCCAAATAAATAAATAAATAAATAAAAATAAAATATGAATGCCAGCATATCCCATTTACTTTATGTTGCGATCATTTCGATCGGTGTCAATGGTATAGAAGTGTTGCTATGGCATTATATTTGAAATGCTATAACCCGGTAAATAACATTTTGCATCTCACAATTACAATCAATTTTGTTATGGTATTGGATAACCTGAACAGCATTTCGGATCTCTTCATGCAAGTAAACATGGGCATGATGGGAGGACGATCCCACCTGCATGACTTGACTTAAACTTAAAGGGACACACAGTAGTGTTGAAGATTTTTTTATTTTTTTTAAATTTACTTCAGAATTCAAGATGAACATTCACAATTACCATTATTGTTGTTTCTACTTACAAAAACACAGCAAAACTTCATTAAAACAATACCATCGCTATTTATTGAAACTTTTCTTAAAACGCCCTCTATGTAAATATGGTTCGTGTTATGTAGCACGCATACTGCAGGGGGACACTGTCTGACGTAAAATGCTGATCGCGGCTAGATCACCATTTTTGAATCGACGGTTTGTTGTGCAAAGAGGGCTGATTTTTCTTAATCCTTATAGATGTAAGTTCATACTGGTATTACTATTAATACAATTGTAAACATACCAAACCCAGTTTTTATCATAATTGAGGGCGCAGCATCCAACACATCTCTTAGTGTCCCTTTAACAAGAAATATACTAAACGTCGGAAGTTCGGAAGAATTGAAAGGTATCTGTCTGATTGTTTAATTATGTAGTTTTCACTCGGTCGGTGTGTTGTATTTATTTAGTGTTAAATTGAGTTGGTTGATTTTATATGCTTTTGTAACTTGTGATGTGATTATGAAATGATAATAAAAACATGAACTATTTCTATTATTTGAATTGTTATTGGAAAGTAACGAATTGTACGTCAAAAATGAATGAAAGTTGTGTGTTTTTGTCATTAAAATTCGGATTTTTCACGAAAGTTCCATTTCATTCAGTGATAAACAAAGGTCCACTGTTGCAATTATGATCCGAATCCGATTATATCATCAATGTCCTTGTCTAATAAGTCTTGCTATTTCGACAAAAATACGGATACAATTTGAGATGAACTGCTGGCGAAGCCCAAGGTATTTTTCTATCATGTCTATGGTAGCAAGAACTCCCTCCATTTTGCCTTGCAGAAGTTCTGCTAGACTAGATCTAGTTAAAGATCCCAAGCGGGCTGAAGGCCCGCGCCCGGCGAAGCCGCCGAGCGTAGCGAGGGCATGAGTAGAGCGGGGCATGAGTATATCCCGGGGGGGGGGGGGGGGGGGAAGTCAAACATAATGGTGTACACATGCGTGACCAAATTTTTTCCAGGCACCCCCTAAACAAGTTTTACCCTGCAAGCAAAATTACCCCCTAAACAAGTTTTTAGCGCGCTTTCCTTGCAAATTTTGACCCCTAAACAAGTTCTTGCCAGAATATGACCCCTAAACAAGTTTTGTCTATTTAACGGGGAACAAAATAAGTTACCCTAAACACCTTCGACCTGTATTTTAACCCGGGATTTTAAGCCACCCTTTTTCTTGAAAATCAGCGTTTTTGATACCCTTAACGCGTGACGCGCGTGACGCGTCCAACACTGAAAAAACACCCCTTTTTACGCGTTTTTTTGGTCACGCATGTGTACAATATTATGTTTGACTGGCCCCCCCCCCCCCCCCCCCCCCCGGGGAGTGGATCCACTACATACGTATGTTCACATGGTTATATATTCGGGGTATTTGGTAGGCACGATACCAGTGCTAAGTTAGGCCTACCTAAAATGCCATACTTTTTTAATTCTCAAAATTACGATATCATGTTCGTATTGAAACTAGAGGTACAGACATACATCAACGCGGTTTTAACATCAATCAGGGCATCAATCCTTTCAACATGTTCAAGTATCTGACCATGCTGACCTTACGTGTATTCAACCATACACAATAATCACGAAATTAATTCTTTAAAGATGATATTACAGTTTTTATTCTGGACATGGAATAGATCGATGACAGACTTTCGTTGTATGAATATTTGTATCGTTCGTCAAATTCAAATCTAATACTACATTGATAAGTAAATCCTTTCTGATGAAAGACGTCCGTATCGTTTTAAATGCATACGCTTATTAAATTATGGATAATTCAATAGAGGTTGCCCATGCGTAACGGACTACAAAATGGGGAATCGCACCCGGCTTTTCTATGTGATCAATTGAATCGGTGCATGACGTCCAATTCATTGCACGAACCGTACTATATACATGTACCAAAATGGCCTACATACCATAAAACGGGTGTGTCTTCTTTCTAAATTTCAACATATTAAATTATCACATGCATATTTGTAATAATTGAACATAACTTCTCCACCCAGTGTAATTTATAGAATGAAACTCGAACCCACGCGCACAGGGATACTGTGTGCACAATGTTCAGATCGATATTGATATATGCAATCGTTTAGGTAACGAGACTACGAGAGTGAATATTTATTGATAACTTGGTGTTGAGTTATTTCATGAAAGGGCTGGCTAGATACTACATGGTCTTTATCTTGTTCCGAAATACACATAGCTTCAAACGGCTTGGCGCACATAATATAAGTATCCCAGTGTACTAGAAATTCATTGCTTAAACCAAGGCATTTCTTAAACACAGTTATTATTCCCGACAAGATGGCAGCTAATCCGGTATATGGAAACATCTATTTTATTATACTATTTTATTACAAGTATGAAAAGCCTTTGTTTATTCGTATAGAATTCATTTCAATTTTCTCTCATGGGTGTAGTCGTGGCCGAGCGGTTAAGGCGATAGACTTGAAATCTATTGGGGTCTCCCCGCGCAGGTTCGAATCCTGCCGACTACGTTTTGATTTTTACCTGTTATGTGAGTACTTTATCACCATAATTGTCATGGGATTTTCCGAAAGTTACCATTGTTTCCCTCTCAATAATATATCGACGGTTTGGAGCCACAGGAACCTATGCACAATGGCTGTCATGTTGAAGGGGCACAGAGAGATTTTTCAAAAAGCGAAATTCAAAATTTTTACCTTGTTTAGATTGTTGATATACTGTACATAGAAACCCTCTCATGTAAGAGTTCTTCAATTGTCATTGTCACTCGTAAAGAGTGATTTTTCACCCGGTGTCGAATGACTTTTCACTCTGTGAGGTTGATAAGTTATACCAGATTTATGTAAGAGTGAAAATGTCACTCGTTGTTCAGAGTGAAATTATTGTCACTCGAAAAGAGTGATTTTCACTTTGTGTCGAGTGACTTTTCATTCTGTGCGAGTGATCAGTTTTACCAGATTTAATTTGAGAGCCGGAACACAATCAAATAGAAAAATATTCAAAAACTCAAAATATTCTTTATTTTATTAAATTTAAACATTATTGAAATGATAATTAATGATGATATCAATGTAAATTGTTTCTTTGGAGTGAAAATGGTTCCACTCTTTCAAGGAGTGACTTTCACTCTATTAGAGTGATCAATGTAGGCAATCCTTTGAAGAGTGAATATTCACTCCATACTCTTTTACATTTAGAGAGTAGGGCTTTGATATTAATTTTATAAAGATGATATTACAGTTTTTATTCTGGAATGGAATAGACCGATGACAGACTTTCGTTGTATGAATATTTGTATCGTTCGTCAAATTTAAATCTACTACCAACCTGATCAATAAATCCTTTCTGGTAATCATGGTACGTAAGATAATCGAGGTAATCCGTGTTCTGGATTAGCTGCCATCTTTTCGGGAATATATCAACTGTGTTTAAGATATTCAGAAAGAAGACACACATGAAGGTTTTGGTATAAACAGGTTTTATATAATGAATTGGACGTCATGCCATGATTCAATTGAATGTAGAATAGGCCGGGCCTCGGGATCGATTCCTCTTAGTCCGTTGCCCACAGCCCATGGCTACATGGATAACCTCTATTTCATGCAGATTTATTTTTATACTCTTATTTGATTTGCTTTGTCATGGGTGTAGTCGTGGCCGAGCGGTTAAGGCGATAGACTTGAAATCTATTGGGGTCTCCCCGCGCAGGTTCGAATCCTGCCGACTACGTTTTGATTTTGAATACATCACCTCGAATAAAAAGTGTACTCAAAGTAAAATAATTTAAAAAAAATATGTCACGCGTTATGAACTCGCCTCCCGATAGGGTGGTGCCGTTACATTTTTTAGTTTTATGCTGTCATTTTCCTCAAATATTTTCAAAACCACAAAAGCTATCTCAACAAATTTGGTATCATTTTAAAGCCCTCATAACAAGCTATCTGCCTGCAAAATGGCATTGGTATAGCTAATACAGCAGGGGAGATACAGCTGTTTGATGTTTGGAGACCAGGGGTGGTGCTGGAAGGGGTGCCGCTGGAAGGGGTGCCGCCTGTACAAACTCAATGGGGATAATCCAATAATGGCGATAATCTTTGTTCTTTTTACAATAACTAGTCATCCTATAATGTTACAAACACCATTCTGGTCCCATTTTAAAGGATATTTAGTAGTCTTTAAGTATGTGGTTCAACAGACTTGTCAACTATTTGTAACAACTAATTAATTATGGATAAGACCATGATCATCAGCTTTCTTCCTATTCGCTACACAGTCAACATGAATAATCAGCCTCAATTTACCGGATTTATAAAAATGACTATAACAGAAAAAGTTTTCAACCTATGATAGCAAAAGTATACATTTTTGGAAAGCTTGTAACTAGAGGAATTCGGAAATGCAGTTTATATCAGGGAAGGGTTCATCCTTAACCCCCTGAGAACTACCAGCCGATTGGTCAGAAAGATAGATACATCATTTATTGCACCAATCAGAGACATTTTCACAATAGTTGTATCCCTGATACAGATTTGAGTGAAATATTTTACAAGCTGCATTTTAATTGGCTTTTCAAATGAGTATATCTTGCAATAAACCAATCAGAACCAGTGTAAGATAGGCCGGTAGGGCCCAGGGGGGTTAAACAAATATTTCTGAAAATTCTAAAAATATATAAAATAAAAATTGGAGATATTCACTAGCCAGTATAATTACCATACCGACGTAGTAACTTTGACAATTATATATCATCTAATGGGTAATTTCATGAGAAATTCAAATATGTAAAGTAAATAATGATAGGGGTAGGTATAAAAAAGATATGGATCTCAAATTAAAAATTAAAAAACTCTGATATTTTCACGAACATACCATTTTAGTTCTTGGTCGTACTATAATTTTAATGGCATATTTGGTTTCCTCATGCAATTTCCCCTCAGAAAATGTATACTTTTACTACCTCAGGGGGTATACAAGCAAATATAAATGTGTAAAGTTAAAATCATGTCGCGAAAGCCAAAATCAGTGTGTAACGCGAAAGGAGGCGAGCTTAAAACACATAGGCAAACATTAGGCGTCTACTTTTTGACTAACCTTGGGGAGGGGAGGTTCAAGATGCACATTGACGGAGACTTTGATAACGTATTTATACAATATTTTTAACGTATAGAAACAGAAAATAATCACAACGCACAAACAAACAAACTAAACAAGCCGTAAGTATAACAAACATTCTTAGCTTCAAGAACAACCTGTTTTTCACGAGTGATAGCCTACTTGCCGAGTCACCGCTGACTGCGCCCCTCTCCACAACTGAAAATAACATGAAAATGCAAAACAACACAAAACACCTAAATTGCACTATTAATTAATAACGTCATAAAAGTAAGTGTTTGGACAGAATTTCACATTACGGAGCCTGTAAACCCCAGTTTAAACAATGGCAACTATAGGAACACATAAAACAAAGGCATTACCTGTATCGCTATCGTTTTTCAAAACATAATAAATGTATATTGTTCTGGTGCCAACATTTTGCTATCATAATAACATGGTGTATATGGTGGGGGCTTTGCAGAACTGTAGGTTGAGTGACAACCAAAGACGATTTCTTGACTAGACCACAATGCACTGCAGCACCGCTGCAAACACTAGGGGTAATGTACCAACTACCAGCAGTATTTTCCCGCCATAATTATAATAATTATACAACGCAGTCACGGTTTAGACCCTGGAATAAGAGGTCAATACAACTGTCAGTTCCAAATTGGCGAAAATTAATTGTTTTTTATCTCTCTGCGCGCAAAAGTAATATATGCGTACGCGCGTGATTATGACCACACGCACCCCATTGTGGTCGCACACACGCGATTGTGGTCGCGCACACGTGTAGCGCATATGATGCACAGTTCGCTTGTTGCCTTAATGTGTTCCCGCGTCCTTATATAATCACTCGCTGCTGTAATGAGGCTTCGCCAATTTTGTGATCAAAGTACTTTATAAACTCGGGTTTATTTCACAACTATTGACACACCCATGGAATCTACAGGGTTATACCACAGATAGTTATACTAAACTGCTCACAAAAAGTATCGAAACACTTTGAAATGATCCAATATATAACGGCTCGAAAAGATGCATTAATCGAAGCAAATAACCAAGTGCATAATTTTGTTGCGCGTATTCTGACACCTCGATCATTGAGATACGATGTAGTGGAGCGGAGTTCAAGTATTGTCATTTCAATGGTCGTGGGTCCAGTTTCAAAAGTGACAATCATCCTATAGAAAGAGGTTTGCATTACTGTTTAGAATGATCAGATTCGTGCTTTGCAATAGGGATGAGTGTCACTTTTGAAACTGGACCCACGATCATTGAAATGACAATACTTGAACTCCGCTCCACTACATCGTATCTCAACGATCGAGGTTTCAAAAATACGCAGAACAAAAGTATGCACTTGGTTATTTGCTTCGATTAATGCATACCCTTTCGAGCCGTTATGTATTGGATCATTTCTAAATGTTTCATTACTTTTTGTGAGCAGTTTATATTTCTCTATAAAAACAAACATACCTGCATCATGGAACCGTAGTTTAAAGTTGAATATCTTTCATGGCGTGAGTGAGGTAACTTTGATATATATTTCGGTGGGCAACCGATAACTCACCAGGATGCTTTCTAAAAGTTACAGTCACTGTCATAATACTATGGACGAAATTCAAGCTATTTCACGCGAGAGTGTTTTGTTGTTTGTTTGCGGAGCTGCGTCTAGATGCAAGCGCGAACTATAAGTGCAGCATGCGCGTGACGATTTCACGATTGACGCGTGGCCATTTCTTTTTGAAGCGCCCGGTACGTACTTCTAGGTGTACGCACATACACCCCTGCGCATAGACTAATTACGCATGTATGTACGCACGCACACACCCCGCACACATTGTTTGAATTATGTCCATAGCATTATGACACTCACTATTAATAATAGAAAAAAGTGGAGATAGAAAGAGACTGGCCAGTGGCCACGTGATGAAAGTGAGGCATGCTTGGATTGGACCATCACTCTTTTGTGATTGACAAATGCGTGACTGACGTGACTGTTACCTAGTATATGTCGGTAAAGAAGTGACATTTATCACCTATGTTGTCAAAATTATGAATGATATTTGATATTTTGTTGTTTTTTGTAAACCATTATGCAATGGCTGCCTTCTGGTATTGACTGCATATTTATGAAAGGACGACATAGTGGACCAGTGACATATAACATTAGGCAGCTATTACATATATTGACCTGATTTTGATATTGAGGTGTTAGCTTAACACTTTCCACGCGGCTATAAGTTTTACCATATAATTATACAAAACAGAATTTTCAGAAACATTTCCCAAATTTCAGGGTCTATCTCAAGGATTACTGGACCGATACTTGGCATGTTGGTACTTATTTCGATGCATTTCTCATGGCGATTTCAAATATGGTAATGTAATTCATCAATTTAGACATTTGAAACATTTTGTGCAATTTTGGAAGTCTGCCTGCCGCTTGGAAAGTGTTAAAACAACACTACAAGCAATAGCTGTTGAGTTACTTTTAATTTCTTATCAATCGCTCAGCATAATTATACAGGATGAGTAAAAAAAAATGTACTCAAATAAAATAAATATTTAAAATATTTTTTACCAGTGGAATAGGAAGGCAAGCAATCCTTGAATCAATAGCTGTAACACATGTTTTCCTCAACCAATTAAAGTTATTTTGAACACTAGTGAACGGGTCCTGATTATTTGAAAAATATTCTTATTGACTCTAACTTTTGTTGGTAAATGTTGGTAATTCCGGTCATTTTTTTACTAAAAAGGTTATTTTTATCATATTTTGAGTAAAAAGTCAGAATCTGGCTATGGACGTTTTCCTAAGCCTTTGGACGTTTTCCTAAGCCTATGGACGTTTTCCTAAGCCTATGGACGTTTTCCTAAGCCTATCGCATGCGGAAATGGTCTTAATTCCTTAAAAAATACCTTTTGGCCTAAGCTGTGAAATCTTGGTCATTTCGGCCATATTTTACCAAAAATGTAAATGTTGACCATATATTTGGGATAAAAATCTAATTATTGGTATGAATGTTTTGACAAGATTTTCTTTAGTGAACATGGTGAACAACATGGTGCTGATTTCAAATATAAGTAGTCTTATTGACCATGATCACGACATTTTGGCCGTTTTGACCAGTTTAGGGCCCGAAAATGTAAATATTGGTAAAACAATGGCCTAAAGTACTAACATTTCACAATTTAGCCAAGACCTTTTTGGTAAAAAATGACCGAAATGACCTAAATTTATCAAGTTGATCCTGTAAGTGTATTTTTTTATGGAAACAAGACCCTTTTTTACCTTAGATAAGGCTTAATTAAAAAAAATCATTTGTCTCAAAGCTCCGCGCGCGTTAGTTTATTGATGCGCATTAGAAGAAGAATTTTTTTTAAAAAATTAAAAAAAAATTCCAACAAATCCCAAAAAATCCCAAAATTTCACCGAATTTTCAGATCTTCATGATCACATCATTTTAAATACAAAAATTCACTTTTACAAGGATTTCAATATTTTATATTTAAAAAAAAAACACCCCGCATTCCGCATTAGGTTTTGAAAAAACTGAAGAGTTTTGAGACACTACAGATTTTTTTAAATATAGCCTAAGCTTATAACAACATTCTGATTTTTTATCCCCAAAATGTTCAAAATGTCATTTTTAGACAAAAAAACTAAAACACGGAAGTGCGTACCGGTTCCTTTAAACAAATAATCACGCATCCTAATTGGTCAATCGTGAAATCGTCACACGCCTTGATTGAGGCGCGTGACATTGTTCGCGCCTGTCAAGCATTTTGACGCCGCGCCCCGCAAACAACAACAGAATAAGCTCGCGTAAAATAACGCGAATTATGCCCAAGGGACAATGACAGGGAGTATAAGACAGGCTTATCAATCCATCCTTAGGAGAGATTCTGATATAAACGGCACTTATCTCCCGAACTAGTTCGCTCCGGTCTCGTCTGAGACATACGAGACATTGTTTTTGTCCGTGATTGTCTATTGCTCACATAAATTAAACACATTTAACCCAATATCCATCAATATCAGGGTTTTGGGCGCATTTCCAAAATACAGGCTTGTTGTTAATCTATGGAGGTAGTAGTGGTAGTCAGCGAGGGGGGGGGGGGGGGGGGGGGGGGGGAAAGTCCTTTTTTGTACCAATGTACTTTTTTTTTGTACCAATGTATGTACCTTTTTTTTGTACTAATGTACCTTTTTTTGTGAAAACCCCCCTCCCCCACCCCTATTTTCCGAAAATCCCCCCTTTCGCAATTTTTCGGGCCGTTTTGGACTAAAATATGTCCTACCCCCCCCCCCCCCCCCCTGAGACTACCGTTCAGAAAATATATACTTTCTATGGGGTAGAACAAGTAGTAATTGCGATATGCTAATTCGAATCTCAGGGATGTAAAATTCTGTACATGCAACGGTAAGGGTGGCGAGTTAAAAATACATGGCCTTATACTATAGCAAATAGATGTCAACGTCGCATTGACAACAAAGTGACAGCAAAACAGTGGTCTAAAATGAGATAATAATTGGTTTTCATCGCCTTATCTAGTTATTAGTTCATAGAGGGTGATGTAACACAATCAATTTGCCCAAGAACTTAACTCTCAAGTCCCAAGCCGGTGAAGGGGATTTAAACTATAACAAATCACTTCCACTACAATCGACAGTAGTATCTATCTATTGAACGTGTTAACAGACACCAATGAGACATAGTACATAGGGTAAAGCCCGGTACAATAATGTGTGTGCATCTCTCATTTCTATATATATTTAGAAAAACCTTTTATTCCTTTGTATTAAATGTGTACATTTTCATCCAATATTATATTTTCCGTCTCGTACACGCCGCCATACAGTTGATCGAATTTAATTTTTCCATGGGACGCCCTCTATCCTTTGTATTTTTTTGAAGTAGATTTTCTTGCAGATTTACATTTCTGATCATAGATCATAAATATATTCGGAGTTACAGAGCGATACCAATCCAAATTACTTCAAAATCATGGTTCAAAGAGGTTGAAAATAGATTGTCCTGTCACAGGACAGTTTATTTTCATTATAAATTCACTCTAAAACCATGATTTTGAAGTAATTAGGAATCGTATCACCCTGTAACTCAGAACGTATTTATGATTTATAATCAGAAATGTAAATCTGCAAGAAAATCTGCTTTAAAAAAAACAACAATGATAGAGGGCGTCCCATGGAAAAGATCACATAATATGCCTTTAAGTAAACGGACGGCTATACAACGACTACTTTCAAAACCTAATCTTCTACTACAGGGATATCAAATGGAGTTACTAATGCAGGTTACTCCATATGAAATTCACACTCTCTATGGGGAAGATTAAGGTCATGTTTTCCATAGGAGGTGTTAGGATTTCAAAATGGAATCCAGACGGTGGCGGCCATGCGATTTCAGTAGTGGCAAGACCCCCTGGTATCGTAAGAACGCCGCACCGCGTTTTTTGAAGAAATACACCCGATTTGTCCTCTATTGCGTATTGCATTTTTATTTCATATATGCTCAGAAGAAAATGCATTTGTATAATATAAATCAAATTTCATGTTTAACTTATAAAAAAGACCCTAATTTGGGACCAAAAAAGAGACAAAAAAGAAAAGTGACCAGCGCGAGTTTTGAACTCACGCCGCGAAAAAAACCCTTAAAATCGGTAACAGTTCACTGCCATGGCTTTCCCAAAATCAGCCCATTAATAGCCCATTGGTAAAATAAATTAATATTCAAACAGCTTTCACTTAATATCTTTACTTCAGTTGCACGTAGAACCCTACAAAACATCGAATTGATCAACACAAAACATTGGCTGATCGCGAAATTAGCCACTTCTGTCAAGTTGATCATCGACCGCGCGCCAGCCATCAGTATACCTCAGAATGACAAAACGTTGCCTGAAGCCAAACTTCCACAGGGAAGAAGGTTTCCGCATTGAGTGATTCCTTACTGATTTTGTTCACGGGATTTTGCACCGTCATATTACGGGACAAACGGTTGGCCAAGGATCACAGCCTATCAATTGGACGCGCCAGTGAATAGAGGGAAATCCTCGACGGAAGAAGGGGATGGATATTTCTGACGCTTTTTGGATCAAAAACGTGTGTGGAGAAACTCTCCCGGGATAGCATAGGTTGTTGCCGAGTATCTTATCGCTTGATTCGAAGTTGAATGATGTACAGAAGGTATTAGGCCGACGTATTGTAAGGGTAAATGTCCTAGCAAGATATATCATGTTGTACCAAAATGTTAGAGGGGAGGAGCATGGAATTCTATCAGCACTTACATGTATACGTAATGAAATTTGGTATGCAAACTGACCATAATTGAATAGCCTACTTTTAGCTCGAATGTATACCTCGTCATTGTTATAAATAGGTGATAGGGTTTATAATAAACAGAAACCGTAGTTTTCTGCGGGACTCGAACCTCCAGAAGGTCACCCTAATAAAAAGAGGACTACGAATACCAGTGTATGAATATGCATGATTGATTGCTTGAAAATGTAAATGAAAGGAAATGTTACCTTTAAACATTAAACTCAACATCATCGCTTTGGAAGAGAACAATGTAGTCAAAATGATACCTGTGTCGTTCCAGACCTGTGTGGCGGAGCGAGTCCCAATAGGTTCTATAGTTGAATCTGTTCCAAATTTGCGATAAATATTCTGGTTTTATCTCTCTGCGCGCAGAAGTAATCCAAGCGTACACTGCAAAAACTAGGGTGTTACTTTAACACCGATTGAAGTTAATGCGGGTCCAATCTTTACACTGGTATTAAATTTGCACCAGTGTTAAGATTCTTGGTGTTATTTGCAACACTGCTATTATTGTTTAACACTGGTAGGTGTTGAAATAACACTGATTGGATTTGACCCATATTAACTCCAAATTTTGGACACCCTTGTTTTAGCAGTATACGTGCGCGATTATGGTCACACGCACTCGGTTTTGGTCGCACACGCACGCGTCACGAATATGATGCACAGTGAGATTGTTGTCTCCACTCGCGCGCCCACGTCCTTCTGTATTCATTCGCTGCTGTAAGGAGGCTTTGCCAATTTGGAACTGATCAAGTCCATTGCCTAACCTGTTCAGCCTCGACTACTCATATGAATATAATCCATATACGTTCTATAGAAGTTACGAACCAATCAGAAAGCAGGAAACTTAAATAAGCGGAGTGCATTGAAAATGTCTAATAGCACTCCGCATGCGCGCCTTGCAGGGCGCGCACCACACGCTTTATTTTGATTCGTTGTTCCTGCAGCACGGGTTCGCCGATTTGTACTGCGGGTGATAATTATAGAATTTTTAAAATAAATTTGTATTGTCGTGTGTGTATGAGTCACGTCAATACATGCGTATGTTTTGTTTCTCGTGAAATTGGAAAAATCGATAATTATTTCAACTTAGGCAAAAAAACCAAAATACTTTGTCTCAGCGCCTTTTGGCAAAAAGCTATGTGCTTTGCGATTTTATTTCTTTGTACGAAAATAAGCTATGTCCTATACGATTTTTAAAAAAAAATTATTTTGAAATATAGTCAATAGTTATGCTTTTGCCTTTTTAATAAAAGTTATCAGATATGATTTACTAGTAATGCACATTGTATGATTTTGTTCTATTCATTTCGTAACTTCACAAAGTTAGTTGAATGCGTGTTCTCAGTCACAAGGTTGCCGAGTATCACCGAAACTTACTAGTTTTTTGTTATTTTAAATCGAAGAAAAAAAATATCGAAAAAAAAAGCTGCCGCGCGTATAGCGCTACGCGCGAAATCCCATTTTAAAAGCATTGCGTGCGTGCCGCTGAGATAAAGTATAACATTTTGTTTGGCCATGTGCAATAACCACGGTGGAAAGTGGAATGATACAAAAACAGGATGGAAATATATCGTAATGAAATGAATACTGTGGTTCTTGTTATTTATTTTAATATCTGCCATGTTTTATGCTTTCCTTTTAAATTACAGAACAAACACGTCATACACATGATAGACTACGTTGAGCGGGTTACTCATGAATCTGACATCGAGTGATTAGTTGGGAAACTATTCATTTGCCTGAGTTGCGGCTTAGCAGTTTAGGGTTTTATAATGGCCGCAATAGGTATCATTATACATGATATTTTCACGGGTAATTCTTAGCTAGGCCATATCAATAATTTGTAACCGTCAAGAAATAATAGGATTGTTGAAATATAAATATATTTGTTTATGGCATGTTATATGGTGTAGTGACAGGTTAATATTCGCACACAAGGAACTAAACGTGTGTCTAGTTTCCGATACATGGTGAACATTGTGTGACATGTAATATTATAAGTTCATGCTTTATGTTGATTGTGAATTAGTTTAAATCAACTATAAATTTATTCAATTTAGATATTGGTGTACCATAGTCGGCCAATTAAACGTAAACCTCAGAGGCACCTTTTCCAAAGATTTTTTTTCGCGGCCAAATAGCGAGGGGAAAAGGTGCCCTCACTCCCCCGGGGCTCGAACCCCGGACCTCTGGTTTCAGAGGCAGACGATCTACCGCTAGGCCACGGGGGAGAAACTATACATGGCGAAGTATATTCCGCCCTGTATATACCCTGGGGCCATTATTTCATCGAAAAACTGCCAAGCCGGGTGACACAAGCACACCGCATCGTAGTAATTCGTAGTACTCAAGAGTGTTAGGGTTAATATTATTGCCTTTGAAACTCGGCTTTGAAAAGCAACTGTAGGATGTAGGTTTGATAGCACTCACGTCACCTTCATTCGTTAGGCTGCATTTTGGGGTCTGGTCGAATGAGCCGCACGGTAGACATGAACTTAACAGGATGCAGCATTTACGCACGCGTATGTATCGTCCGTCTTTCAACGCTCATGTGTATTCGCTAGCGCCTCGAGAAGGTGCCCGCGTTATGGGCTGCAATTACTAGAATACACAGTTACGTCACTGTCTCGTGATGGCAAAATAGACTATAGACCATCCCACTGTTGATCAAAACAAAACTGAACATATCCTGAACCCACTGGCTAATACCAGAAACTATGCTGCCCTCTTTTGAAAGTCCTTTGTAGGAAATTTGCTGATTTGTTTGTTGTTTATATATAGTGTTCCAACTTTAGACTTTATTTCTCCAAAGTGTAATTTGCATTTTGTTCTTCCTTATTGTTTTTCTGAATAGCGCCCCCAAGTTTGTTTTACCTGTTTAATACAATGGTTTCCCAGATGCCCTGATACAGCGGTCCACAGACAACTCGCCCGTTGGGAGGGAGTAAACTAAATGTTGTGTCCGCAGATGCCACTCGTGGACAAATTCAGGCTTTCACAGGGTTAAAGACGTCGATTATTTCATCACAAAATTTAAAATTGAATTTGACTTCAGTAGGTAGAAAACAAGCTCAATTGACGACAAAATATCAATCGAGAAACGGGTCGAGAAGCCAAAAGAAATCCGATTGCCTTCGGCGTTTTGAGCAGGAATAGTTCCGTGAATATCCCAGGCACATCCTGTTAAACGTTGGCAGTAGAGCATGCGTTCGAAACAGGCGGGGTTCCCCTTGACTGAGTCGTTACGTCGGGTGCTACCACTTCTTCCTTCTCAAACACCTATGCTGAGTGAGACAAATAAGAGACCCAGACGTGGTCCGGCAATGATCATGATGATTAGGATCTTTTTTCTTAAGTTCACCGGAGTAGTTAATGATGTCTTAATATGGCATTTTAAATAAGACAATCCGGGTTGATGATCGGGTCAATTACATGTTCCTGGAAACATAGTAAACAAATCCCCATTTAATCACCTATCAAAACCTTTAAATTGTGTTTAATTGACGATAATGGATGCATGTTCCCAAAACCTACTCCCAGATATTTTAAAGTATTGTCACCAGGGCCCTATTTTATTTTATGAAATAAAATATGAGAATCTTCGTAACTTAAGAAGAGTTCAGGATATAAAAAGAATTTTTAGGATTTAAGAATTTATTCTTCTTAAAATACAATTTAAGAAGATCTTTTTAAAAATGTAAAACATGTATGAAATGAAATGGGCCCTGGTGGACACTTTAAATATATAGAATATACAGTCCATTAAAAATATGGCCAAAAGTCAGTGAAAAACAAGAGATATTCAAGACTTGTGATGGCCGCGCCTGTCGCGGCTACCTTAACATTATCTGCTTAAATATCTGGCCATTTCGACATTTTTTAACTTACTGACTACCCAAAACCTACATGTAGCCACTTGAGTTCCTTAATGTTTAACCTTATTATTTTTTTCTGACAATTTTGAAATATGATGCCTATGGCGGTCATTTTGGAATTTGAAAATGACCTTTTTTAACTTATCACCTCAACAGACATGATATTAGTCAATATTCTGATGTTAAAATGTTTAAACCGATGAGAGGGAACAAAATTATATGAAATTGCATTATTTTGGCGGCCATATTGAATTTTGACCCCTATGGCAGCCATATTGGATATTTTAAGACTGTCTATAAAAATGTGTAGAATTATTCAACAAGTCATTTTGTCATGTGAGAGCAGGTCCCCTTAGGGACGCACCATTAGATACTCAGAGGGGGCATGGAAGTTTTCTGACGAAAAAAACACAATTTTGCCCACCAACCAGGAAGAGAGAAAAAAGTTGACCCACTGCTGAGTAAAAAAAAATCTGACTCACCCAACTCAATGTTAAGCAAAACATTAAAACCTTAAAACAACAACTTTGCCGCCTTTGCCAAAAAATAACAAAAAACTTGCCACCTTAAGCTGCGAGAAGAAAATAAATCCGCCCGACCCCAGCCCCAACTTCTTTCTCTTTTTCAATTTCAGATATAGATATTGTTAACGGAGATCGGTTAAGAACGCTACACTGAAAAGAATGAGACACCGTGCAACTTTCATTTTCGCACTTGGATGTTGAATAATGAGTTTTGGCTGTATTGATCAATTGAAGCATCCCCGGTCCTCATCTTACTATCGACCAGTGAATTGTCGCTAGCTACCAGTTAATCAATAATCTGCTTCTTGGTACACCGTGTAGAATAGGAGAACCATATGCTAAAATTAAAAACTGACTGTGTTTTGGTTTTGGACACATAGCTCTATTAACATGATTCAGTCAAACTTCGCGTGTAATACCTCAAATTAAAGGGGAAAACATTATTTTATGAATTTATAATTAAACACTTTCCACGCGGCTATTATCTCAAGAAATATTGAACCAATACTAGGCATGTTTGTACTTATTCTAATGCATTTCTCATGGTGATTCCAAAAATGGTGGTGAAATTCAATAGTTTTGATGAGTTTTGATGTTTTTGAAACATTTGTAAAATGTTTGTAAAGTCTGCTTAACGTCCTACCAAAGAAGCTGTGAGATAGAAAGGCATTACCCTTTTCCACCATCTGCAAATTCAATGTTCCATTAATGTTCAAGAGAGGAATCAAAAAGTAACCTTAAATGATTCTTTACCAACCTTTGTGAATATCTATTGGAGCATTTGAGGAATTGAACCGTTTAAGAGTTGTTTGAATTTTGAACAATGATTATGCTCTGTATCCACATGAACGTTCTAAATCTCGGGAATTAAACATCAGTTGGCCTGGATCATTTATTGGAGTGATTTTCATTTTTTTGGATAGTGATTTACAGTCTTTTTGAGTGATTACAATATGTGGTAATTATTTTAAAGTGATAGTCACCCTTTTGAAGTGATGTTCACTCTCTTGAAGTCATGTTCATTCTTTTGGAGTGATATTCACTCGTATAGTAAATTTCACTCTGTTGGATTGATTTTCACTCTTTCTGGAGCGTTTTTACTTTCCTCACTCTTTTTGAGAAAGTCCCTCTTTTACAATTTTTGTCATAAACATTATAAACTATAATATATGATATCTCTTGCCTTATGATATAGTTTTATTACTATTGGAATTGACACTTAAATAAGTAGGCAATTAGTAGGCGGGTCACATCAAAATTTGAACTTCATTCTTTCACTTTAATTCCGATTTCTTTTTCAAGAACTCATCAAAATGCTCTCCTTAAAACTGGTTTATTTTTTTAAATCGAAATGTTAATAAAATTCTTCGCCGAGCGGGTAAGGCATTGGGCTGTTTTGATAATAAATACTGATTTCAAGACTTATTTTCTCGACGCCGCGGACGCGTGAGTTCGAATTTTCACCATCTGCAAATTCAATGTTCCATTAATGTTCAAGAGAGGAATTAAAAAGTAACCTTTGTGAATATCTATCGGAACATTTTGAGGAAATTGCGCCGTAGAAGAAGAATGAGTTCAAAGCGCTGCTGGCGAAGGGGACATTAAAAAAGGGAGACCTTTGCGATGATGTCGCTTTTAAAAAAAATGTTGTGCTCGCGCCGTCGATGATGATGCGTTTAAAAAAAATGTTGTGCTCGCGCCGTCGATGATGATGCGTTTTAAAAAAATGTTGAGCTTCAAAAAAGGTAAAAAATTGTAGGGTATTCTGAAGTTTAGCCTTTGCATGAACTATTAAGTACAATCTCCTATAAATCCTCATGATCATGGACTGAAAACATTGAATGACGCCCCTATTGATGGATCTGTCGGGATGTATCTAATAGATGAGAGCGGTCAGATGAGGGCGGTATAAGCAATCATAAATGTAGACAGATGATGTTGGACATGATGAATGTGTGCCGGGATTTCAATTCCAATTCCAATGGTTTATAACGTAAATGCGGATTTTGATCTAATAACAACAAAAATACGTATCGAAACATTAGAGCGGCTCAAAATAATGAATACAAAATGGAGAATGGTCGCATTCCTTTTTCAAAGTGCAATAGGAAATAGTAAAATGTTTTATTTCTAACAATACGCAGAAGTTATCCCTTATGAAAGAGGAAGTGTTTTTGTAATTCAACAAAAACAATGATGTAGTAAGAGTCTATTAATTGCAAGTATAAAGGTAGCGACACTATTATGGTCACTTCACAATAGGTTCACCAGAGTTCTCGTTGAAACCAGGTCAATGATCTTGTAATATAGGCCTAAAAAGGCCTAAAATAAATATATGAAAACAACCAATAAATACATTTAAAAATAATGATTATTAAAACAAATTGAAAATAAATAGATAAATAAAAATAAAATTGTGTTCAGTGGCGTAGCTATGTTATTCATCAAACGATATTGACACTGGAGTTGGTTTATCCAACTCCAGCGGATTTAGGATGAAATAATTTAATTCCAACGTGTGATGCATTTTTCATATAATCAAAATCTATTTAAGCCAAAAGCAAAAAAATACAATTTTGTTGCCCATATAGCCCGCCAGCAGTTAATAATTATTATAGTATTGGCCTGGTACAGGTGTGTTTTTGGAGGGGGAGGGGGATGGGCATAACTAACTTTTTTTTGTATAAATACATAGAGTTTGTCATCCCCCCCCCCCCTCTCTCTAATTAAAACGCCATTTAAAAACACTTGAGACGGGCTCTGTATTATCTGTCAAGCAACGAAATGAAGCTGATATGGTATACTTTACAATATGAAATTAAAATTTAAAGACGCATAGTCCAATAAATCACTGGAGTCAGTTGTTTTTCCTGAGTTTAGATACTGTTTTATTATTGAAAAACCCCATCCCAGACAGTCACAACTTGACTCACACCATCATTTTCAACAATTCAAGGGAAAAAAATGCAATGCGGTGAAATGCGAATTTTAAAAGCTAAAAAAAATAGTACCCTATAAAATCATCGTAGGAATCTCAAATGGAGGTTTTGTTCCAGTTGAAAGTCCATATCTAGTTCACAAGTGGCGAAAGTTAAATTGTGAGGGACACTTTTTGATGCGAGTAAATTGAACCAGAAGGGCGATGTAGCCTTATTCTACTTTCGCAATTTTTGAACTACAAGTGGACTTTTAACTGAAAAAACCCTCCATTTGAGATTCCAACGATGATTTTATACAGGGTACATCATTCAATCGTGTCAATGTATTTTAAATATATAAATATATACATGTATAATATTCAATATTCTGTTGTGGATGCGAGTACGTTGTTTCTGTGGTTTAAATTGAACTGGAACTACATGTATCAACACTACAAAACGATCGTTATTGGGTTTTTTATTATGTTCATTGAATGCTGAATGACGATTCACATGATGAACAGTGGCCAAAGCTGAATGCATGCCTGAAGTAGATGGGTCATAATTGGATACGAAAGTTCAAAAATAGAAAGAAAAACCACTTTCTGATGCAATAAGGATTGTAAAACGTAAACATTACTATTTCACGTCAAACGTTTGTATTTTATGTGAAAAATAATTATGTTTCACATGGGATACTTTTTGACACCATAAAAGTGGATAAAAGCTGAGACCATAATAACTAAACTTTTGTTATTTTAGTCTCAAATAAAAGACACAGGCGTCACAAGCATCATTTTTTAAGGGGGTGGGGGAGGGACATGAAAAAAATTCACGCGCGATAATGTTTTTTCTTTTAATGTGAATTTGCCTGATATTAGTTTCATTTGAAAACGTATAATAAATTATACTACAGTGCAACAGAGCATAAATTATCAAAAGTGCATGTTATTGAAATGACGCTCTAATTCAAAAAGTAACAAGGACAAGGAGACACTATTATATTATTGACTACAGCTTGGTGATTTATTGTCATAGAAAAAAAATGGTTTGACCTTATTTGCATATTATTTGCATATTATAAAGAAATACATTAAAAAATTGCTTTTTGTAATTTCCAGCAAAAACTATACATGCTATTAACACCAAATTCACAGGTTATGAAGTTCCCATCATTGTCAACAATTTTGTCCGAGAAAAAGTTCGTATTTATCTTAACTTTAAAAAAACACCCAAATCTGTCTTAATTAAGCTTTATTAATAACCAAACTCGTTAAAATGATTATAGCAGTATACTGTGTATCCAAACCAGACTTGCAAGGTATCAAATTAAAGGTAAATATGTGCTCAAAACAATGGTCTGAGCAGATAATTCAATATTTCTCTAGTATTTAAATTTTTCCTCCAAACATTTGGTATATTTAAAAAAAGAAAATGGTGTTTTGTATTTTTGTATTTTTTATCATGAATTAAACATGCAATAAACACTATAATCACAGAGAAAGATGTTTATGGTTAGCCACACAAATCTGTCAAGCCATTCGTTAACATGTTTGCTGTGTAATTTATTTACGCGCGTAATTAATCAATTAATTAGGCCATAACAGCAAGTAGCCAGTAGCTGGTTGGATAAGCGTGTATGGATACTCAAGTATTGGCCAATCCGAAATCAGGTTTAATAAGAAATGTAACAATGCTGATAAATATAAAAGGACACAAAAGACTTTAAAACAAAGCTGTTTTGATTAAATATGATACACATACTTAGGATTGAAATGTTCATGATTGTACAACATTCAAGAGGCACTATATTTATAATTCAATATTTGGTTATTTATGCTCTGTTGCGTAGTGCGTTACAATATTTTGGCTCTCATAGCTATATAGCGCCACCAGCGGTTCAAATGATATCACACTGTACTGAACATGCTGATCAAATTGTTTTTTTACATAATTCTACTAGAGTGGAAGTAACGAGTCGGTTGAAAATACTTCCGTGTGGACATAAAAGAATATTTTTTCGGGGGATTTTGTTGCACAAAAGCAGAGGGAAACAATTCGGGTTTTCCTTATCACTATAAGGTTTTATGTAGAATATAATTTTCAAAAATGAAAAAAAAAAATCTTGAAATTGATCAAAATTGGGACGTAATGTCAACTGTAAATTGGCTACCCTATCCCTAAAATATTCAAGAGGAATCCAGCTTCCGGCAGCTTGGTGCTAAGCATTGGTTTCCAGTTTCCAATACGATTTATTCCGTAAAATATATACTACCGGGTTCCAAATTGTCGGTTCCTTTCATCTATGCTTAGCACCAAGCTGCTCAAAATGAGATTCATTAAAGAGGGTCGCAATTCAGGAAACTTTTGGTCATCGGATTTAAGTGGAAAAATAAACTTTGGTTAACCGAGCTATAGAGGGAAGTTTCCGGACGTATGTGGTTTTTTTTAAATGACTCCTCTATATATCCCCATCGGTTAAATATTGAGTGGGAAATACGGAAACTTGAAGGTCCTGGAAATAAATTACCCCTCTACTAACCCTAACGGCTGGTTTTTGTGAAAACTGTCAGGGGCGAAAAATGGATACAAATTGATGGTAACATGAGTCTCCGCATGCGCCGGGGATCGAACCCGGGCCGCGTGCATCCAAGTCTGAGACTCTTCCGACTGAGCTTATATTACGGGCCAGCTTCAAAAAACTTAATTGTAGCAACGTCGGGTTTTGTAGTGTTAAGGAAGGTTTGGGTTAAAGGGGGGGGGGGGGTGCAGTTATTACGTAGGGGAGGTATAACAACTGAGACTAATAAGTATAAGTATTTACCGCCCTAATGGGTCAATTTTTGTCCGAATTCCATAAACATGGGGTATAATTTGTACTCGAATTTGAAGATGGTAGGGGTGTGCGGCTGGGCAGTCTGAAAACAGGGGCTTACCGAACTGAACGGTCTCCGAAATTGGGGTCTTAGAGAACTGAATTATTATACAAAATTGTGTCTTATATGCCATATGAACTGAATTTAGGCCAAATTTGAGGCTACATAACTCAAATTCATAAGATTTTCACACATTTTATGATTTTGGGTTGAATTTGGGGTCTAAGGGAACTGACAATGGATGAAAAGGGGGTCTTATGGAAGTGCCAGTGAATGAAAAGGGGGTCTTAAGGAGCAGCCGAAAGGCGTGAAAAGGGGTCCTGCCAGCCCCTCGGGGAAAAACCCTTTACATAGGTCTCAAATCGCAAGAACAATCGGACATGGATTCCAAGTCCTGAAAGTCTGGAACAACCAAAAATCAACCATTTTTAAAGATAAAAACACCCCCTAAAAGTGGGTCAGATTGCATATCTCCAGCGGCTGACCCACATAAAAGAATATTGGAGTACGCCCCCTCCACATCCCCCGGGCGCTATGTTATTAACCGTAACAAACTTTTGATACCTTCACGGAGTACCCACATTGTACAGCAATACATAAAGTGTTTGGCCAAATGTTTGTTACGGTTTATAGGGGTCGTCCAAAATTATCGCCATTTTCACTTACGTACAGAGCGTACGTAACTTTTTACCCCCCCCCCCCCCCACCTCGAGTTATACGTACGCAATAAATGGCGAAATTTTATTTTATTTTGTACTTTAAACAAACAAAAAATCCCGCCTCTCAAGATCGCCATTTAAGTTGCGTACGGTTGGGGTATATTTCGACCCCCTCCCCCCCTCTTACGTACGCTTTGTACGTAACTAAAAATGGCGAAAATTATGGACGACCCCTTAGTAAATCCGCGGGCACCATGGTCATACGATTGGTCCTGCTAAACCAGTTTTTCGAGGTGATATTTATTATCATCGTAATTCATGGGAGGCTTTTAAATATGACAATAATGATTAGTATTGTAAACAGTCCGAATCCAAATATCTAAATAACGCAATTATCATCTTGTTTTGGTTAGTATTTTGATTGTCTATTTAATTTTGGCGGCGTCTTTGTAAAGGCGGACAACTTAATCTCATCATCGGATTAGCTGGATAATAGTCCAAAAAGAAATCAGGTATGCCATGGTATAATCCGTCTGTTTTCCAAAAGCACAATTGAAATCTGACTGTCCATTTATATTATTGTCTAGATTAAAACTAGTCTACAAAATTGATATGACCTGGGTTTAGGTTAGTTAGTGAACACAGAAGAATGAATCTTTTTATGTGTATTCTTTAGGGCAACTTTACTCTTTTTTAAAACAAGTATAGGGGAAATAATCTAGGATAATGTCATGAATGTGGGTGTATATTGGTACGGATATCTAAAAGATTCTCTTGGGAAAATACTAATCCGCAAAATGGTCAACTAACCTATTTATACAAACAGGGAGGTGTAACTGGTGTATCATCATGATCATGATTATATCTATAGGGTTCTACGCTAAAATGTTGTTGGGTTTATATTTTACAATGTTTCAACAGGAAAGTCGGTTCTCATTAGTGGGGGATTAGTCCGGGTTTTTTATTTTATTTTGTGCAACTTTCTACATTTTCTTTTCATTTGCTATGTGCTGCTGCAGAGGATACAGTATAAAATGTCGATAAGCCTATCACCATGATCAAATGGTGATAGGCTTTATCGATATTTTATATTGCAACTTCTACCAGTGACAGTTATTCTTAAATGTCACCGCTTCTACTGAATTTAATGTCTGGTGCAAGTGCCCGCAAAATATCGGTTTTCAATCAATTAAAGAGCTAAGCATACTTCACTACGCTCGAAACGCAATGACGCAGCCTGGTTGGAAAATGGTGGTCAACGCTTGCATTGGAAATATTATTTCTTTTTGCACTGTGGTATTAGGTAATAGTCCTAAAATCAGGATTAAACTACAACTTTAATCATTTGGGAGCAATAAGTACCATTTCTGATTAATTCTATAATCATTGGGCCACAGGATGCCCAGCGACAAAAAATGTTTTGATTGTCGTTTACAAGGACTGAAATTATTTACTGGCGTGGAATCTAAAAAGACACGAGACGTGAAGGCACACAAGTGCCACTGAGATTATTTTTCTCCAACATGTCCAATGGCTTGATAAATCGTTTGTCGATAACAATGGCAAAAGAAAAATTTAGCGTGGTCGAATGCTCTCACTGAATGCTGTTATTTTGAAGAACAACGTGCTTATGTAGCTATTATAATAATCGGCTATTAAGTTTAATAGGACTTTAATAGAAGTCAATCGGATCACGAGGATATCACTGATACAATCGTGGAGAAACTGACAACTTTTAGCGTATTTACTCATGCATACGAGGCCAATAAGGTAGTCAGATCATCGTAAATATTGCGCCAAAAAAGTCAAACGTTATCTTGATTTGGATACAAACACGATTCTTGAATTTTGGAAATTATTCTGTACAATTCGTGATGTGTGCGCGCGCACAATTAATGAATTGTAAACCTTATCATTCAAGGTTTCTGTTTTAGAGAATTAAGGTATTGTTTTAGACGGTACACGTGTTATATTGCCTGACACAAAAGCGGGCGTTAGCCTACAAAATAATACTACCGTCTAAGTATGATATCATGTTAATAAGCAGTCATACTTTATATTTATTTGTCAAAAGTAGTACCTTTATTTTATCAACTTTTACTCTTGTTAATATCCCGTGCGGCGAGTACACCATGTGTATCAGCGTATTGCGTCGCATGAACACGAAGGATAGCGCAGTAAGACGCACTGCAGAATGCGGCGCGTTATGGAACAAAACTATTAGTCCACGCTGCGCGAGGGTGGTCACGCTAATTTTAAGCTCGCCTACTCGATTTATTTTGTCTCATATACCATAGGCCTATTACAATGTTGCCGATTTCTTTGAGAACCGATGGTGTTTGTTTAACACTTTCCACGCGGATATTAGTTTTACTATAATACAAAACAGATGTTTCAAAAGTCTTTCTCAACTTTCTAAGTCTATCTCAAGAATTACTGAACCAACACTAGGCATGTTTGTGTTTATTGTAATGCACGTTCTCATGGTCGTGATTCCAAATTTGGTGATGAAATTCAATACATTTGACATTTTTGAACATTTTGTGAAATTTTGCAGACGCCTGCCGCCTGGAAAGTGTTAAACTTTCTTAGCTGTTTACGAATTAGATGATACAGGGTGTCTCAAAAAAATGTGTTCACTTATGTCTGAGAAAAATGCATAAAACGGTGTTGATTATAAAAATTCAAAACTGCCCCCATCGTTTATACAATCATCACCTGTCCAAAATTCTTTATTTTGATGCAAATATTGTTTGGTGAAAGTTTGCCCAAGACGCTGTCGTCGAATCCGTATGAATAGAACTATACTTTGAAATAGATTTGCATCTAGCCTATATATACATTGAAGATTTAAAAAAAGCTAACCAACCCAACATTTGACCGATTTATTTAACTCTGAATATAAGGAGTCATTTAGAATTACCAAAGTCTATTCTGGCTATATCATCATGATCATCATGATACCTTTCTGAATCTGAAGCGGAAAAGTGTACTAATAGGTCCCATACGTCCCATATGTTTCATGAATAAAACGCATTGTTTGGTATAAATAAACTCCTCACAAAACGTATCGAGACACTTACAAATGATCCAATAGTTAACGGCCCGAAAGGGTATGGATTAATCGAAGCAAATAACCCAGTGCATAATTTTGTTCTGCGTATTTGGACACCTCGATTGTTGAGATACGATGTTGCGGAGCGGAGTTATTGTCATTTCAATGGTCGTAGGTGCAGTTTCAAAAGTGACAATATAAGAAGCAGGTTTGCATTCATGCATTATTTTGTATACTGTTTTGAATGATCAGTTTATGCTTACATACGCTTGCTGTGGCTGTGGACAATGATTATGGACGCACAAAGTACTGAAAATAAAGATAAAGTCATGGCAAAGTTGAAGTTGAATGAAAACAATAAATCTGTGTTGTGAAAGGAACACATTATCTTCATTTTCTGAGTGTATGTTGCATATTTGTACACGTGTGTAAAGCATAAACCTGATCATTCAAAACATCAAATGCAAATCTGCATCTATGGTCTACAGGGATGATTGTCACTTTTGAAACTGGACCTACGACCATTGAAATGACAATAACTCCGCTCCGCAACATCGTATCTCAACAATCGAGGTGTCAAAATACGCAGAACAAAATTATGCTCTATGTTATTGGCTTTGAATAATCCATTCCTCTTTCGGGCTGTTAATTATTGGATCACGTGTAAGTGTCTCGAAACCTTTTATGAGGAGTTTTAGGATACATGTACAGGTACATGTACTTAATTTGACCGTGTAGTTAATACATATATCTAGGACCTAATTACACTTTATCGTCAGAAGCTATAATACAGGGTGTCCCAGAATTTATACCAGGAAAGGCGCATTTAGTTTACCATGGTTATTGGTCAAGGTGCTAATGATTCTACCATCTACACATATTTAGCTTTCTTTAGGAATTTTGAATTTTAAAGATCGGACGTTTCTGACAGATATTAGAGATTACCTCGTTTGAAACTCAACAATCATATGGCACAAAGCTCAATTGATATGATATATATGCGGGTAATTTGTTTTGTCTTCTTTTAATTTCCAACACCAAATTAATAGATATCAGCTGTAGGTGATGTTTAATGAAGCAATATTTTGAATGGTGATAAAAAATTGTCTTGCTTCTGAATCAGTTATTTATACCATAGTTTTACTAAGCAGCAATTTTGAGGTTTGGTGTGAGCTTAATATCAATATTGATATACGCTGAAAGTGAAAAACAAGTTTCACCGATTTTCAATAATGTCATGCCGTATCGGAATGGATACAGATATGTTGATGAAATTAACAGAGCAAGTAGGAAACCCGTTGTATTGCAGGCTTGCAGCCACTTGGACTGCAATGCTGTTTTATTTTACTTTTTTTTCTTTCAAACACGGTATAAATCACTAGGCCACCCTGTAGTACTAGTACTCACTTGCAATTGGTTGGTTTTGTTATCATGCTTTATATTGCACGTTTTAACTTGTAACAGTAGGCCTATAATACTCGTCTATGTTCTGATTCAGACTTTTGTTCACATAGTTGGTGAGCAGAACGGCGTAACAATTCTTTGATTAGGTACTCAGAAATCAAAAGAAGCATGATAGCGATTTACCCAGGTAACCTCCATGGGTGCCCGTATGTCTGCGTGATGAGCAAAACAGATCAAATAGAATTTTCAAAAAGATAGAAGTCGAGTGGACCTTCAAGTGGTTTTACTATTTTCTTTAATTGTTCGTGAGCGTTACCTATAGCCGCTAACAAATTCTCTCTTATGAGATCAAAATAGCCCCGAATCACTACAGTTAAAATTTTATAGAAGTTCCCGTTCTGAAAATGTATGCAAACATATGCATTATTTAGTGTTAACACTTTCCACGCGGCAGGCAGCTGCAGACGACATTCCAAAATTGCACAAAATGTTTAAAGAATGTCAACATTATGGAATCTCAATACCATATTTAGAATTATCGTGAGAAATGCATTGACAAAGTACAAACATACCTAGTATTGGATCAGTAATCCTTGAGATAGACTTTGAAAATTGTGAAAGGTTTTTGAAAAATCTGTTTTGTGTATGTTAAAAATAATAAGAAAGTCATAGTAGGCGGTAAGCATGCATGGTAAGTCCATACTACTTATTGCTTCTTTTCAGATACAAGAGATTTACATTACAAAATAGATAATGCATTGTTGTTAAATACAATACCTATTGACAAAATACCTTTGTTGTTAATTTCTGTTTTGAGTAGGCTGATTTGAGTAAGCCGCTATATTAATATGTATCCCAAACCTATAACGTTGCTCTTTTGATAGCCTACGTATACTTTATTTAAGCATGTTGTGGAATATCGTTGACTCCTAGTCCATTCATCAGTGTTTTAACACTTTCCACACGGCAGGCAGCTGCAGACGACATTCCAAAATTTCACAAAATGTTTCAAAAATGTCAAAATTATTGAAGTTAATTACCATGCTTGGAATCTCTATGAGAAATGCATTGAAATAATTACAAACATGCCTAGTATTGATTCAGTAATCCTTGAGATAGACCTTGATATTTGGGAAAGGTTTCTGAAAATTTTGTTTTGTATATGGAAAAATCAATAGCCGCGTGGAAAGTGTTAATATGCCATTTTATTTGTATCAAGAACTACTCGTATGTGGAATGTCTAGGCATTATTAGGAAACATGAACACGAACCTTTTTTGTTTTATAGTAGCCTAGTATTAGAAGTATGAATATCCCGAAACAATACTTGTCTCAGTTTATCTATCGCCAATAACAGAAATTATTAAAACAATCATCATTAACTCGGGCATTAACCACATGTGATCTTTCACTTTAGCTGCACCAGTGATCGCGCCACTACCACAGCGAATTATAAACGCGTGTCGCATCGTTACAAACAATCATATTCGTAATAAAGGCGCGTGCTGAAGACAGAACACAATTAGCAGATTCTTAGATACGCCATTGTTCCATCTGTTTAATTGGAGATACAAGGCATTCAAGGACAAAATGGGAAGAGGGTGGATGGGCAACATAGCCTACATGACTAAAACGCTTATAGCATAACAGTTGCTGATATCTCATTTCGTATTGATTCCAGGGTATCCAGCGAAGAATAATCACTGATTTAAATATTTAGGGTTACTATTCAACATGTTATTAAACGCAATTATTTCCCCCGTCAAGATGGCAGCTAATCCGTAATACATGAATAACCTCTATGATGAAAAAATCCCTCTGCAAAGCGAAATTTTCTCGCAACGCACCGACCAGCCTGTTTAATTTACAGCAAGTCTGAATTCCGGATTTTACTGCTCTGGTTTTTTTTTTTTGGGGGGGGGGGGGGGGGGGGGGGGCGAAGCCACCCTTATAGCATGAGATTGCAAAAACTTACACATTTTAGTCTTTCTAGACATAAGTGGGGGCCGCCATGTTTGTAGTCTTTGTAAATTACATGTACCTATGCAGTTTATTTCAACAGTACCCGCAGTCTGTGCTGGAGTCAAAGCTATATTTGTTTAGTTGATTAGAGATGTGCTACTCCCAACAGAGAGACATAATAGCTTATCTTGTTTGACTAGCTTATCTTGTTTGACCAAGGTCATATACCTAGATTGTTCTTCAGACTGTACCCCCCACCCCTTCCCTCTCCATGCACACACATCAACTGTATTGGTTTCCTGTACTATTTTTAGACTGCGGTGTTTTGATTCTTTTTTTGGTTTGAATTATAGAAAATACATACACACTTTTCCCTGGTATTTTGATATGAAACAGATGTTTGGTTATAAAACATGATTCTTTCTCTTGGATCGCCCCCATTCCATTTCAATGGAATTTTTTTCCCCCTTCGTATTGTTTTATTTTTAATCAATTAATAATGATCACTGATCATTGATTTACTTATGATGATAATTGAAGCAAATGGCTAACTGTATGGTACATGTAGGCCTATTAACACTGTCCAGGCTGACTCCACGCCATGCACGCGACAGGCGTCTGCAGACGACATTCCAAAAAGAAATTCACGAAATGTTTCAAAAATGTCAACAGTATTGAATTTCATAACCATAATTGGAATCACGATGTGAAATGCATGGAAATAAGTACAAACATGCCTAGTATTGGTTCAGCTATTCTTTAGCATTGTTTAGATCGGACCTTGACAGTTGGGAAGGTTTCTGAAAAATCAGTTTTGTATTTGGTAAAATCAATATAGTCGTGTGGAAAGTGTTGATCAAAATCTCCATTTTAAACGGAATAAGCGGGTTTTGTCGAGTCAAACACCTTTATTTGAATACCTGTTATCAAAGAACCACTCATGTTTATCATGCTTGCCTTTATTATTTGTTTTATTCATTCCCATCTCAAACATTGTTAAACACACGTATAAATCTTGAGTAAAACAGTTATTTTTAATAGTTTAATATTTACAGTTTCGGTTGTCAATAGAACAATATGTGCGCACATCGAAGATAATAAATAAATATATATATAAATCTACAAGTATGATTATTATACAAGTTCGACAGAAAAGAGTTGTCTGTTAAACTTCAAACGAGTATTTTTTGATGGACCTGAGCTGTGGATACATATCCTTATAGCCACTCAAAGTCCTGATGAGTTGATTATGCCAGTATACTCAAAACCATCCGATTTGAAATGACTATAATAGTTCAATCAGTTCCAAATCATGCAAATGGACGTACGTTATAACACAGAACAATAATGTTCAATTAAACGAATTTAAACTGCACATTCCCAACCTGTGATTATTTGAAATTCGCGCCCGGTTGTCTGTGTTGAAAGTACTGATCATGCTGATGGGATAGCCATCCCAATATTCATGATATTGTAAAAATGTCATCGTAACTAAAACCGCCTCATCAGCAACAGGTCGCTGGACGGTATCACGCAGGAATTCAATGCATACATCGATCAATACATTAAACAGAGACGCGGACATCTCGTAAGTCTTTCGTCATAGCTTTGATCAATTTGGCGACGTCCATGATACATGTGATTGGTTTTTTTAAAGCGAAGTTTGTCTTAACGCTGTACTTTCAAAAACTTTTAACCTACAGAAGTGACCTGTATGATAATATTAAAGGTATATTATGTGATCTTTCCAGGAAACGCCGCCCTCAACATCGAAAAAGATTTGTAGATTTACATTTCTGTTCATAAATCATGCATACATTCCAAGTTACAGGGCGATACGATTCTTAATTACTTCAAAATCATGGTTTTAGAGTGAAAATAAACTGTCGGGATGCCGACAGTTTATATTTTTCACTCTAAATTCACTCTAAAACCATGAATTTGAGGTAATTAGGAGACATATCGCTCTATAACTTGATAATAAATGTATGCATGATTTATGATCGGAAATGTAAATCTGCAAGAAAATCTACTTTCTAAAAAAAAATCATGAATAGAGGGCGCTCTCTGGAAAAGATCACATACTATGCCTTTAATAATGCTACATATTATCTGAGCGCTAAAGTTCCATGGCACGGATTTCCTTTATATACACGCAATAAACAATTTACACCATAGACATGATAATGAGATAGATGCTTTGATCAGTCAGTGATTGATAGAATACGTTGTTAAATGGTCAAAGAAGGTATTGGGAAGTCTGTGGTTCCATTTATGGTTTCCGTTGAAACGTATTGGAAAACGGTGACGAGATGAGTTCAGAGAATTGTATCCCATTTATTCTGAGAACTCGTGTGGATATCTTTCCACGATCAGCGTATCGAGTTCAAGAGATCATGATCTACATGTATGTATGTTCAGATATAACCGTTAGTTTTTCTTTTTCACCACCTGAAGTACGATTACGAACGCGACTTTTCCAATGATACACAGCTAAATGCAGCAGTGACTGACATGCAAATGCCGCCGTGTGTCATGCGAGTAGTCTGTGGTTAAAGATAGGCCTAAAATACAGGGTGTATCAACAAAATTAGGACTCTGTTTCATGACGGTGTAATTCTTATCATAATCATTGGACCATGACCAATTTAGTCTCAATGTAAAGCCCAATTAATTATTATGATATCCTGAAAATATGAGATCAATCCGATGAAAAATAAGAAATCAGTGTACTTTGTGTAAACTATGTCATGTACTTTGTGTAAACCATGTCATTTACTGGTTTGTACAACGCTCGATACATGTAGATCCCATGTACAAACCAGTATGGTTTACGCAAAGTACGCTAGTTTTCTTATTTTGCATCGGATTGATCATATATTTTCAGGATATCATAATATTTAATTGGGCTTTACATTGAGACTAAATTGGTCATGGTCCAATGATTATAATAAGAATTACACCGTCATGAAACAGAGTCCTACTTTTTTTTGATATACCCTATAGGACTTGAAAGCATAGACAAATTACATGTTGTTGTTTGACAAAGTCGCGGATCAGAGATGGGGGGGGGGGGGGGGGGGGGGCTGTCATATTTCATACAATGTGATTTTACCCTAAGTGTCGTTAATCAGAATTTTTCCTGAGGAAGGTTTCAGCCATGTGCTGATTCCAAAAATGTCACTCTTATCATGCTCCTATTGACCTCACTCACGACATTTTGGCCGTTACACCGGGCATCTATCCTGTGTAATTCTTCATCCCTATAACACGGTGCAATGACGTCAGGGCATATTCCAATAGTAAAACCTTATCGCGCGCGTGATTGCAATTCGCTTGCGATAGCGTCAGTGTTCATACGCAATACAATATAAATCCCGATATTTCGCGCGTAAATAATATGCATTGATCACTAGAATACCGGTATGCTTTGACATCATTGCACAGAGGTCGTTGAGCGAATCGCAACATAGACAGAGCCTATAGGAAATTAGAATTTTCCACGAGGCAGACGTCTGCAGAAGACATTCCAAAATTACACAAAATGTTCAAAACTGTCAACATTATTGAATTTCATGACCATAATATTTGGAATAACCATGAGAATAACCATGAGAAATTCGTTCAAGCAAGGTTTTTTATATAGTTTCAGCAATCGCTTGCGCTTGGGGATGTTGAGCGTAATACTAGTTCACCTTTTTCACACCATAAACTCATTTGCATCGTGTCAGAGGCCAAATAACCACTGTTCTTATTGCAGTCGTTTTATTATTGACATTATGTTGATCGAGAATCGAGATACCCGGATTGAGATACTCCAGATCTGGTCTTCCCGAAGCCGTGTCTGTGTGCGTATATCTGAAATCAGAAGTCACCGCAAGTTCACCGTATGGTTATCATGAAAAGAAACATTTGCGGTATGGCATACTATATAGATAGAGCTGTGACCTTGTCATGTGTTGAGTCCAAGTTCACTTGTCCTCTTCAACACCTTTACAAACTACGGAGTCAACAGTAGTTTTGGAATCCAGTTTGAACGGACTCACGCGATCGTTTGAATTGTCTCCATCACAGGTTTCCACGTTTCCTTCCGGAAGCGATGGATCCTTCTTGTTCTCTTTTTTGTACTTCATTCTTCTATTCTGAAACCAAATTTTGATCTGACGTTCGGTGAGCTGTAACAGATGAGAGAGTTCGATCCTTCGTCGCCTCGTCAGGTAGCGGTTAAAGTGAAACTCCTTTTCAAGTTCTAAGGTCTGAAATCGTGTGTAAGTTTGGCGGCATCGCTTTCTTCCGATTTCCATTCCCGGATTACCTGTGATAATGGAGAAAAGAAGAACAACAACAAATACCTCTCGTCAGAATAATTAAACAATGTAGTTATGGGCGCAACTGCTGAAAACACAATGGTTTCTTCAGACAGCTCTATAAATTGTCGAGTCTCCATTACCATGTTTACAGCAGTGAATCGATGCAGAAGAACGTGGGCGCGAACACGGCTCGCATCTGTGGCGTAGCGTTCATATTGGCAAGGCAATGCAAGGGGAAAGAAATAAAAGTGAACCGACAAGACTTTACCGATTAAACAAATGCGCGCCACTAATTTTGCTATGATTGAGGTGCATTTTGGCTTTGAACAAGCTTCTAAAAACTAAAATAATTTTTTTTTGGGCACATGTGCGTGTAGCGCGCGAAAAACTGCTATTCATATACATTTTAGCGTTATAATTCCATGATTTCCCTCAAATGAACCGACAGTATCAATATCAACCGACAGACTCAATTGATTTTATTATTATTTTCTTGGAGGGGAGGTTGGGGGCGATGGCTACTCCATTGGTTCGCATAACGCAACAAGACATGCGTGATTCGTGCATATACCAGCATCTCGCATCTCATTGGAGTAGCCTACTTTTGTTTCGCATCTCGCCAATTTGGAACTGACTAAGTATAGACACTAATATGTATATAAGTTTAATAGTGTGTCTATGTTTTGTTACGTCTTGCTCTTGGCTGAGCTCTTGGTTAAGTCAGAGAATAGAACAGGTCTGCGACGCAGAGATATCGGAAAGATTCCCTAATGCACTAACTTTGTGATTGATCACTGATGGCGAGAAAAGAGACACAATGCCAAAGATGTATCAAAATCCAAACTTTATTGGGATAAACATAATCTAAATTAATCACAGAACTTTAAAATGTTAATAATGTTTGTTTGTCGACATATGTCCCACTATCACCCCTTCCTTCAAAATCTTGTCTACGAAAAATAAATGTTGTGAGTTGTGATGATATTTTGTGTATAATTTCAATATTGTCAGCCCTTGACACACTGACTGGTCAATCGGATGTGTTACCGGTCTATATCATGTATATGGTAACTAAACATTTACTTAACAGTGTTCATCTATGTAAAGAACATTCAATTGTTCTAGTTATGTAGTTGCACAAGTGTTTGCTATTTTCGATCCAATGAGGAAGTTTTTTTCACAATAAAAATATGACTTCCGAACAATATTTCCGAAGACCGGACGTGAATGCGTAAACATCCGCGATTTTTGTACAGAAATTGTTTATATATACTGATAATCATTATATGATCGAAATATTGCTTTGACCATGTTGACCATGTCTAGCTTTACTCAGGGCTGGACTTTAGCACCCGCCCACCCGCCCATGGCAGGTAAATTTGGCGTCGGGCGGGTAAAATTGCAAAAGTACCCGTCCGACTGACTGGCGGTTACCTTTTTTCAAACTATCAAAGTGAAGATTCCTCAATTTACTTTTAGTTGTTCAGATCTTAAAAAACACTGTAAAATGCCTGATTGATTTTTTAAAAATTAAATGAATAATTTGAAATCCTCAAGTTTGTTTTGCGAACTGATTTTTGTTGTTGAAAATTCAACCCACATATTACGCCATTTGGTGCACATTGTTGACACTTTTAGGCAGTAGGGAAACGCTAGAATAAGCGTCAAAGCTTAGCAGAAATTGGTAATTCTGATTCACGTTCTGCTGCGATCAGGCTGGCGCTTGGATTACGCTGAAACATTATCAAAAGGCCAAGCCAATCGCATCAAGATCTCCACGAACCCCTCGGTGACGCAGTGGGAACTGGCTGGGACGTGAGAGGGTCGTGAGAGGGTCCCCATGGTCGCCCTTGAGCGCCAGTGCACCGCCAGTGCACCGCGCTTGTTTTGTGCATGGACAAAACAAGCACGGAGGTTCGGCGCCTTCAGAGCGTTGTCCTGTCCTGTCCTGTCGTTCTATGCACATGTTCACTTGTCAAACTCCAAGAACAGACTGAGCATCATTTAGACAAAGACATGTGTATATGGATGGAGTCCAATCACTTGGATTATTAAGTTTAACAGGTGTTTGGTATTGTACTTGGGGTGAGGATTTTAATAATATTGACCTGTTTTGACAAATTGAATGTTATAACATTGGTCATCCCAAACCACACCCACTATATAAGAATAAGACATCTTGTATACTGCACATGTATGGCAAAACTATTGGAAATGTGCGGAATACAACACACGCCAATTGATTTAAAAAGAAAAAAACCCCAAAGGATCATGCAATTTGCCTGGAACATTTGAAAATCGTTATTCAACCATAAGATGAGCCAACTTTTTTTGGGTAAAAAAACCTCATCTTTTCATAACTTGTCAAATCGTAAAATCATTCTGGAATATCTTTAAAAGGTGGGTTAAAGGTCAAACAAATGTGGACTTAAATATGAATCCATTAACAATACTTTTTGGATCAAATTTGGGTTTCACCCTAACATTGATAATGACAATGGCGAAATTCCATATTTATAGAGCAATGATGACAGAAAAACAGCCGGATTGAAACTTTTTTAAACACGAAATTAAGTATTATTACAATATTCTAAAATACCAAGCCACATGTAATTCAGATTTGAATACATTTCTGGAAAAATGGCATAAATGGCAAAGTCTCTGCACTGATTAACGGATAAGTTTCATTTACATTATGCATTGTATCACTTTATTATATGAATGGTGCTTACATGTATTTTATTCTTGTTTATTATGTATCGTTACTTTGATTATACCATAATGTTTGGTGAATGTCAATCAAATATTCTATTCTATTCTATATTTGTCAATATGTTACCCATGTAAAAAAATGTATGTAGCTTAAGGTCACTGAGTAAGTGACAGTACTATGTTTATATCAGCTGTCAAGAAGGAATTAAAAAAAAAAAAAAAAAAAAAATGAGCCAACATAAATATATCTAAATATATTGTTCTTTTGCATTTTAATTGCATTCTATGTACAAAAATACTAAATAATCTTGATGTCTTTACAAGTTATATTCATGTTGCATAGGCACTAATGCCCAATGTTGAACTTATAAAAACGTGTTTTATTGATGGAGGGGAAAATATGAGAACATTTGAGGATCCGGCACCCCGGCATTTTGTATTGGAATTAGGTGGGTGTTTTTTGTTGCCAGGGGGACATCAATTATTGTTAGTTAACATTGCTCGATTTTTGTCTCAGGCTGGTCAGGAAGAAAGGGTAACTATTATATTTTAAAATATTACATTAAAATGTAACAACTGTATAACATAAAGAGAAGTGAGGATTGTTAATAAAACTTTTGCTTGAAAAACAAACAAAAACAAAACCATTGCTCGGGTTTTCACCGGTTGATGACGCGGGCACGAACATAGTGTTAAATATAGGATATAATATCCACATAAAAAATCTCATACAAAATAGCACTAACGTTAAATGTAAACGCGTACATTGCAATGCTTGTGTTGTGAGCCATAAGATGCCACGAAATTCTCTGACGATCTATGTCCAATGTACGTTAAAATAATTCATTTTGCGGCAACTTATGCCAATCTTTTAAACAAATTGCAATTCCAATAATTTCAGGTCTTGTGTGCTGCACTGGCAATAATTATACCATAAGAATCTTAACAGCTAAAACAGATCACCGTGTAAAACGCTTAGCCGGTTTCACTGTATTAAACTTACACGATTAGTAATTTAATATCGGTTAATGGGTAATTAAGGGCCTCTTAATAACACATTTCACGGCAATAATACTCATCATAAACACGATAAACGGTAGTGGATTTCTTCCTGAATAGCGTTACAAGTCAATATGCTCCACGACATGGGATCTTATATACATGTATCTCACGCTGTATTTAACGTGCTTAATTTGTCAGATGTATCAAACAAACTAGCCTCGTGTGTACTTCAATGTGTTATAGCACAGATAGTTTTGACTATCTGTGGTTATAGATAACATTGTTCGGATTTGTTCTTAGGCTGGTCAGCAGAAAGGGTAACTATATATTATATTTTAAAATATTACATTAAAATGATAACAACTATATAACACATTTATGAAATTGTGTGAATGTACATGATGCTGTAAAGAGAATAAGACGCGTGTGCCACGCGCCAATATAGACAACACAAATACATGCATTATGATTTATTTACAATGGAAGTATGGATGAACCAACATTATATAATGACTATAGTCTGTTTCACTTTCACGAGACAGTTACGTGACTACGCCATACTGGTCGCAGTGAATAAACGCGCGCGCCCCTTAGGCGCTGGCGTTTACAAACATAGTCTAACTACTTAGAGACCTCTCATTACGCATACCAATAAACGCAATTCGTCGTTGAAGTAAAAATAGTACCGTCACCATGGCGATATTGTCGGATTGTCGGGGGCGTACCATGGGCGCATCGAATTTCTAGCGCAGCTTGTGTGAGGGCGTAAACCAATATCACGCAACCATGAATACACGCATGATGTTTACAAACACGAGTACAGAAACAGAAGATACGCGTGCGTAAGTACTGCGCCTGTAAAGTTACCTCGCTGTCCAGAGGAAGGGAAATATACTATATGCTATTAGGGCCCTACATTTCAATGTAGCGTCCGAGCTAGGCCAGTTCTCAACAAATCACGGGACAAATTAACAAAGGAAAAACATATAATTTACCAATTTTGATGCATCGTACACGTTGAATCGCTTGCGTTAATGTTTAAAACTATTGCATACAAATGATAATACTTCTACACAAACCAGTTATGTTAAAGCTACCCCAGAGGTAAGCTTATTTACTGTTGTGAGAAATAATAATCTCAAAAAAACCAAAACAGTTATGTTAACCTTTACTGTAACCTTTTTACTGGATCAAAATTGGTAAATTTCACATTGTCAAGAGTTTGGTATCAAGAGATGTCTAACATTTTGGGTCATCTTTCTACCCACGAATGTTAAGGCCTGTTACTAATTTCTGAAAATATTTGCTGATGGGGAAAACGCGTTTAATTTTGATTGCCATGATTGTTTGTTGTGCAGTTCGTCGTCTTATTGTCATAGGGGAGGATGGGGCAACTGGTCCGGTTAAGCATAAAGATTAAAGCATGTGTAAATATTTATGCAATTGCTATGGAAATATCACCCATGTAACTGTTAACATATAACATATATTATCAAAGTTAAAAAATATTTAAAGAAAAGGCCTTTAACTGAAAACTTTACTTGGCGTGGACCAGATACCCATCAATGGGGCAACTGGTCTTATATGTTCCAACGGTTAGAATACACAGAAATCAGTAAATGACATCACGGAAACTAGGCAGTATTTTTTTTTTCAAACACATTTCCATATTAATTAACGTGTAAAAAGGATACATGTCTCATGAAACCCATGTTTTATACAGTTTTCGTGGTTAATGTGTAAATATAGCAGTAATACTAATCAATGGTGTATACAGCAAGCAACATTTTCGACTGCACATTTTTTAGATAAAACGGTATGAACCTATAAAATGGTTACACGATTGTGCTATTCAGATGCCCCATACATTTGTCTATACCCCTTTCTTTAATGATTTTATTTATTTGGATAAAATACATAAATCATGATATTTCGTCATTGCAAATATCTTTACTGACACCATTCAAAATATGTAAAGATGTAATTCATAATACCGAGGTTTTAAACCATTCTAAAGCAATTTCATGTAATATATTGTAATCATTCAATAGCAGAAATAGTTGTATTATACCCAAAATACCCCCAAAATGTCTAAGAACTACAAAGAATGTGAATTATTTCATATTATATTCACATTACAATACCGAGTCACGTTTTATTGACACTAACAACTAATTTTCAAAATGAATTTTACAATTTTGATCAAGTTTTTGCAGGTGGACCAGTTGCCCCATACCCCTTTGGACCACTTGCCCCAACAAATGAATCAGCACTTTGTCGAGATGAAACATTATTCAAGCACGTCTGTGACGTATTACATGTTACGCTAAAATGTTTTTAGAAATACCACCATTTGTCATAATAATCAATAACTCCAAAACATTTCAGAAAAAGGCAAAACTGCATTTTTGATTTTAGCCATTACACAGTTTTCTGTAGCCACCGAGTATCTTTAAATTTGCAATTATTACGGCGTTCGGGTCCTACAAGTAGACGAGTGTCTTTAGATCAAATGAGAAATGGTATACTTTGTTATTTGCAAATTAATAAACTAATATAACTCTACCAATTTAATACTCGTGATAATGATTTAAGTTGAAGCATTCTTTAAATGATAACATTGAGCGCAAATCCAAACCACCAATGTCCCAAGTTAGCAACATGCGCCATATTTACTGTTGCATATCTAACAATCATATAAAGTACATTAAATATGATCTAAACCCATCTTCATAAATCGCCCATACTATCTGTGAATTTTCAATAAGTCACTCAATGAGGTGGCTTCAAAGATCTGGAGAATATCACATGTGTAAATACCCTAAAGTTGCAAATGTTTTGGAATGTAGAAGGTAAGGATATATGTGGTTTTGATTTCATAACAAGGTTTTTTAGAACACTTATTTAATCATGTCCGTGCACAACGTAATCATCGACGAATGAAGATAACATTTAACCGGGTTTCATCCAGTTACAGTAAATAAAATAGGTTTAAAACATGCGTGGAGTAGTTAATAACCGATATGATAAAGGGATAAAGATTTTAAATTGTTTTCGATTGTCAGTTACAGTAAACATAACTTTGAAAAGAGTCAAGTGGCTAAAACTAATTCTTCGAATATGCACCAGGATAAGACGCTTGATGATAAAACGCTTGATGTTACAATTGACGTGGTTCTTTCAAAAATAATATGTAGGCGCTACGATTTCCGTGGTTAGGAGGCAAAGGATCTTGAGCTCCTCCCATATACATGACATAGCCTAATTCATGTAATTCGTACGCTATAATATACCGGTATTCTTAAACAGCTAAGAAAGTTAAGCAATCTCATGGTTTTCAGAGAAATCGGCGACAATTACATGACACAATAATTATAACCCGGGAAGGTAGGGCTTACGTTTAAACAGTGCGACCGACCTTCACAATGCGTGGTTTGCTCCATAACGCGCACTTCTGCAGTGCGTCTTTGGCGCCTTTCCTGCGATTATGCCGGCGCCGCGACGCTTACGCATGGTGTACTCATGGCATGGGATTGGATGGAATGTTTGTGGGTTATTCGATCCTAGCAGGGGTTAAAGTTGTCAAATGTGGACAATAAAATGTACTTATTTCTTTGATAAATGTCTAAAAGTATGATTGTTTAAGAATGAGAATAAATGTATTGTTTTTAGACCGTACCCGTGTTGTATTTTTGACATAAATGCGTTCGGTATAGTATTAATTTTTGCGTAGAACAACTCCGCTTGCGGCGTCGATCGTCCGCATTTATGTCAGACAATATAACACGGGTACTGTCTAAAAACAAAACCTTTATTCCCTAAATATATTGTAGTGGACCGAAAATAGCACATAACACTTTACCAAGTCTAGTTAAAACTAAGACAATTAATATAATACACTAAACTAAACTAAACGCATTTAACCTACCCCTATCAAAAGTAAACTTCCAATGACCTTATTTCAAAAGTGGGTCGATCTTTAAGAAGTGTGATATTGAAAGTGCAACAATTGTTTGATTCCAAATTAAGTACATTGTTCTGTAGCCTATATCCTATGAGTATTGCTCAATCCATAACTGGACATTTTAAAGAAGAGGCAAGCATTTGCTACTTTGAGTTTGAAAGCGAATGTCTATAATACCGGCGTAAAATTCAACATTATTCAAATAAAATGTTCTGATAAATGGTATATCATCCATAGGGGAATATGGGGCAACTGGTCCAAAATGTTTTTGTTATGGGATGGGCATACTGCTTTATTTTGAACAGTACAACTTACGTTGACACGTGACATATATCCTTACCCTCTATATGCCAAAACATTTGCAACTTAAGGGTATTTTCACACGTGATATTCTCCAGATCTTTGAAGCCGTCTCCTTGAGTGACTGATTGAAAATTCACAGATAGTATGGGCGATTTATATAGATGAGTTTAAATCATGTTTGATGTACTTTTGCAACAGTAAAAATATTCATGCAGTACAGTCATCGTAAGATGCGAAGTGCATTGATTGCAGTCGATTGGTGCTATTTTGTTTATGTGCTCGGAGACTTTCCGAAATATGATTAAACCATAGGTTGTGATTGTAACGATCGATAAATGGCACATGTTGCTAACTTGGGACATTGGTGGTTTTGATTGGCGGTCAATATTATCATTTAACGAATGCTACAAATTATATCATTATCATGGATATTAATTCGATAGAGTTATTAGTTTATGTAATTGCAAATAACAAAGTATACCATTTCTTATTTTAGCTGTAGACCTTCGTCTACTTTTAGGACGCGAACGCCGTAATAATTGTGAATTCAAATATGCTCGCTGGCTACAGAAAACTGTTAATGGTTAAAAACAAAAATGCAGTTTTGAATGGTGTCTGTAAAGATATTTGTAATGAAGAAATACCATGATTTATTGTATTGTATTCACTTCTTTTTGTGTATATTAACTATTGGGTCATCATTGTCATATTGTGACTAACTTCCCCAGTGACATGTCAAGCTTGCTAATTATCAAGATAGCTTATTATAAGTACTAAATGATGATATGAAGTAATTAAAAACATTGAAAGAAGTGTTATAGATAGACAAATGTATAGGGTGTCGGAACATCGCAATAACTAGGTTCATAACATTTTATCTAAAAATTGTGCAGTCGAAAACTTCGGTTGCTTTATACACCTTAGTATTATTACTGCTATACACGTTAATCACGAAAATTGTATAAAACATGGGTTTCATGAGACATGGTCCGTTTTTACACGTTAAATAATGTGTAAATATGTTTGTAAAGAAAATACTGCATAAATTCCGTGTTTTCATTCACTGATTTATATCATGAAATATGCTTTACTGGACCAGTTGCCCCATCCTCCTCTAGATATTTTCAAAAACAAACCAGCAAATCACAACTATCAATATTAGTATTTCTATCAATATATTATATTAGTATATTGTATTTCACATACTAACAACCTGGTTAAGTTGAGGAATTAATTTGATGTTAAATCAAATTGCCGACAAGACGATGGTTTTAACGCGTGGTAACACAAGTGCAGCGTATGCCGCGGTGTCCGTAGTTTACTTTTAGGCACGGGGAAATTCTTCAGCATTGTAATAATTATATTGAAGGCAATGTGATATTTATTCCAGCAAGCGCACCCCCAAACCATGCCCAAACACGTAGCTAGTAATGAACGGGCACAGTTGAAGATGTGATTCTACAAAATCTCCAGATATTGAAAACAAACTCGATTTTTTTTTTGTTGCTACAGAATGCATATGATAAAAGTTCAATACTGCAACCTCCTCATACGTGAAGATTTTTGCCGAGGGGCATGTATAAACGCGAAACCTTTTTTAACTTCGCAAATGAAAAATGCTACATCATGTATGCCCTATGTACAAGTTTTAAGACGCGTATCTTACAAAAAATGTTCTTAGAAGAAATCACGCTTCTTCAGTTCACCTGATATTACGGACACAATTTGGGGTAAATAAATGGTTGGAAATGTGTGTTTAATTACCAATTAAAGTTTAATATCAATATCAGTCCGTCAACTGATTTGTTGGACAAAACGTTTAATTGCAGAAGTTGAAATCATCAATTCGAAACCTACTTTTGCCAGTACTAAGTTTTTAATTGAAAATGTTAAAAGTGCAAAGTAATTACGATAAATAATGAACTATTGCCAGATGGGTGTTTAAAAAGTAAATAAACAAGTTTAAATCTAAGATAATACATAATTATATATTTTCTTACCAGGCATGCTTAGCCAAGGGTAGTTATGATGAGGATTTTGTGGTGACGTCTCCATTGGGTAATTATTGTTCATCGCATCTTGTGCCGTCATCCCTCCGTAACTAACTCCAGCATGAGATTGCTCCGTAACATCCCCACCTCCGCCACCAGAGTTTTGCCAGTAGTAGGCCGCGGCCACCGCATTCGCCGTGGCAACCGAGTTACCGCTATTCTGCACACTCAGGTGACCCGTTGGATAAGAGCCGCTGCAGTTGGACCCGGGATGATCATAGTTCATGGTGGATGTTGGAAAACCAGACACGAAGCCACCTGTCGTTGTAGACTGTTGCGGGTGATGGACGGGAGAGGTGTTCATGATACCCCCTGAGGCGGCTCCTCCTGTGCCGCTGACACTGCCGAAGTTTGCTGGAGAATGCGGAGCGTAGGTTCCTTTACTACCCGCCTTAGCGCAAGATGGTAATTCATAGACACCTGCAGCAGCACTCGTGGGGTAAAAAGAGTCACTTGTTTGGTACTTAAATAGAGAGTTCACAAAATGCGGACTTGTCGTCATCATTGTATAATTATAGTGCTATGTTGGTATATTGTAGTCGTTTAATGTTTTCACTGGGGTTTGTTACTTTATTTAATAAAAGTCACAAAATTCCATTAAAGTCATCCACATTCGATTATACCTCTATCAGATGGTCGATACAAATGATACTGAATGCATAGCGTCACGCGTTATATACCCTTGTTGAAGTTGCTCCACGAAGAAAAAAAGGCCAACAACACCAAAATAGATAATAGATGTCTATGCATTATAAAAGCTTGCCATTTATTTTCCGCTTGGTTTTGCACGCTAACTATTGATATGTGACTACTATACGTATCTGAGTTATCCAATAGGGATAGAGACTAACCAATCACCATGACTAGTGGTTCGTGACCACGTTAATTAAGTTGAGTTGGAACTTAGTCCCTTGTTGATGCCTTTTTGTGTGTATGTTTGTGTAGATGTTACATTTACTGTCTATTTGCATTTTGCACTCGGAAGTTGTTTGTCCTGAGAAATCCCGGTTTTACCAGTATTACACCGGGTGGTGGGTTTCCCGTCCACCGGAAGGACAATTCCGAGTTAGTAGAGGCATACATATACCTCTCAAGGATCTATGGTACTAGAGCCTACTCATATTAATTATTATGTTATTAGCTGACATCACCAATCACAACAAAGAGCATTTTAAACATTCAAACTTGAGCTATTAACTTTAAATGGAAGAAAAGCAGAATTGTATCAAAATTCCTCTCCAAATTGTGGATCTATAAATGCAGAGATTGTCATGGATTGAAGCGTATACTGGTGGTATTCAGTATGTTCATATAGTACTTTTAAGCATTTAAAGTGTAGGCATGTATTAATATTATAATACACAATATTAAATTGCTTAGATGGTTTTTAATCTCCAAATCACATTGGATAATTGGTTACTTAGAGGCAAAATAAATAAATAAACATGTTTAGCGTCCCTCCCGCTTCCTTTTTTGGGTTCGCTTCAATTTTCATTAATTTTTTTCTCAGGTGTTTCAGTTTTTGAGATGTTTTTAACAGGTGTGTTTCTTTCTTGCATTTTAAACAAGTTTTGTGGTAACCAACCCCTCATCAGAACCTTGAAATAAAAACACTGAGGCCACATCCTCTATAATAATACACATCTTTCTGCATTCATCATGCTTATAACCCTAATAATCCTGTTGCACCACACGGCAACAGGACGGCCAACAGCACTTGGCTTGCGCGTGCACACAAGTTCCATCTCATGTCACCGGTGGCGATGTTCGTTACCGTAAACAACATTTGATACCTGACGGAGTAAAGCGCATAGCACATGTACATTGTACAGCAATACATTTATACAGTGAGTGTGTACGGTTAATAAATTCGCTCACCGGTGCTCATGTAGCACTGAGACCCCACGTATACATGGTCTCCGAATTTGTAGTCTGGGAAGCCCTCCCCCGTGGCTGGGTGGTGATACGTAGCTCGCTTGTCACGCCTGCGGCCCGGGTTCAATTCCCGGGACCGGCGGATAATTGTTTTAGTTTTTTATTTAACCCCCTCCCTGTTCTTCGTTCCATTCCCACTGACACGTTTCTAGGGTTGGGGTTAAGGTTTGCAAAGTTTATCGCTAATAAGGGCCATTTTGTGCTATTAAGTTTAAAAACAAAAAACAAACAAAAAAGGGCCTCCTCCAAAAAAAAGTCCGGACGCTAAACATTGTTTTTTACATTTCCTTAATAGAACATTTTCAAATATCCTTGTTAAACATTTTCCATGGATTAGATACGTTTTTAACAACCGAATCAAAGAAAGGCTTTAATTCATGACGGGAATTCATAACAAGTAGAAAGGTTTAAACGAGCTTTCGTCTGAATTCGCTCTCCTGAGTTCATCGTTGGTTTAAACCTATCTACTATAATTAATAATAGGAGGCCCTTTTTTGTTTGTTGGTTTTTTAAAACTTGTTAGCACAAATTTGCCCTTATTGGCGATAAAACTTTTCTGGAACTCTTTAGAGGAAAAATTAAGAAAATCCAAATCTTTTAAGCACTTCCGTAAACAATTAAAACACAACCTCATATCAAATTACAATTAGATTATTTTTGTTTGTGTACTGTCCTTAAACCTAAAATATCTCAAAGTTTTATATCCCATATTCATTAGATTCTTTTCGAGTACTGTCCTTCGTCTTGTCCGTTAGTCTATTTCGATGTTGTAACTTTTTGTTTGCTAGGGGAAAGGCAACTAACAAGCCTTATTGGCCTTCGTGCCTTTTCCTCCATAATGTTATACCGCTGTATTGTAATTGTGTATGTTGATATTATTGTTGATGTTTGTAAATGTTTGTTATATATGGAAATAAATGATGATGATGATGATGATTAATAATATACCAACTTTTGAGAATAGAGTCCACTATAATCGTAAATGTCATCATTTGGGACCGTGATTCCCGAGGTCGTGGTCCCTATATTATCATCCTTTCTCACCAACGGAAGCACCAAATGGCATGTTGTTTCAAAATTGCTAATGTCAATGATATTAATGATCTGTTTGAAAGTGTTTTGTTGTGATGGATGATTTTTGTGCTCGTGTCGGTTTTGTGCTCGTCGTGTCAGTGGGTGTTGACCAAATTGTAGAAGATAAAGAACTTAAAGTAATCAGCCTTTTTGGACACTAACATACACGTACCGTGGAAGGAACTTCTTTAAAAGAAAAAAGTCTATCATGAAATCAAAGACTGGTTCTGTTAACATGGTTAAAGTATTCTAGTTTGTGATGCGCCTAATGAAATACATTCATGCACTTTCAATACCGCAGACTTAATCGATCCAGTTATGAAGTAGGACAAGGCCATGTGTTTTGAACTCACCACCCAAAAATGGTGTGGCGTTGTATTGTTGGTGACGAATTGCCCATCTCTCTCTATTTACTCAACAACTAAATGTGGTAGAGCTATGATTTAGGTGTCATTCGAAAGCCTATTTATCTAGCTACATTGTGTGAATAAATCAGGTGTTTCCATAACTGTTTGGATGAGATATGATTAATTTTATTTCGAAAGTCAGGGGCGGTGGCGGTGGCGATGTGTACAGTCTCTATGGGGAATATAGAAAATGTTCACAAATTCTACGTTCAATTTACAATAACTCCTCATTCCTGTATGGTACAAACATGATTTTGCTCTCATTTTATAGATTGTTTTATATTCTATAAGTTTCTGTTTCAACAAACGTGTCAACTATTATGTAACAATTGTATAATCATGAATCGATTGCATTGTCCTTGGCTTTCTCCCTATTCGCTGCACAGTGAACCTACCCTAATTCATCGGTTTTACATACATGACTATTACAAAAAAGTTTTCAAAATATCAAAATAATAAATTTTTGGAAAGCTCTCAAATAGGGGAATTCAAAAATAGCGTTTAAATCAGGATACACTGCAAAAAGGTTGCTTAAATATTTACTCAACATTTTACACAACGTTGTTGAAGTATGCAACCGCTTAACAGTTGTGTAAAATTTACCCAACACCGTTGGATAACATGTTTTCACCAACAGTTGAACAATTCCAGTTACTCAGCAGTTGCACAATTTTAATTACACAACAGTTGGGTATTATTAATTAACCATTTGTTGGGCATTTTGTGACTGTTGCTTAATTTGTGAATTTGAGCATTTTTGTATAGCAACTGTTGCTTAATTTATCAAATAAAGCCATATGTTGGGTATTTTATTTGTGTCAAGTTTTTATTATATATAACACGCGGTAGGCAAAATTCTGGGCGATGCAGCAGAACTACATACATCACTTCCTCCCGGTAGTGAACCGGTAACTTGTAATGGGAATTCTAGGCGATGCAGCAGAGCTACATACACTATTCCCATTCAGTAATGAATCTGTTATTTATTTTAACATGTTATTAAACTATAGGCTTATACATGATATCTGACATGACATCTCTTATCAATGGTGTTATTACTGTGAAGTGTGAACGTTTGCCAAACGTAGTCTTGCTATCTGGGTATGAAGGTATAAATAGTCCATATTATATAATACATAAACATATTTATGTGATTCTTTTGGTGCAAAATAGATCACATGACATGAACTATTCAGTATGTCCATGTCGTGTATTTTTTTGGCTATAAAAATCGACTATTCAATATTCATCGCTAGGGACGTCGCTATAACACCGTTGAAATGATATTCATAAACAAATAATGTCAAACAAGGATGGCAATTCAAACTATTTTCAGTGTATTCCGTTTTGGATGCCAAGACAGAATAAATCTAATTGTGGTCCTGCGCTGCAAAAAGGTTGCTTAAATATTTACTCAACATTTTACACAACGTTGTTCAAGTATGCAACCGCTCAACTGTTAAAGGAGGTGTCCCGCAAGCATAAAAGTGTGCATTTTATGTTAGAAATATAACTATCGAGCCCAACTTTTGTAATGATATAGAAGAAAACACCACACTTATGTCAAAAACAAATAAAAACCGCAATCTCTCAACATGCTCTTTTTAAAATTCGCGGCGATCAAAAGTCCCAGTGTCGATGATGTCATAGTTGTACAATACACATGCGCAAATTTGAGCACCGATACCCATGACGTCATCGACACCGGGACTTTCAATCGCCGCGAATTTTAAAAAGTGCATGTTGAGTGATGGCAGTTTTTATTCATTTTTGTGACTAGTACGGTGTTTTGTTCTATATAATTACGTAACTTCGGCTCGATAAATATGTTTCTAACAAATAATGCTCAATGTTGTGCTTGCGGGACCATTCCTTTAAGTAAAATTAGCCCACCGTTGGATAACATGTTTTCACCAACAGTTGAACAATTCTAGTTACTCAAAAGTTAGACAATTATATTCACTCAACAGTTGTTCAAGTATGCAACAGCTCACGAAATTGGCTTTTTTTTGGACAACAGTTGCCTAAAATTCACATGTGCGTAACTTGCATCAACTGTTGCGTGATTGTCCTCAATGCTCATGTAACAGTTGCCAAAGTGGAATATTTTACGCAACATATTTTAGCAACAGAAGCAGTTTCCACCAACATTTTAAGGACATCGTTTTTGACGAATTGCTCAACGCTGGGGATTTTTTACTTTTATACAACGCCTAACTTTCTACATATATTGAATGAATTTTAATCAACACGTCAACCAACGGATGATAAAAGTACTTTTAGCAACGTATTTTAAGCAACCTTTTTGCAGTATAGGGTGCATACCTAAAAGAACACATTTGTAAACTCTGAACAATATGAAATTTAAACGTTTGTGCTCATTCACTTCCCGATATAATATATTTCAACAAGTTACCCTTGACAACCATTATTTTCTGATGGGTAATTGCATGAGGAACTAATATAGTAATATGCACAGTCAAATTATGATTGGGATTGGTATAAAAATATTATTGAGCTTTAATCAAAATATGAAGAGAAAAAAAATAAATCGTTATTTGTTGAACATTCTTAATCGCAACATATTAGCATTAGGTCCTATCTAAATTCCAATATCATAATTTATTTGGATTTCTTGTGAGATTTCCTTTCAGAAAATATACTTTTTATGGGGTAGAACAAGTAGTTATTGCAATATGCTAATTCGAAATGGGGTAAAATGTAAAAATCTGGATATGCAACGGGAAGGGTGGCGAGTTCAAAACACATGGCCGCAAAAGAAAACTAACATGACAAATGTGTAGGTTTAATGTTTACAATTGTGGTGAGAAAATCTCACATAGTTATTACTTCCGTATGTACAAGGTGTCCCGAAAAAGGTCTGAATACAGAAATACTGAAATTGGTTTCCGATTGGCGTTAGTCATTTTGTGGTGTTTGTTACCCAACTATTGCTACCTAGCGACGGTAGCAGTAGGTAATCCCTCACTACCCATATGTTTTGATAAAGGCAACAGTGGTTGCCATAACATCCACAATAAAGTATGTGGAAATTGGATTAGATATAGGATAGTGAACCTTACTTATATGCACAGGCCTATACAACCAATCCTGATGATTTTTTTCAACAGCACGGATAACCTCTTCTGGAACACTTTGTAGCATTCCATACATCCTGTGGCAATGTTCAATATACGGAAATCAATGGATAACATAGGACTTTATTTTAAGAATGGTGCTATTTTGGGATATTTGCGTTGTTTTACCAATATAGGTCCAGAGCCTGTCACGATTTCAACCCATAAAGTACAGAGGGTTTGATCCCCTAAAGTAACTTCTAAGAAATTAATTTGTTTGTGGTCAGAAATAATCCCTCAGCTCGGTCTAGACCCCAGACCCCCTGAAAATACTACATGGGTCTAATTGCAAAAATGTTCAGATTATGTAATGCTACGTAACTGTTCCTGAGTTCACACGGAGCACAAAATCAATGGTTGTATTTACACTAGATGTTTAGTTGTCAAGGTACGAGTCAAAATAGGCCAAAGGTCAACATTTTTAGTGTATCCTTGGTGTAGGATATTCATGAAATAGACTTGTGTTAAGACCCTATTACTGAATAAAGGCCCGTTCATACTCGCGTCGTCGCTGGATAAAAGTTGACATAGCTTCAACTCCTGTGCCGATATAGCCGTCGACATCGGGCGATGCGCAACGACAGGAGTATGAACGTACCTTAAAGCTGTATAATCCTTTAAACCTTTCACAAAAGATTTTGTGCTAGGCTAATTTCGTGCATTCTGATCTTACACTGGATAAACCACATTTTCCTAAAATTCTTTATACAGAGGTCAATTTTACAAAATGCTCCGATTTTAATGATAATGGTCTCAAATTGGTCAGATGGGTACAACAAGCCACAAAAGAATAGTTTGCCATATCTACAAGTTAAGCATCTACACTGTAAGAGCGTTGGGTAAAAAAGCATGGATATTTGTTGGGTAAACTATATTTCCTTATTTGTTTGTTGGTAAATATTTAGCTAACATATGGGCAACTTTTGGAGTTGGTTAAAATATGAAGGTACCTAATGTTGGTGAATTCGTGAAAACCAGAAGTTGGGTAAAATATTCCCAGTTGTTGGTTTCTTTCATTTCCTCATCAAACCACGCGATCAAATACCCAACAGTTGCATATTATTTACTCATTATTTGGGCAATTATCGAATTGCCCGCGAAAAGTATACGATTTTCGCTGGATTTTGCAGTTTGCACACGTCCACGACGGCACTCATCAATGATGTCGGGCGACGAAGTAACGACCCTGTTGTGTTTCTTGGCGCTTTGGGGACAATATTATCAGTATATTTGAAGGTAAGGCAAATAATTTATAATCAATCGTAATGTGTAAACTTATAGATACTGTGGACAGTGTAGCTAAGCCTATAAGCTTACACTCAATTCACTGAGGCCACAATTAGCCATGCCCGACTGTCGAGCCATTGACATACTGTGCATTATTATCCGGGGCGCAATGTGGCTCGACAGTCGGGCATGGCTATAGCCTCAGATAGTATTGATTGTAAGCTTATAGGGTTAGCGATATCTTATTCATTCCATCATCACTGTCCACAGTATCTATAAGTTTACACATTACTATTGATTATAAATTATTTGCCTTACCTTCAATTCACCTGCCCTTACCTTCAATTCATCTGTTTACATGATATCCTTAATACAATTCTGTGTTTATTCACAACAGTTGATTACTAAATTGCCCAACAGATGTATAACATGTTTTGAAGCTTGCCCAACGATTGGTCAATGATACATGTAGTTAATCAATTTACCCATTTGTTGGTTAGGTATTTTCTACCCAACTGTTGGGGAAAATGCATACCCAACTGTTGGAGAAAAGCATTACCCAACAGCCGACTCGATTGTTCTTATTTCATGTTTAGATGTATATAGAGTTACACATCCATTAACTTCAGAAATGCATTCAATTTAAAGATTAGGCTTCAGAGAAATATTTGGGCAAAAACGTGTGTCATAAAGTTTAAAACAGCGCACAAATTGTAAAACAACGTAGACTTCAATATTGGATTATTATCATTTCTTTTTCAATATTCTTTTTGATATGGTGTTTTACATAATAAAAAGGGATTTTACGCCCGAGTTTTCTTCAACAAATTCTTTTTGGCCATGTTTCCTAAATGTTGAAAAAATAAATAGTAAAATGCATATTTTGATAAATAATCAGTTATCAGATAAATGAATTATTTTCAAAAAAGTATAGGAATAGGTTTAAATCACGCAATTGTTGTACAACTATTTGTGTTCAACGTGTAGTGCAATAACATCTCAAAAGGTAAGAAGTATTATGTTATAGTATGTTAACCTAAACCTATAATCGACGTTTCACAACCTACTTCTCTGGTTGTTTCTTCAGGAATGAAGATGTTATTGATCCAGTGTTTCTAGAGGATTTCTGGATCAGCTGATCGTATGCATGACTAAGTTGATAAGCCCCGCCCCGTCATTGTTCATGGCTATTTCACCTCTTCTTCTTATCCAGATGGATTCCCGTATCCATCTAGTGTATCTCTCGTTTTCTCGGTGTAGGATTTTTGCCCCCTCCCAGTGGATAACGTGGTTTTGGTCTGCGACATGATCTGTGATGGCAGACTTATATTGACTTAAATTCCCTGCACAAACTGTAAATCAACATATGTCGGAGAAACAGGAAGACAGTTTGGCACTCGAATGAAAGAACACAAAACCGAGTCGGACAAAGTCAGCAAAAAGTCGTTCACACGTGCTTCAAGAAAGGCATCAACATCAGAACAATATAAGTCTGCCATCACAGATCATGTCGCAGACCAAAACCACGTCATCCACTGGGAGGGGAATCATCAGTTAATGGGGGAATGGTAGCACGTACTAACATCTCTCGTAGGTTGCGAGGGCGTCTGTAGGCCAGGATGGGTGTGTCAGGAACTGCACGACGAAGACGAAGACGGTCTGATGTGTGGAGAATGTGGTGGTTAGTGTTGGTGATGTGACGTAGAGGAGGAAGGTTAGGATGAAATGTGGTAACAAGGGGAATCTTAGGGGTGGGGTCTTGGTTTCTAGACTTCTCCTGAAGGACTGTATGGCTCTATTACCAGATCACACGAATACAGACTGAATAGTGTTGGGACATTACTGTATTTGTGTACCCGGGTACCCGAGTACAAATTTGTGACCTAAATAACCTCGATTGACCCCATTCACCCCATACCATGCCCATGTAACTCCTATCTTGGTGTCTCAATTAATTGAGAAAATATATTTTCATTTATTTTAAACAACAATGACATACATTTTGGAATGCTTTATCGATCGACAAAATACCTAAATTCAGTAATTTTTTATATAATACAGCAAGATGAGTGTTGCCTGTTACATGATATAACAATAGAATAAATATTTTAAAAAAGAAGAAATAAATTTGGAAATTCAAGTCAGAAAAAAACACTTTTAGTTCACCATGTTCTCATGCAGGTGATCTGGTTTAAAGCTGTTGAGATGCATTCAAAACCTGATGTGTGTTATTATAGCCATCATTCAATACATATAGGCCTATACATCATCTTTTATTACCAAGTTACCCTGCATACGAACTAAAGCAGTCATTTTTTAACTCAAATTTCAAAATAATTTCTAAATCGAAATGAATTATATACAAATATTTCTAATGTTATATCATGTGACAGGCAACACTTCTTGTGCCATATTTAATTAACAAAATGTAAATAATGTACTGAATTTAGATGCTGTTTCTTAATAGTAATAAATTGTATTTTTACACCGAAAACGGTCCTCAAAAATCATACTTTTGATCAGAATAAATTAAATATTTTAGTAATAGGATCTAGGGTTATGAGTTACCAAGACTTTTTTTTTAATTTTCGGGTATTCGGGTACCTAATTTGGAAAAGAAGCTGTTCCAAGGCTTCCTTAAGTGATCATTGGAAGCTCGGGAACAGGTAAACATACGTTATGAATTATTTCTTAAGGAAGCCTCTGAACAGGTAAACATACGTTATGAATGGTCTCCTAAGGAAGCTATAGAATAGGGAAACATACGTTATGATTGATCGCTTAAGGAAGCTCGGGAACAGGTAAACATACGTTATGAAAAAAGAAGAAAAAAACTCGACCGACTGACCCTAAAACACACCAATAACGTCAGTTTACCTTCACATTGATTGTCAGCGTTGCTGGCTTGTCCGGGTACGGGTAGTACTAATTATTTCCTCATAATCTTTATAGCGAGGGATTTTAACACGCGTTGGGGTATAGGATTAGGGTTTAGGAGTTATGGTTAGCATGGTTAGGGTTAGGGTTTAGGGTTGAAATTAGGGAGTACCTCGCGAGGTTACGGAAACAAATCGCGTCCGAGTATACAAGAATTTAGCACTTAACCCTCAGTGCATAAAACATCAGTGACTTTATCATCTTTACCATCACGAGATCACCCTTCCCTGACGTTTTCAAATTATCTCGTAGTCATGCGGAAAACTATAATTGGTTAAAACAGTAGCAGTATTTTTCGATAAGCGTATCGCTATCATTAATAAAACTACAGGTAATATATAACTGACGGCGTAGATCTGCGACAGCACTGCCCTGCGTCATATCATAGACGGTCTATGGTCATACGCGTTTATACACCAGCAAGAGCAGATCATCGCCCCATCGCTGCCCATCGTTAATGGCTGGGTATCATTATAAGCATGAACTGCCAGGGCATTGCATGATCAATTCTTGAACAGCGAGAGCGGGGTTAAATGTTGCGTGAAACTGCTCACCAATCCCACGGGCAAGTTTGGCAATGCAACAACGACGACATACGTTGATGGTGGTGAATTTCGTTAATTTCACCGCATCAATCTTTGCGCCTTTTCTGAGTGATCCCGATATTTTCTATCTTTATGCATGCAGCTTTAGCATGTTTAGGGTAGGGGAGGATGGGGTAACTGGTCCGGTTAAGCATATTTCATGATATAAAAGATTAAAGCTCGTGTAAATATTTATGGAATTGCTATGAAAATATCACCCATGTAACTGTTTACATATAACATATAATCAATGTTAAAACATATCTAAAGAAAAGGCCAATTACCACTAACTGAAAACTTTACTTGGCACGGACCAGTTACCCCATCATTGGGGCAACTAGTCCTAGTTATCCCATCATTGGGGCAACTGATCCTATATGTTCCAACGGTTAGAATACACAGAAATCAGTGAATGACAACGCGGAAACTAGGCAGTATTTTCTTTACAAACACATTTCCATATTAGTTAACATATAAAAAGGATACATGTTTCATGAAACCCATGCTGTACACAGTTTTCGTGTTTAACGGGTAAATAGCAGTATACTAATGGTGTACAAAGCAAGCGAAATTTTCGACTGCACATTTATTCATGTCATATTGTAATCCTTCAATAGCAGAAATAGTGGTATTAGACCCAAAATGTCTAAGAACTAGAAAAATGTGAATTATTTCATATTCTATTCACATTTCAATACCGAGTCATGTTTTATTGACACTAACAACTAATTTTCAAAATGAATTTTACAATTTTGATTAAGTTTTTGCAGGCGGACCAGTTGCCCCATACCCCTTCGGACTACTTGCCCCAACAAATGACGTAGCACTTTGTCGAGATGAAACATTATTCAAACACGCCTGTGACGTAACGCCAAAATGTTTTAAAACATACCACCATTTGTCATAATAATCAATAACTCCAATACATTTCGGAAAAAAGGTAAAACTGCATTTTTGTTTTTAGCCATAACACAGATTTCTGTAGCCAGCGAGTATCTTTGAATTCGCAAATATTACGGCGTTCGGGTCCTTTAGATAAAATAAGAAATGGTGTGCTTTTTTATTTGCAAATTCATAAATTAATAACTCTACCAAATGAATACCCGTGATAATGATTTAAGTTGAAGCATTCTTTAAATGATAATATTGATCGCAATTCCAAACCACCAATGTCCCAAGTTAGCAATATGCGCCATTTTACGGTCATTTCAACCACAACCTATGGTTTTAATCATATTTCGGAAAGTCCTTAAGACGACTGTACTGCATGTACACCTAGCACATAAAGTCCCTGACCAGTGCAACTTTTCTGTTGCATGCGCGGTCATTGAAATCGCCATAACTTTAAAAGTATCCATTCGATTTTGTTGAATGAGGTATCAAACTGCGGAGAAGAAATTTGCTCATTTAATGTATATCTCAGATTTTTGGGACCGATTATATATTTTGAATAAGTCAACCTCAAAGCACTTGATCAGGGACTTTATGTGCTAGGTGTATATATTTATTGTTGCATATCTGTCAATCATATAAAGTACATTAAACATGATCTAAACCCATCTTCATATATCGCCCATACTACATGTATCTGTGAATTTTCAATCAGTCACTCAAGGAGGTGGCTTCAAAGATCTGGAGAATATCACATATGTGTAAATACCCTAACATTCCAAATGTTTTGGATTGTAGAAGGTAAGGATATATGTCAAGTTTCAACAAAAGTCGTACTGTTCAAAAAAAGCAGTATGCCCATACAATTACAAAATCCTTCATTTCGGACCAGTTGCCCCATGGACCATACTTGGTTTATAACCATTTTAATTATGTACTTTGCCTTTTTTACAAGGCCCGGTGAACTCCCAATTTTGTCCCTTACAGATTGAAATATTGCATTCAAACATGTTTGAATATTGGGAAATACTTAAATTGAATATAGAAACACTGATATTTATCATCCTGGGTTGAAGCATGAAAGTACGGTTGAACATAGCCGCGGTTTTCGGATTGGGATGGGTTCTTAGATATTAGTTTGGGATAAGATAGGAGAGAGACTAAAGATTATGGTACCGTGTTAGTGATACAATGGTCAACTGAGTTCCCTAGAAAAGGCGGCAAAAGAAATACCAAATTACAGTTGACAGGAAAATGCCACGAATACTTATATAGTACCTAGAAAAAAGGCGGCTTTTATATTATTATGGTCAATGCTTTGTCGAAGGCCAATGGCTCTATAACCTGATAACACATCCGATATCAGCAGTTGCGGGTCCGAAGATGAGGATTGAAGCTAGTGTCCGAATTAAGGAAAAAAGTGGTTGCCCAGCGGACAACCTAGCAGGAAATTGTGGTTGTCCGCCAGAATTTTGGGTTGTCCGTATTTTATGTGTTTATTTGGTTTCACTTAGTAACTTACGCCCAATGCGATTATGCGCCGCGAGACGTCACAGTTGTAATTACTAATTAGTAATACTGTAAAACAATTATGACAATAATTCAAAACATGGATATGTACAGGGTGTATCAAAAAAATAGGACTCTCCTTCAGCATGTATTTAGCCCTTATTAAAACCACCGAACCGAACCATGACCAATTTGATTTAATTGTACAACTTATAAAGTTAAAATCCTGAAAAGATGAGAAAAATCCATCATCAATTACGGAAAGTGTGACCAACTAGGCAAGTCAACTCTTTTTGTCAGGCGCGTCGCAACCGGGGCGGCAGGGACTGCTATGGCCGCCCCACTTGTTTGCAAAGAAAGAAAAAAAGAAGGGAAAAAAAGAGAGAAGAAACCAATACCAATTCTGAGGGGGGTGGCACTGCACGAACCGTGCGATTTTTTTTTGACCAACAAAATTGGGGCTATTTTTTACTATGGGGCACTGCACGACCGTGCGATTTTTTTTTTGACCGTGCGAAATATTTTGACCTCACTCCCCCCCCCCCCTCTATCATGTCTACCACTCTAATAATAGTCGTATATAGGGAAAATACAGAATTCATGTAGCCTATCTAGAACCATTCCAAATGTGAAAGTCTTGATCATTTTCTGTCAACGCTTACCGTGCGTTCTAATAAAGAGAAACGAGATTCTCAATCCCGGTTCTCAATTCAATCTCATCTTTTTATCCCATTTTCTTTAATTTTACTATTTATAAGGTCATACAGCATACAAGATACGGACACACGATGGCGGACCCGTGTTTGTGTGTAATTATGCGGAACTATTTTGAGGTGTAACAAGTCAATTGCTTGACTTTGCATGCTAATTGGCTACAATTCGTTATGACTTTGTTTACCACTCTCCTGGGTCTAATACAGGCTTTGTAATTGCACATTGCTGTTCTGTGACTTTATGTGAGAATTCATGTGGAAAATACACGTCTACGCTAAGAAAGTCGTTAAGGGTAGTTAAGGACTACCGTTAGTTTCACGCCGTAGTGCCCACCCATTACAATTTTATACCGGAGAAGATAAGGAATCTATAACCAGTAGATTGACCCATATTGAAAACGTATAAGAGAGGCTGATAGCCCAATTTTGACCCTGTTTTAATACAAACTTTATAACAATATTACAGGCAATTTTTACATGACACTAATAAAGTATGATACTTTTCAAGTTGTCTACGAAATGTTGGCGTTCAAGTGAGTAATATACATATACTTAGGTCCTATTTTATTTACAACATATTGATGAAAAGGCAGTGCATTAAACCGAGGAGCTTAAAAGGCGCAACAGGCGCACTATGCGTCATATGGCTGACACGTGCGTATTGACAAATTCAACGCATACGCTTGGATAACTAATACATATGGCACGCCGTTTGGTTCAAAATTAACATCGCTTTTGTATATCAATTTGTGTTTTATATGTAGTTTTTGTGTATATCAATTTGTGTTTTTACATATTAAAATATAGTACTAGTAAACAAACACAAACGATACCGAAAACAAAATTATAGCAAAACAACTATATAAAAACAGAAAAAGATATAAAAAACTATATGCAAAGAAATGACATAATTAGTAAACACACACCAGCATGCAAATAAGAGTCATAAAATCGCCAAAGACAACTATATGAAAACAGAATAAACAAACACAAAATCGTATAGACACCGCAAAACGACCGGCACATTAGTGTATGATACAAACACGAAATGATATAAACACGGAATGATGTACAAACACAAAACTACTTCGCCAAAGAGGTCACAAATCACGTGACTAGAGGTACGGGCTGTAAATACTATAGTTCTCGAATTTTTAAATTAAATAGGTCTATGTTTGTATACCAGAATGGCGATGCTATGGATAATAGGGATGATTGGGATAGTAGGGCTGCTAGAGATAGTAGGGATGCTTGGGATGCTAGGGATGCTTGGGATAGTTGGGATGCTATGGATATTGAGGATGCTTGGGATAGTAAGAATTCTAGGGATGCTTGGGATAGTAGGGATGCTAAGGATAGTAGGGATGCTAAGGATAGTAGGGATGCTTTGAGATAGAAGGGATGCTACGGATGCTTGGGATAGTAGGGATGCTTTGGTGGTTTTTTAAATTTTGAACCAAATGGCGTGCCAAGGAACGCCGTTTGGTTCAAAATTAACATGGTGTTTTAAATTTTGAACCAAATGGCGTGCCAAGGAATGCCGTTTGATTCAAAATTAACATGGTGTTTTTAAAATGTTGAACCAAATGGCGTGCCAAGGTACGCCGTTTGGTTCAAAATGTAAAAAAACGACACGTAAAAACACATATTGATGTACACAAAAACTACATGTAAAACCCAAATTGATATACAAAAAAGAAGAATTAAAACACCAATCTATATACAAAAACAATGTTAATTTTGAAACAACACGTAAAACACAAATTGATATACAAAAAACACACATGTAAATCACAAATTGATATACAAAAACAACATGTAAAACACATATTGATATACAAAAACAATGTTAAATTTGACCCAACGGCGTGCCATAAATACCATCTGAGACGTAACGAACCAGCGGTTAATTCAATGCAATCACAGGAATCAATATTAGCAGCCTTCAACTCTCAAGTTTCGAAAAACTAGTTAATACCTTTGGTTAATATGTATAGCTTTTCATCAAAAATGATGAGACTTCAACTATTTTGGTATAACTGTATTGAGATATAGAATCCATTGACACAACTATGAAAAGTCGCGCTGATTAGATTCTTCTAATAGTATAATTAATTAGATCATTTAGATCCATGTTTTCCTGTTTATTTCAATGCAAACCAGGTGTTGAATTTGGTTCCATTATTGTATTTCATTACTGCAATTTTGTAATACGGCCGAGTGCACCAATGAAGAATAGCGCTACCTCGCTAGTAACTGAGGCGTAACCCAACATTTTGAGAGCACTAAACCGGGGTAAGCTAGTAATAGGCTAGTAACTTTTAAAAAAAGAATTAAAGGTCTAAATTTATTGTCATCGCAGCCAACCGGCTGAATTGTAACAACATTGAAAATCAAATACATTATTAAACAATGCAACGTCCAGGCAGCAGCTAAATCAGCGCCAAGTTGCGACATAAACCAACATGAAAAAACATACATATCCCCTATATAGTATTAGGCAATGTAGACTAAGCGCCTTGCCCAAGGACACAAACACATTGGCACCAGCGGGGCTAGAACTCACAACCTTATGATTAGGAGACCGGCAACTATTCCACTGGACCACACGTAACTGGCGGGTAATTTACGCTAAATCTTATACCTCACCAGACCCAAGAGTAAGTCGGAGCATAACAGTTTATGCTGTAACTAAACGACAATTTCTTATTTGTCCGATGGACGAATACATAGATATGATGATCAGTGGGATAACTTTATCATGCAATTTAGTATCAACTTGAGTATAATAATTATACTCAATGATACATCTAAGACTAATTTATTATAAAATATTTTTAAACTATCCACAATCATGCATACACGGTTGTAAAAATTAGTTCAAACAATCAATCAATCAATCAACCAATAATTATTTAATTACTTAATAAATAAATAAATAAATGAATTAAATAACATGAAATCAAATAAATAAACAAATTCATAAATAAATATGCATATTGAATGAATATTATAAATCAAGTAAATAAAAAAATGAATACAAAATAATAATACAGGCCTAAACATTTAATAAATCGATTGATTAATGTCAATTCCATACTGTAGTTCATAGAAATAGACATAAATGATTTCTTTAAAGTCACCATCATTTTTTGAAGAAAAAAACCAGAGAAAAAAAGAGGGAATCACGGGAATCGAACCCGTGATTTTCGTTCATAAAACCAGGATCACAGTAGCACGTCACAGATATTTGTCGCTAGAATTGTGATAGTTTTATTATTTAACCATTGATCCATTTATTTAAAATGAACGGATTTTGATCGTGACATTTTTGACATTTTATACCAGTTTGTATGTTACTCTCGCACAAAATGTGTTTATAATGTAATTATGATCCTTATTTTTGAAAGAATGGTAATAAACTTTGACATTTTCGAACACAAAGAATGGCGTCATATTCACAGATGTCATTGCTCTACTGGACGTGGTGTGACGTGTTGAATTATTCATGTTATTTAAATCAACGCTTGACGTAGCGACTGACGACACATTTTTATAATTCTACGGAACACCATTCGTGTCAATATGATTGCTGTTTGATAACATGTACACACATTTGACGCATGCGACAATTAATTTTGTAAGAGGACGATGCTGATTAATGTGGATATTTACCTCGCTAGTTACTGTGCTGGTGTTACTCGCCAGTTATGCTCTAAGACTTACATCGTTAGTAAGTTACGCTACAGTTAGAGCATAGCTAGCAACTTTAGGATTGTATCATTTGATGATTTATCGATTTTCACTGGCCAAAATAACAAAAAAAACGTTAAAATCTATATTTTATTGTTGCCAATTGGCAGCTTCTGTCACAAAACTGCTAATTGGCAGCTTTTGACAGTTGTTGATATTGTGTCCTGCCAAAATTCGTTCTTAAATACAATGATTCGGCAATACTTTGACTTTTCCTGGTCAAAATAATAACAATCGGTAAAAGCTGCCAATTGGCAGCTTGTATGACAATAGCTGCCGATTGGCAGCAATAAATGCATTATTCAACGGTTTTTCCTAATTGAAAAAATGCCAAATAATACAATTCCTAAGTATTTAAGAACCTGTCAGACTAGGGAGGTACCTTATACCTCCCTATTAAGTTACGCTAGTTACCATAACGTTTTGAAAATAAAACTTCTACGAGTGTTAACATTCACACGGTACTATTGAATGAATGCAGTGTCACCTTTTTACTTTGGGGTTTGATGAAAGACATCGGCCGAGTGCACCAATGACGGGTAGCTGAAGAATAGCGCCACCTCGCTAGTAACTGAGGCGTAACCCAACATTTTGAGAGCGCCAATGCTACTAGGCTAGTAACTGGCGGGTAATTTACGCTAAATGTTATACCCGACCGGACCCAAGAGTAAGTTGGGGCATAACATTTTATGCCACAAGTCAGTCGATTCTAGCAGTAGCGTAAAGCCAATTGCGCTTGAATGTCCAGGGGGTGTCTATTTGAAGTGGAATGTGACCCCTCATAAGCTGAAAGATTTTTATATTTTTGAAAATCCATTCATGCAATTTGGTGATTTTTTTAGTCAAAATTTAGATCAACTCCTTTTGCCCATTCAAACACTAATCGCACCGACTTTTGGGTCATATTTTGACCAAAATGTACTAATTGTCCAGGGATCTTAAATAATGACTAAATACTTAAACTTATTATTGTTTTTATTAATTAAAAACTGATAAAGCCAAGTTTCAACATTATTGTGAGTGGAAGGGTAGAACTAGAAGAACGAAATAAAAAAAAAGCATATCGTGCCGTGCGTGGTCTGGGAATCGAACCGGGGTTCCACGGTTAACAAGCGAAGGACTAGGTGTCCACGCCACGAAAGTATTTGTGTTAAGAGATGTGTTATAATTGTATATAATTGTATCCATCAGGTGCTTGTGTTTGTCATTAAAATTGTGCTTTTTGGTGCAATGTTTGTATGTGCCCCTCGCCCAAAATATGTTTGTAATGTCATGATAGTCCTTATTTTTGAAAAAGCGGTAAACAAACTTCGAATTTTTTGGCCATAAAAATGGCATCATTTTTTCCGGATCGCAGGCCGACTCCACGTGATTCTTGATTTACACTCACCTATGACCTAGCGAGTGACGACATGTTTTTAATATTACGGAGGACCATTCATGCCAGAATTGGAATTACATCGTTAGTAAGTTATGCTACAGTTAGAGCATAACTACTAGGGAGGTAGCTTACCTCCCTATTAAGTTACCCGTCATTGGTGCACTCGGCCGCTGTTCGGACCGTGAAGACGAGTGCCGTATAGATCACTATACGCTCGAAAGACAAACTACAGGGTGAGTCAAAAAGAAGTTGTTCAGGAATGAATATTTGTTTAAAAATAGACCATACAAATTTGACAAACCAATGACGCACGTATTCAAAGAGCAACTTATTCCGCTCATAATATGACAAAAAGAATAATTGATATCGATCAATTATATCAGGATCTATGCCTGTTTTAATAAAAGAATGCCTTTTTTTAGCTGTCCACGGAACGCTAATCATCTTGAAATCTATCCACGGGCAGTAAAATGTACACACGGTGGTCATTCATATTCAAATGATATTAAAGCCCGGGAGTTTCAACACCGGTTGGAATGATGTGCATAAATACTACTAATCAGTGACTTTAATGACTTTCTCTTTTTGACGGATTCTATGATTCTGCATTATGAGGAATAAAACAATTACTTCCTAAAATGATAATGGAGAGTTTTTTAAAACTCAACAAAGCAAAGAAAATATTTAAAAATATTTCTTTTGCTTTGTTGTGTTTTTTACGTATCGGTGGAGAGCTAAAAAAATGGGTTATTTTAGTAAAATAGCTGTAACTCTGGACAGGAATGATTGATTTCAGTAATTCTTTTTTCAGATGATCTGAAGAATATTCTCGTCAAAATATCGCTCGAATTTGAGGTCAATTGTTTTGTTCCTTTCTCAGGAAAAAATATTCAAATCCGTACAACTCCTTTTTGACTCACCCTGTATGACGTGGAAAGTTAATGAAGACTAAAATACCTCAAGCATGAAAATTATAAAAGAGTAACCTATATAGACATGATTACATATACTTTGATGTGTTTAAAACACAAACAGCTTGATTCATATATTGTTTGACAACCATTCATCGGTATGTACCAACATTATGTAGATATCCAGACTCAGCGAGATTCAACGATAATCATTGATCATGTTGATAGATAAAACTTTTACATTCGTTAGAAAACCATATTGCAGTGCGAACTATAATTGTGTCACTGTGATTTAGTTTTTTTCAGGGCTGTCTGGGGTATAGAACCAGATGGGTGGAGGGATGTCAATCTGACTCCCAAAAAATGTCTTAGATGACTTTAATAAGTAACTTTAGGGGGTCAAACCTGCAGCTGTACTTAGGCCTATGGGTTGATTTTGTTATTTAGTTAGACTCAGTACATAATTAACAACAAATATAAATATAGCAGCATGTAGACTGATATTGGGTTCGATTATGATTTTAGGAATAATTTAGATACCTTTTTCGAAAACACTACGCTGAATGAAGGGGTCGAAAGCTACGGAGCTCAAGTTCGAAAAAGGTATCTACATTATTCCTAAATATAATTATGTTAGACCGTTAAGAATATCGTACAAAAGAAAACGATTATGTTCTATTATCGCTGAGTAACGAGGAATTTGGGGTCGGGTGGATTGATTTTTGTTAAGTTGTTGGCAAGTTGTTCTTTTTTGTTGACGAAGGCGGCAAAGTTTAAAAATATATATATATAACTTTATATTGAGTTGGGTGGGCAAAGGTGGTATTTTTTCTTATTTTTTACTCATTATAGTGGGTGAAGATTTTTTTTTTGCCTGTATAGTGGGCGAAGTTTTTTTTCTTTCAAAAACTTCCTACACCCCCTTAAAATTAAATGGTGCGTCCATAATCACAGATGGTAGATCGAGATCAGCTGTTTTGACGGATGCGGCGTTTCTCATTCCGCCGCGGAAACTCATTAGCTAACTGTCAATCAAAGTTATGATGTGTTGCGTAATAAATGGACCAATCAGACTACGGCTTATATTTCCGTTGTTGCTTGTTATTATTTATTATTGGGCCAATCACAGCGCAGGTAAGAGAATTGTGCGCACCTACGATAATTCATGAATGAAATTTAAAATCAGTTCCTGTTAAACTCCGTGCGAGAACACTCGCTCACTTGTTGAAAATCAAGATTTAACGTTAATTGTTGCAACATTTTCTAAGAATTAAAGAAAATATAAACACAAGGAATTGTCTCATGTTGCCTTATTACGAGTTCGACTCAAGTTTAGTGTAATTTAAATAGATGGAAAGCATCGCTCGGCTACAGCAACTCTCATAGTATTGATGGGGATACCCAGCAGTCACAGTGACGCGTTTGACGTAATCTATAGGCCTAATGTCAACTAACCCTAGTATTATGGATTCCCCGACGGAAGTAATTGCCGGCTATTTGACAGGAATAGCCATATAAGTCCACCACCAGCACAAGACTCCACTATTGTACATGTATAGTATAAGCATGGCACCGGAAACTTTGAAATGTTTACGTTTTTGATGCCAATAGATTATTGGGAATACCATTTGTCCAGTTATGATAGTCGAGTTCAGTCATTGACGCATGGCCGAGTGTCAAGCTATCATGCATTCTTCTCAGTAATCCGTCTTAAAAAACCCGTTATGATCGTTTCTGTTACGCATCTCCGTGATAAAGGAACTACAATCCTGGAAAAAAGTATTGGAACGCTTACTCATTATTTCATCGCTCATTTCATCGAACATTTCGTCGAACATTTCATCGCTCTTTTAACGTCGATCAGCGGTCAATGACCCCGTCACACAGGCTGTTCGATGAAATGTTCGATAAAATGAGTGATGAAATGTTCGATGAAATGAACGATGAAATGTTCGATAAAACGATTGATGAAATGTTCATGATAAAACGATCGATGAAATGTTAGTGATAAAACGATTGATGAAATGTTCATGATAAAACGACCGATGAAATGTTCGTGATAAAACGATCGATTAAATGTTCATGATAAATGATCGATGAAATGTTCGCGATAAAAAGATCGATGATATGTTCGCGATAAAAAGATCGACATTTCAAATCACTATTAAATATCAGAAATGCGTGCTATAAAATGTGCACGATTTCTTGCGGAAGACACGCACCCCGGTTGGCTGTGACTACCGATTAGTTTAGGAGCGGCTTATTTTAAACTCTTCTCATTTCGTCATGGTCTAGTCTCATGGGCTAAAATAAGAACCGTGTTTTAGAAAACCCATGAACTCCAGGTAATAAAAAGGATAAGGGATATTACAATACATTTCTAATATAACAACAGTAGGCCTATTTCCTCTCTTTCGAATTAACCGGTACAATCAACACATATTATCGTCGTGTCTGATAGCAAATTTCTCCTAAGGAAAAAATATCACATTTATTGGAATGTAAAATTGTCAAAGGTTATAAGGTTTTCGACATTAAAATGTGAAACATCTTGGAAATAATGCAGTAAGATACTCTGGAGGTAGACGATTACATCCATGAATGAAAATGTGCGGAGTAAAAATATTCCCCCTTTTCCAATACACGGAGACTAAATCGCTTTATGTAACAAAATGTAGTCAGCAGGATTCGAACCGACGTGGGAAGAATCCAATAGATTTATAGTCTGTAGCCTTAATCGCTCGGCCATGACTATACTCTTTTGAAGCGACCGTCGTGTTCATATAATAATGAACTAGTGGTGAACTATCGAGTTATTCGACCAAAAATTAGTAATTTTGGGGAATTTCGGGACGTATATTTTATTTGAAATATACATAACACACACACTTAAAGCTAACCATGCTAACAATCAAAGTAATATTGTCTAAACCTGTCAGAACAGTGGGAACGGCCGAGAGGCAAGCAGTATGGGTTCTATCACTAAGATCATCATTCACTAACGTCAACGCACCAAAAAATGTTTCGAGCATATAATGCAACAGAATTAACTACGAGAATTTACGGGATCCTCATAACAGAAAGAGCTCATCTCTCTCATTAGTGATCGCGCTAACGACTGACTGGAGAATATAATGTGAACCTCAAAACTAAACACAATATACGCCCGAGTGCACCAATGGCGAGTAGCTAAAGAATAGCGCTACCTCGCTAGTAACTGAGGTGTAACCCAACATTTTGAGAGCACCAAACTGGAGTAAGCTACTAGGCTAGTGACTGGCGGGTAATTTACGCTAAATCTTATACCTCGCCGGACCCAATAGTAAGTTGGAGCATAACAGATTATACTGTAACTAAAGGTCATGTTTTATATACTGGGTACCCAAAAAAGGTGGATCTGTTACATTTGCACTACATATTATTACTTTGCATGCATATATTTTGGCTATTCTTTATCACACATACTCAAATTTGGTCTTATTTTGATGAGAAAGTATTTGGCCTTTATTTTAAAAAGAAAAATATAAACTACCATGGTTCTGTTAAATACAATAGTTCGTTAAACCTAATTAGTCAGGGGTGGAAGAGTATGTGGAGGAGGAGTATGTGGAGGAGGAGGAGTGCATAGTTGAACAAGTATGGTGCAATATACATTGGGCAAACATAAAATGCACTGTTTTCACTCTTGGTACAATTCTATATTGAAAACATAACATTATTGAAGCATATTTGAATTAAAAATATAATTAGTTAATTAAGGAATCATTAATTAGTTAATTAAGGAATCATTAATTAGCATTAAGAAGCTCAAAAAATGGTTAAGAAACGTAAGTTGGTCGCCGTTTGCGAATGTATGCAAACATTTGCCTGCACCAAACTGTCCATTATAAAAGTATAGAAAGGTTGAGGTACCCTTTTGAATAAATAAATTTAACTATTTAATTAAAAATTAAAAGAAGATATGTAATTAACCTCATGTATTCTGTATTGTCTGGATGTTAATTAGCACATTTTGTTAAATGCGTTTGTGTGGTGTTATTACTTGTTTTTAACTGTGTTACCAAATAAGTAAAAAACTGCTGGTTTTCATCAAGCTTGTAAACTCAGGAGAATTATTAAATTCTTAGGAATGCAACTGACCTGACCTAGTATAGGATGACCAGCATAAGCTGCTTGATTAGTTCGCCAATCAACATTGGATCACCCTATATGTTGAATACAACTTAAAACGATAACATTTTATAATTCAATCTTAAATCAGACTCTTGAAATTTGAATACTGGGTTCAAACATTATGGAAACTAACCTAATTTGTTCATTTGAATGTGCTTTGCACATCATGAAGGTGCAAGAAGGATGAACGCAGTTAATTGTATGCCACTAAACATGTGCCATTGGGAAATTTGAGTCACCCTGTAGTTAAAGGGCCCCTTTTTATTGAACATTATTTGAATATCATACCACTTTAAGCATTTGCCACTTCAAATTGGAATGTAAAATCATGTTTCAGATGCAAATTTAAATTCATTCAATTTAATGATTTATGGATAATCACATATACATAAATTAATGTTTTAAACACCCTGTATGTTTAAAATTAACACCTTTACATAAGAAAAGGGTGACTTTTAAAATCAATCAATATTCAGGTACATGTAATTGATGCATTTTTATTTGAAATCTACTTGAATTTTGTTAAAATAGCATTTTTCCGGAACTAAATAAACACATTTTTAGACACCCTGTATATAGAATTTCAGATTCATAATGAAATTTTATTTGCATATGTCTGGATGGGTATTTTATTAAACTACTTTAAATCTGTACTGAACTTTTCTCTCATCACTTCATATACAGGCTGTAACAAAAAAAGTTATACAGTTTTGAAAAAAATATTAAAAATATCTCCCGTAGTATTTCTGTTGCGAATTTTAATGGCCTGCAAGGGGAATTATCTTAGCTTTTGAATAAGTTTTGTTTCATAACAATCGATGGTCGGTAAGCAGAGATATGATCAATTGTCTAAAGTAGTCATGAAATCACCTGGACCACTTTGGGTTAATTAATGGTAAAATCACTGGGATGAATATGAATCGAATCGAACCAGGAACATAGCAGTAGAGCGCTCTTGTTAGAGAACAATGGTTCGTTTCAAGTGGTTAAAAGTAATACAAAAAAGGTAAGGTCTTTACAAATATTATTTATTTATTTTATGAATTTACTTATTCAAATGAAATAAAACTATTTGAAAAAAGAATTATATTGTTCTCTCTAATGTTCCTTGCATGATATCCTAATCATTTAATTTATACAAGCAATATTGTATGATATTATTGTGAAAGTGGCCCAACCCGATTTCTAGACGACTTAGTAGATTGGTCATAACTTTTAAACGCAAGTAGTTAAAAAGACCAAATAAAATGATTCTGGTAGCCAAAACGAAACTTAACACAGAGTGTAAGAGATTTTGACATTGCATGATTTTAACATTGAATTAAAAATAAAATTGTGATTGTATAACTTTTTTTGTTACAGTCTGTACATAGTGGAAGTAATTATTGAAACCCTTCTTTTTTAGAACATTTTGCTTGTTACACCCTGTACAATTTCGGGCCACCCTGTATAATCAACTTGATTGTATGCTATTTGCATCCGTTACAGTATATGCTTTCAGAATCTGTATACTTTTACCAACTTAAAATGTAAACTTTTTCAGATATAATGCATTAACTGAAAAAGGAACCTAATTTATGGGAAAAGGGACATGTAACACAAATTGTACCCAGTATAAAAAACATGACCTAAACGACAATTTCTTTTTTTTGCCAGATGGACGATTACATAGATATGATGATCAGTGGGAGAATTTTATCATGCAATTTATTATCAACTTGTGTATAATGATTATACTCAATGATACATTTAAGGCCAATTTATTATAAAATATTTTAAAACTATCCACAATCACGCATACACACAGTTGTTAAAATTAGTTCAAACAATCAAGCAATCAATCAATCAATCAACCAATAATGATTTGATTAATTAATTAAATAACATGAAATCAAATAAATATACGAATTCAAAAAATTAATAATGCCTATTGAATGAATATTATAAATAAAGTCAATAAAAAGGTAAATACAAAATAATAATACATAGGCCTACACATTTAATAAATCGATTGATTAATGTCAATACCTAGTTCATAGAAATTAACATATTACTAGATGTCATTAAAGTCACCATCATTTTTGAAGAAGAAAAAAATGGGAATCACGGGAATCGAATCCTTCCCGAGTGATTAACGTTTATTAAAGCCAGGATCACAGTAGCACGCCACAGATATTTGACGCTAGAATTGTGATAGTTTTATTATTTAACCATTGATCCATTTATTTAAAACGAACGGATTTTGATCGTGACATTTATGCCATTTTATATTATTTTGTATGTTACTCTCGCACAGAATGAGTTTATAATGTAATTATGGTCCTTATTTTTGAAAGAATGGTAATAAACGTTGACATTTTCGAACAAAATAATGGCGTCATATTCACAGATTTCATTGCTCTACTGGACGTGGTGTGACGTGTTGCATTATTCATGTTATTCAAATCAACGCTTTACGTAGCGACTGACGACACATTCGTGTCAATATGATTGCTATTTGACGCATGCCACAATTAATTTTGTAAGGGGACGATGCTGATTAATGTGGATATTTACCTCGCTAGTTACTATGCTGGTGTTACTCGCCAGTTATTCTCTAAGAAATATATCGTTAGTAAGTTACGCTACAGTTAGAGCATAACTACTAGGGAGGTAGCTCCCTATTAAGTTACGCTAGCTTGGTCGTAAGAGACCCAGAAAAAACATAGTCTATCATCATGGTCAAGTGATATACGGACGGTACGATATTTACAACGAATTTGAGACATTAATTCATCGCTTGAATCCGTTTATTTCAGATGCCTATCCCTGTAGGCCGTTCCATGATTTTCCATTGGGCAGTGCTCCAAATAATTGATCACGTGGTAATGAATATAATCATGATGAATGCGCATTCAATATTTCTATACAGGGTGTCCCTAAAAAAGGGTGCACATGTTCCACGTCTTTGCCCTCATTTATTGCTCGGTATTTGGGTGTAATCTTTATATAATCTGAACGATAATTTAGTTGGCTTTTAAATGCCGTTCATTTCATTGTAATTGCTTTACCCAAACCAACGATATGCTTGATCAATCACGGGTACTAAAATACCGGGTTGTGTCACATTTTAGGAAAAAAGATGATAATGGAAAGTGTCATTTTGCTCATTGAATAATGAATATTTACTAATTGATGTTGACATATCGCTTTATCATTTGCTTTATCCTATCCGAATATATTCCTGATTAAAGTTGACAAAGTTTATGAAGAAATGCTTCAAAGCGTTAATTACAACAGCAATTTTATACATGGAGGATTTCTTTCAAAAAACTGGCGTAACTTTGATTTTGTTTTCTCACGGCCAAACAAACATATCTTCGGATAGATTCAAGCAAATTCGACAAAACAAACAGCAAATGAAAGGTTATTTAGTCATCTTCAAGCTCGTACAAACATCAAATCCAAATAAAATTAGTTTAATGATGAAAACGACACATTTCACACAAAAACATAATTTTCTAAAAGTGGCATAAAGCCCGATCTTTAGATTGAGAAAAGTAAACACAATCAAATATACTGCATTTGAAAGCCAACTAAATATAAAGATCACAGACAAATACTGAGTAATCAATGAGGGCAATGCCACGTGCACTCTTTTTAGGGACACCCTGTCAACATATGACCTAAAAATTTAGAGAGTGTACCTTTTTCTTATTTTTGGCGTATTGAAATATTACATTTTGTGAAATTTTGGAATGTCGTCTGCAGACGCCTGGAAAGTGTAGATAGGTGCTAGACAAAAGGCCATATCGACCAACAGGATCTTCCAATCCACGTCGCAAAATATGCCACCGGTGGTGAATTGTCGCTATACCAGTTAGTCAACAATCTTACTATATATTACTAAACCGATGTTTCCTATTGAAAAACCAAACGCAAAATTGAAATCGTACTTTTCTTGGTCTTTGATCAAATTAAATTGATTTACTGCTCTCAATCTTCTGCATCTATTAGGCCTACAATATAAACTTAAATCTTACCTTTTTGTTGTTATGTAACAGGCTTGTTACAAATATATTCCATGTTTAATATCCTGTATAAAAGGCTGAATGTTGTAAGAGACCACATGATGATTCTCCAACCAACAACACGATCTACACTAAGTTTAGAAATCTACGATACCGGCTTAATATACTACGTTAAACCTATGAAGTATGCCATAAGAGGACCATTTAGAGTTTAAAGTCTTGTAATAAAACAGGTTTAGTTCTGCTATTAAAGGAACTAATGACCAGATGTAATTGTAATGGCCAACATAGAAACGATGGCGATATCCGTGAAAATGGCGGATTTGTGCAGGTTTGTTAGTGGCTTATGAGTCTATCTGGCATTTTACGAGCCAAAGTACACCATTTAGCACGGGATACAACCTAACACAATTGACTGACCAGAGAAAGATAAAGAGAACATCACGAAAGCAAATGGTCATTTTAGTATACTACATGCAATAACAACAACACTAATGTATGGTAAGTTCAGAAGGTAAGGGGTTCTACTGGTCTATCTCCCTATATGCATGATACGAGCACGAGCGTCCAAGACCTGGATTTTAATATTGACGACTGACACACCGGTGAAGTATTACAATAGAGACCTTCCGTGTTTGGGCTTAGCGGCCATCTTGGATGTAACGCTATACTCTATTCAAGTAATTCTTGGCTAAAATGCACATTATTTTGTCAAGTAATCTTAACATTTCAAGTAGAGGTTATACTCATTGTGAGGCCATTCATCAGGTTATATTGAATGAAGAGGGTTGTGGGTACGTGTCGCACACTCTTTTGTGTTGGCAGCTAATCCAAAACACGGGTTAATAAACAACTCATTTAGAAGTTCATTTAAGCAGACTAGGCTACTTGAACAATGCCCCGGTTGTTTAATTCACTTTTTAACAATTGGCAGATTGGTGTTGTTCACGACATCAGCGGGCTTGGGGGGGGGGGGGGGGGGGGGGGGCAGAGCCCCTCGTTCGTGAGGCTGGAACATTTTTGGAAACTTCGCGTACCCTGCTTAAATAAAACTTTTTTTAAACCGTTTAAAAAACCATCATTATTTGTCAAAGTGTCAACCCAAAATATATGAAATTTATCAAGCACTGTAACTTTTGAACTAATAATGTAATGTACATAAAAGTACACAATTTTTCAAATGAAATGAGTCGGAGAATCCATTTTTGGTATTAAATTTCCCCAAAATAGTGATTTCTACATTTTTTCCCAAAAATCACTTTTTTGGCGCCAACAATTTTCAGACAACCTAACAAAATCAGTTTTTGATTCAAATTTTCAAAAATTTCCCCAAAATCAACTAAGGGCTGATATCCAAACTCTCAGCGGTGTTACACCGGTATTACACCGATGTTATACCGGTATTACACCGATATTCTATACAAATATCGGTGTAATACCGGTATAACATCGGTGTAATACCGGTGTAACACCGCTGAGAGTTTGGATATCAGCCCTAAAGTCAATTAAATAATATCCTTTTTTTTTTGCTAAAACATTTTTAAGTTTAGAAAATATTGACCAAAAAGTCCTAAAAATGTGATTTTTATTTTTTCTGCTGTGTATAATTATTTCAAAAATCGCATTATTGTCTTTTGTAAACCGTGATGTTATATCAACATGGAAAATGTAAATCAAATGTGGATTAAGATTAAGGGGAGAAGACAGATTTTTAAATCATTTAAAAATGACTTTCCAAATCAGAGAGGTGATAAACATGGCATTAAATGGCTTCCTCATACCTTAACATAACACCCGAAAAATAATATTCGGTAAGACTAACTACAATCGTCTTAATGTCTGTCTCGCTCGCCCATGTCTTGTATGTTTGAAAACAATATGCGAATGTAACCAGAACCCCAGTTTACACCGATAAATTACATAGAATTTTAACAATTTAAACGATCTCCCAAAATGCATGGTCGGCGGAGCTGTATCTTCAAAAATGAGCTAGACATTTCATAAAAGTCAACTTAGATTAATCTTTGCTTATAAGTTAAGAAGATGTTTTATTCTTCTTCAGTTAAGGATAAAAACCTTCTTTTTAGGATTAGAAGAATAATTACTATAAAATATATGAAGAATTCCTTAGTTAACTTAAGATAGCCACGGGCCTGTTCTTAAGTTAAGAAGGAACTTAAGAGGGCTATTCTTATTAAGTTGTTTTATGAAATAGAAGAAGAATCTTCTTAAATTCTATTTTTTCAGTTCAATGTTTATTTTCCATCATATCAACAAGGACAAAATACAATGACAATTAACAAGTATTCATTACTTCATGAATAATCGCGATAGCTGCGTATCAAGTGCGCTCCAATAAAATGAATCGTTAGATGAGAACGCGCACGCCGAGCGCAGGTTACTAATAATTGCCCGAAAGTACTGCGCCAAAGTGTTCCATTGTTTTGCTCACTGACCGACCAATCAAATAAACGCCTCACGCCCCTAAACTGAATATTCATTGGATTATGAGGAAACACGATTAAAGCTTATTTCTGATTGGTTGAATGAGGGGATGACCCGACTCGGACTGTTTCAATAACTAAGAAGGGCAGGGGTGGACAAAATAAACAAAACAACTAATTAATTATTAGCGAGATTATATCGGTACAAATCAACGATTTGGATAAATATGCATCTTTTTCAGTAATGAATGAGAATAATGACTGCTTAACAACTGTTTTCGCGAATTTGTTGTGAAATACTCGGTTGCTGTTATGGTCATTCGGAATTGTCCCTCAGGGGCTGCGCCCCTTCGGGACAATTCCTCAGACCATAACATCAACCTCTTATTTCACAACAAATTCGCGAAAACAGTTGTTACGCAGTAATTATTCTCTAAATATGATGGAGGAGGAACAACTAAAAGCAAAAGCCTGACGTTGTTGCACCCACCTTAAACAAAGCTTTTACACTTATACAAATACAGAAGAAGAGACAAAATACAATTACAGATTCATAAGTTTAACATAACATAAAAGAAGAAGAAAAAAAGACAAACGAAAAGGTACACAAGCAATGGATATACATGATATCCCACGTGGAAGCAGCATCATGATATTTGTTTGGTTTTTTTATTTAATTTTATTTAAGATTTAAGTTACTTAAGGGGGACTAAAGGAAGTTTTTGATTTGATTTTTTGAATTTTGTGAGTGCTGTAATTATTGAACTATTAATCAAATGTATATAAAAGTATACATTTTTGGAAAGGAAATGGATTAGAGAATCCAAATTTGGCGTCAATTTTGACCAAAAAGGTAGATTTTTTGAGAAAATCACAAAATTCACTTTTTTGACCCAAATTTTTTTGAACAAAGCTAACAAAAATAATTTTGAGAAAAAAATGGCCAAAACACTTTATAATGATGTTAAGACACTAATGAAGGGACGATTTTTTTTTTTTAAAACCTAATCTAATATTTTTGAAAATTTTGACCAAAAAGTGCCAAAAAACATGAAAAAATGGATTTTTAATTTTTTTTAACACTTTTTTGTCAACATTTCAAACAATATTGGATTAGATTTAAAAAAAAAAAATTCGTCCCTCCAGTAGTGTCTTAACATCATCATCAAGTGATTTGGGCATTTTTAACTCAAAATTATGTTTGTTAGCTTTGTTAAAAAAAAATGGGTCAAAAAAGTGATTTTTTTGTGATTTTCTCAAAAAATCAACATTTTTGGTCAAAATTAATGCCAAATTTGGATTCTCTGATCCATTTCCTTTCCAAAAAGGTATACTTTTATATACATTTGAGTCATGGTTCAATAATTACAGCACCAACAAACTTCAACAAAAAACTTCCTTAAGTCCCCCCTTAACATAATAATTATTGGTTTTGGGTTTCGATTAAAGTATGTGCTCTTGATTGTTTTTCTTATAAGCAAAGTATAGTATTGTCTCAGTATTGTACACAATATGATATTGACAATTAATTAATTGATTTATGGTATGACAAATACGATATGTGTGTATTAAACCTATAAATAATAATAATAAATAATAAATAGTAATAATAAATATAGACAGTACAAACGTGTAATACTATTACTAGTGAATATACAACTTATAAAACATGAGAAGAGTTCAGGATTCAAGAATAACGTTCAAGACTTAAGAAGAATTCTTCTTAAATCCAATTGAAGAAGATCTTAAAGTTTTATGAAATAAGGCCCATGAGGGTATAATGTATACAATCAAATAAGGCGAGGTATTCATACCGGATGACAACACCTTACACGCGGTGCAAATTGTCAAGAGCACGTGGCGTTTAACAACTTAGCTTAATTAGTCTAGTACTATCCAGATATACAATAAATTATTACCAATCAAGTGATTCACAATATCTCAAAAAGGTGTAATATAATATAAATCAATTTATTCTGTGCAGTTTTCTTGTCGTTATCACACATAACATAATATTACACATTTACAATATGGTAGAAAAGAGAAAATAATATTACAAAGTTTCTCTATGCTGATTTTCCTTGAATCTCGATGTGCCTCGATTGTTATACAAAAGGTTGGTACATACCAGAGAGGTTGTCAAACAATTGTGTTACATCTACCTGTGGATGATTTCTTACTTTCCACAATATTTTATAAGAGTCAAAGCAATTGTGTTTTTAACACAAATGGTAAATGTTTATACTGTCTATACAAGTGACTCTTTCTTTTTTGTATCACTGGCTTCATCAGCGTCTCTCGTCATGGTTCGTCCGACATCGAGTGTAGCGAATTATGGCACTCGTCTTTTCGGTCCTTGTATCCGCTCTCTCGTCAAAACCCAAAGAAAAAGGTGACAAATAGTTTCTTCTCTTGCCAACTAATCGTCATTACAGCTGCAGTGTCGTGGATCAAAGCGGTTCACGCCTGCAATTTGCTGCCCTCGTCAAAATCTTGGTAAGCTTTTAAACTTCCACAGACATGCCGTTTCCTGGATCAGTATAACTTCACACACAATATGTCTAGCCAAATTGTCCTTATTCTATTGAATAAATATTCTGGCACCCGGCTTATATGGGCTTCTCTCAAGAATCCAACCCACGCCTTGCGAAACTTGTGAAGAAAATAAAGGACGAAACCCCTTTGGTAGTGCAGAGCAAAATAATATGACTTCTTGTCCGCTTCAGTGCTGGATTCCAAGTGACTAAAAAACCACATGGACTGATGGAAAAAACCCAGCCTGCTGGAATTTTAATGTATGCATTTATTCATAAAGTGGACCCAGGTGCAATCTCTCAATAGACTTTCTAGGATGTTTCTAAACATTGGAATGTTGCAAATACAGGTGTTCTCCAGCTGGTGGCCTAGATTATTGAACCCTGGATGTTTAGCCTAGCTGAATTACACTATACAATGGAACAAAAAAGTGGGTTCCCACTTTATCATACTGCATAATAAGAAATAATGCTCCCATTTTACATCCTAATGTGACAATGACTCCCCCTTAAGTTAAATGTGTTTACACATTTACACCACCTATCACATTAGGTATCAGCAACACAGGCCTATGACTTTGTAGAACATAGGCTAGCTGATTCATAACTCATTCTTCATCCTTACCTTGATGAAATTACATCTATATTTTGTCTCTGGTGAGGCTCAAGAGTCCGACCACTGCTGCTTCCATATTCCTACTCATGTAGTCCGCTCCTACATTGTCCGTTCCCTTGATTACCTTAATCCTGAACCGGTATGGTTGCAATGCTAGGGCCCATCTCAAGATTCGCCCATTTGTCACCTTTGATTTACGGATACAAGTTAACGGTTGGTGATCTGTCTCTATTACAAATTCCTTACCGTATAGATATGGCTCAAACTTACGTATTGCCCATATCACCGCCAAACATTCACGTTCCATGACTGCATACTTCTTTTTGCAGGTATTCAACTTCTTACTTGCATAGGCTATGGGGAACATTTCCCCTGCAATCTCTTGCAATAAGACTGCTCCTACCCCTGAATCTGAAGCATCTGTCCGTAGCGTAAACCCCTTCTTAATATCAGGAAGTTGTAATATGGGTGCTTTGGATAGCTTCTCTTTCAGCATGTTCAGTACGTGAAATGCCCTTTCTTGGCTTTCATTCCACTTAATCACATTTGGCTCACCCTTTTTGGTGCTGTCTGTCAATGGTGCAGCTATCTCCTCAAAATTAGGGATAAATTGCCTATAATATCCGGCTAAGCCAAGGAAACTTCTTACCTGCTTCTTGGTTGTAGGTCTCTCAGCTTGCTGGATAGCCTGCACTTTGTCTGGTTTAGGTTGCTTGGTTCCCTGCCCTACGAATCGTAGGGGCAGGGCTATTCCATTTATTAATGGTACACCCCCTATAGAAGGCAAGCATTTTTTTACTGAAAATTTTGGGAATTCCCACTGCAAAATTGTGTTGCCTTCTATAGGGGTGTGACCAAAACTGCTTCAAAAATTGGGAATTCCCAGGTTGTTTTTTGTTTTTAAAATTGGGAATTCCCATGCCTTCTATAGGGGTGCGAGGCATGCATTTTATTTTTTGGGAATTCCCAGGTTTCTTTTTGTTTTTAAAATTGGGAATTCCCATGCCTTCTATAGGGATGTGAGGCATGTAATTTATTTTTTGGGAATTCCCAGGTTGCTTTTTGTTTTTAAAATTGGGAATTCCCATGCCTTCTATAGGGATGTGAGGCGTGCAATTCATTTTTTGGGAATTCCCAGGCTGCTTTTTGTTTTAAAAATTGGGAATTCCCATGCCTTCTATAGGGGTGTTGTACTTTTTTGGTGTTGGTGGGGTGGGGAGGGGGGGGGGGGGGGAACATAGTGCAGAGTTGAGAGGGTGGGGCTTACACATTGAAGTGGCAAGGATGTGTGGACGGGACTCGGGGTAAATTGGTGAGGAACTTTAAGGCAAAACCACGGTGTAATTTGGTGAGGATAGTGCAAATCAGTGAGTGTGTGGGGGTGCGTTTGTTAACTTATTTCTCCATTAGTTTTGATCAAAGTGGCGCCTAATTTGCATGTAAGATAGAGGAAATAACGGGACGTGTGATTTTTAAGTATATTCCAGTGAAATTGGTCAACAATTGGCTCCAAAAAACCGGAATAAAACCTCTCGAATTTTGCTCACAAATACCACTAGAAGTGCACGATTTTGTGCGTTGCGCGTACTATCGCGTAATCATATACTGTGTGGTAACGCGTCGCGTACATGTTTGTGGAAAGGCTCACTGCCGCGGCATTACGCACTCCTACACATGGCACATAAGCCACACGGGAAATGGTTTAAAGAATAATTACTGCGTAACAACTGTTTTCGCGAATTTGTTGTGAAATAAGAAGTTGATGTTATGGTCTGAGGAATTGTACAATTCTGAATGACCATAACAGCAACCGAGTATTTCACAACAAATTCGCGAAAACAGTTGTTAAGCAGTCATTATTCTCATTCATTACTGAAAAAGATGCATATTTATCCAAATCTTTGATTTGTACCGATATAATCTCGCTAATAATTTAATTAGTTTTCTGTTTATTTTGTGCACCCCTGCCCTTCTTAGTTATTGAAACAGTCCGAGTCGGGTCATCCCCTCATTCAACCAATCAGAAATAAGCTTTAATCGTGTTCCCTCATAACTCAATGAATATTCAGTTTAGGAGCGTGAGGCTTCAATTTGATTGGTCGGTCAATGAGCAAAACAATAGAACACTTTGGCGCAGCACTTTCGGGCAATTATTAGTAACCTGCGCTCGGCGTGCGCGTTCTCATCTAACGATTCATTTTATTGGAACGCACTTGGTACGCAGCTGTCGCGACTATTCATGCAGTAATGAATGTTGGTTATGGGTTATGGTGTCAGTGTCGGGTGGCGGTAAAACCACGGAAAATGGTTTAGAATAGGCATAGGGTTATCATGCTTATAGTGATGTGGTACAAGTAGCGTTTAGTGAGGGTTAATAGAGCAACCTGATCTCTTTACTTTAAATTGGCATGCCAAACAATCCAAGGGACCGAGGGTTAATGAAGTAGCCACGGGAAATGGTTTAGGAGGGTTATGATTATAAATCAATCTGGTTGGTGTGAGGGGGGAGGGAGCGGTGTAGGGGATTTATGTGGTTCGTGCGGTTTGAGAGGTAGGGGTTAATTAAGTAGCCACAGTAAATGGTTCAGGAGGGTTATGATTATAAATCAAACTGGTTTCACTGAAAGCCAAACTGGAGTCAAGTGACTCTTGAAATGGAGTAAATCGGCCATGACTCTCCAAAGGAGTCATCCTGACTCTTCAAAGGAGTCATCTTGACTCTCCAAAGGAGTCGTCCTGACTCCCCAAAGGAGTCATTCTAGCCGTCGGAAAGAGTCATCGGCCATGACTCTCCAAAGGAGTCATCCTGACTCTCCAAAGGAGTCATCCTGACTCTTCAAAGGAGTCATCCTGATTCTACGAAGGAGTCATCCTGACTCTCCAAAGGAGTCATCCGAGCCGTCGGAAAGAGTCATCGCCCATGACTCTCCAAAGGAGTCATCCTGACTCTCTGGAGCTAATTTGCATATTTTACTTGGTCTTATATTAGCCGAGTAAAATACACAAATCGCTCATTAGCATAATTGCAATGGTACAAAAATTAGCACCGATGCTCGTGTATACCATTTCAATTATGCTAATGAGCTAATTTGCACATTTTATTTATTTTAAACCTATTAATTTATTTCAATTAAGTCGATGCCTTAATTTAACACCGTTGAATGTATATTGATATATATGCATATTTCTCACTGGTTAAGGAAGGGGAGTGATTGCTCACTAAGTAAATGCAAATACATTGAGCAAGAACATAAACATCAAAGAACCAATTACATTAAAGCCCCCCCCCCCCCCCCCTCCAGTTCTCAGTGTCTTATTTCCCTTTTTCCTACCTGGAGTCACGGTGACTCTATTTAGCCAGTTGGAGTCATTATTACTCTCGAAAGGGAGTCCAGCCTACATGTGACTCTATGTCAATATTGACTCCATTTGAAGAGTCACAAGACTCCCTTGAAGAGTCATGCATCATGACTCTTCAAAGGATTCATTAAATGTTGACTCTCCAAGGGAGTCATGTGACTCTCCAAACAGAGTCAATATTGACATAGAGTCACATGTAGGCTGGACTCCTTTATAGAGCAACCCTGACTCCAGTTTGGCTTTCAGTGTTGAGTGGGTGGGTGGTTGGGGGGGGGGGGGGGGGGGGGTTGTAGGGGGTTTATGTAGTTTCAGAGCCTAGGTAATGTGGCATTATCATCTAGCGGGAACGTGAGGGTACGCCGCTAGTAAAAATAGTAATGACTAATACCGCTACAAATAGCCTCGGTATAAAAATATATATTTAAAAACCTTGTTTTTTACGGTCAAGAGCGTGGTATAAAGGAAAACCAATTCAACCTTGTTCATAGTTCTCCAATAATGCCTACATGATAGTTGGCATATTTATTTATAAAACAGCCAACAAACAAGCAAAATACCAAATTCACAAAGATTCCCATCTCCGGTATATATAGAATAACAGTGATACTATTCGTTATACTGTATGTTGCATAATATTGCTATCTTCAGTAGATAGCAAACAAATGGAATGGATAACATGCTTGCTTCAGTATAACATGATCGCAATGTTATCTATAGATAAAATGGCTACTGTAATATATCAACCCATGCATCAAGCTTAAAACTGGTTAGTCGTGCAGACACATACCTGATGCATATGGAACCAAAACAACTGAAACTTTAGTGCAAACCTTAAGGATGGTTAATACAAATTAAACAAAAGCTCTGGATCCCATTAAAAATATGATAGCTATGTGGTCAAATCGTTCTCTGACTGTGGTGGAGACCAGTGCGTAGCATATTAATAGGGGCACGGGGGGGGGGGGGGGGGGCATGATTTCGGTGGGGAAAAAGAAAGGGGAAGGGGGAAAATAGGGAAGGAAGAAAAGAAAAAGGGGAAGGGAAGAGGAAAAGAAAGGGGAAGGAAGAAAAGAGAAAGGAAGAGGAAAGAAAGTCCCCCAAAAATAAATGTTTATCATCAGTGGTTAGTTCGGATCGGGAATCGTTAGGCGCAGCCGGGGGTGGGGGGTCAGATGATAGTGCAGCGGCCGCGCAAAATCATAGTTGCAAGACCCTTGGTATCTTTTAAACACATCGTTAACACAAAAATGCGTCCCGGGATCCGCCGCGGTATTTCTTAAAGCCGTATATTGGCAATTATATTTAATCAGTGCCATATTTCAGAGAAATAACCCGATTTGTTTTCAAGATTAGATCAAATTCCAATGTTTAATTGAACAACATAATTTGTGACAAAAAGAAAAAGAGGGGAAGGGGAGAGAGACGGAGAAGGAGCATGGGTATTTGCCAAAGTAAAAGGTCTACGTTTACATGTCACAGTTGACAAAATAACATGGCTATTGCCGTGTCGCAAAAAATAGGTCCAAAATAAGCTAAAAATCATGTTTTAGTGGACTAATTTCAAAAGTATACATCAGATTGCACCAAATGGGTTTGCAAATTGAAACAAATTTTCATAACAGTTTCCAGTGGAGGACTGTCGTTAAATCCTTCATATTGGTCAAATGCTTGCAAATCCCTCAGATGAATATCTGAAAGATGTAAACGAATGCATATTTAAATTCACGTGGAATGGAAAAGCTGATATAATGAACATACTAAAATGTGGCCAAGTAATACAGGACCACTATTTCGGAAGAGTAAATTTACTATATGTAATATCACATTTGAAAGATTTGAATAATAAATTAGCTAAGACGTATTGAGTACGGAGATCAAAATGGGTTTACTTTTTCACCCTCTTTCTTTTTGCAAGATTTTGCCAAAAAATGACATATTCAAATTTGGAATAAACGGATGGGGGAAAATAAGCAATTAGATATAAAACTGTGGATTATAACTCTTATACAAGAAATTATTTGTGGTGGAATGATAACATTTAATAGTTGGAACCAATCTGTGAGATATTTATACACATCTGTATGATGAACGAGTATAAATTGTTAGTAGGCCTATACATTGATTTATTCAAACCTATGGTGTATGAACCACTTTCAGGGAAAAAAAGGATTGTAAACTGTTTTATAAACTAATGTTAACAATGTAAACACAACATAAACAAATTACAATCAACGAAAAAGACTGACGAAATAAATGCTGC